>JANAVB010038820.1:760000-1101596 GCA_029216955.1 Iris pallida
AATTTGAATGGGTTAAACCCAAGTTTTAAGTGGTTTAGGAATTAATATTTTTAAAATCCACTACTATAAACCACTTTAACTTTTTGTTACAAACAACCACATGTTCCAAATGTACTCGTTGGACGAGCATTTCTTTTTGCCGCTCGTCATCGACTTGGCGACTTCAACAATTCAGGCAACTAATTTTCTGATATAAGGGAACGTTTTATTTTTAAATATAAGTATTGGAGATGCTACTCTAGTAGGAATGATTAGTGTGTAAACCTTACCAATTTGACCAAAATAAGATATTGTTTTTTATTCCTATGAAAGAAATAGTTCGAGAGCATCATTGTTTTTTCCAGATTGTTGTTTAACCATTCTACTTCAAGTAACTTATTAAAAGCTAGAACAAGAGTATCTTTGGATCTAATCAATACAGCTAGAGTAAACTTGAAGACATAAATTTCCTTCAGGATCTTATCAATGGAGAAGTTACTGAGGTATTACCAGAAGATCAAGTAAATCGAATTAAATAAAACCTATATCCTAGGATTAAGACTCAGGGAATTGCCGAGACCTGTTTCTAGACCATGTTTTAATATCTCAAGTACTATGTTCTTAATCATAGTTAAATGGCATCAAAACCTATATGGACTATTGCCTTTTCTAGTTGTAGACCACTATCTATCCTTTTTTCGTTTCTTTGGGATGTCCTTGCTTTAGAGTAATTTATCATAATAATGGAAAGTAGAGCTCTGACTTCTTATTACTATCGGACTTTGATGTGGTCGTCTCTTTATCTTAAAGGATGAAATTATTTCTAGAATTGAGCGTAGGATTGCCGCTTGGACCTTCCTTCTAGAAGGTAACTGTGTCTCAAATAGTTTTGTGAGACTTTCTGTGTATAGTGTTCTAACAAGTCCTTTTAAATCAAAAAATGGGGAGTCCATGCAGATATTACACTATGAAAATGGTGAAAAATATGAGCCACATTTTGATTATTTTCATGACAAAACTAACTAGCAACTTGGTGGACATTGGACTGCTACAGTACTTATGTACCTGTCTAATGTCCAAAAAAGGGTGGGGAGACTATCTTTCCAAACTCTGAGGTAATCAGTTCATCTCTTCTCTACTTGGCTAAATAGTTTTCCTCTAAAAAGTATTATTTACTGTTTTTAGGGAAAACTTTCTCAACCCAAGGATGACTCCTGGTCTGATTGTGCAAGAAAAGACTATGCAGGTATTGATCTCTTCTGTAATAAATATTTGACATATTTTAATTACCAATACCAGTTACTTCTATTAAAATGGTAAGATGTGACTGTAAGTAATCAATCTGGCTGTAATTTGTTCTGGTCGTTGAATCCAGGCTTAATTTCTTTTTGTTGCAGTTTTCTACTGAGGAATAATATTTCTTGTTGCCAGTTATCATAATCCATAAAAACATCAAATACTGTACTAGAACACTGTATTAGGTAAAGTTCAAACTGACCAGAAAGAACTTATTCCGCTTTCAAAAGCATGCTAAATTTTACAACATTGATGAGTTTCCATCTGGAACACGGAAGAGTCTGGAATGCGGAACTAAATTGGGAACTTAATACCCAGTGGTCCTAGTACACGGTATATGTTGGCTTCTTAGGAATGCAATATGTTTGTTTGGAATGTGAAACATTTTTAAGGATCAGATATGTAATATAATATATAATATGTAATATGTAATAATAATGTATATTAGGACTCAAAGTTAATAAGTACCATAACGCATCATAAAAAAAGGAAAATAGAAAAAGATTCACAAGTTCAAAATAATCCTAACAGTAATGTTTCTCGAAAACAAGTAGCAAGTTTTAGGCTCTAAAAATTTTAACAAGAAAAAGTAATCTTGTTCGCTTTAAAAATGCTTTGTTGGAAAATCCTTGTATATGAACTATTTGCTTGTTGGAATACATCGGAATACAGATTTCTACGTTCCAATTCGATGACATTCCATGTTCTTGGATATGTGTTCTCGGATGCGGAACACACATTCTTGGATCACAAAAATCTACCTCTACGTTAAGTTAACTATGGTATGAGAATATCATATCACAAACTAGCTGTACTTGCTCTCCGATTTTACCTTATCAAATGGATATATTGGGTAAAAATCTTAATCTTGTGGCAATAATCTAAACACAAGTAGACTTTACATTTCCCTAACAAAGTAAGCTATAGTGCACAGGGAAAAGTCTCCCCGGACTGGATAGTGTTGGAGTGGGTGGGGTTCCCACCTATGTGGAGAATACCCCGAAGAGCGACGAGCACCATCCGTGTGTCGGAGAAGCTTGGGGAGTGCATGGATTTTATTTTTGGTACATATATGGTAAGGAAATATATGATTGGATTTCCATATTTACTTTGATTATATATTTATGATTGGACCCTTTATATAGTAGCTTTCCATTTTATTGGGTTTCCAATTATGGTAAGCTAATTATGATTGGATTTTCATTAAATATATAATTGATTTATATTGGAAATTTCCATATATATTGGCCTTCCATCTATGGGTTACCAAGGGCTTATAAAAGGGTGATGCATGCTAGTTGTAAAATCATCTCAAAACAAAGAGTGCTTTACAATCTTTGAGAGAGAGAGAGAGGATTAAGGACTATTGTGAAGGAGAGATTGCTTCGAATAATTTTTCGGCATCTCTTGTTCTTCGGAGTCCGCAATCAAAAAATTACTTCTTTTAAGTGAGTTGTGGTGATCCGTGTTGGATCGAGAGGAGCTTGTAGAGGGTGTATTCTCTTTATTCCATTATTGGAGGTTCTTCAGGGTTGGACTCCGATCGTCCCGTGGTTTTTTCCGCAAGGGTTTTCCACGTCAAAAATCTTTGTGTCTGCAATTGTGTTTGGCATTTTTGGTTTGTGTGCTTTTGCTCGGTTCTCTCGCAGGACTTTCTGGTTTGGGGGAACGGTTTCCGTGCTTCGTTCCCAACAGAGTGGTATCAGGGCTTTGGGTTCAAAGAAGTGTTAGGAGTTGACAGTCAAACCAGGAAGCAGAGATGGACGCGAAGCCTGTGCGCATGGTAAACCTGAACGGTACCAACTACCATTATTGGCGGAGCAAGATGAAGGATTTGTTGTTTGTCAAGAAGCTGCATCTTCCAGTATTTGCATCCGAGAAGCCCAGTGACAAATCCGATGAGGACTGGAACTTCGAGCATATACAGGTGTGTGGGTACATGCAGCAGTTCATTGACGAGAATGTGTACAACCACGTTGCCAATATTGAGCATGCGAAGATGTTGTGGGAGAAGCTGGAATCTTTGTACGCAAAAAAGACCGGGGTAAACAAATTGTTCCTGATCCGGACGATGATGGGTCTGCGGTACAAAGATGGTGCATCCTTTACGGATCACTTGAGTGAGTTCCAGGGCGTGGTGGACCAGCTATCCTCGATGGGAGTCAAGTTCGACGACGAGGTTCAAGGACTTTGGTTGCTATGTACATTGCCAGACTCGTGGGAGACAGTACGAGTATCTATGATCGCTTCTGCTCCGGAAGGCATGGTCAGTCTGGAGTTTGCCAAGAGTGGGGTACTGAATAAAGAGATGCGGAGACGTTCTCAGGGCACTTCATCCACATCCCATCACTCAGAGGCACTAGTTTCGGAGAGCCGCGGAAGGGGCAAAAGCAGGGGTCCAGGTGGTGGCAGAGACAAGAGCAGGAGGAAGTCCAAGGGTCGGTATGAGGACTCGGAGTATTACCATTGTGGCAAAAAGGGCAACATCAAGCGAAACTGTTTCACTTGGAAAGGAGAGAAGAAGGGCGACAAGGGGAAGCAAGATGAGAACACTATAGCGGCAGTTTCGATACATGGAGGCAATGTGATCGTCATAGGTGATGAGGTTATCACAAACCTCGCCTGCGATAACAATTCTTGGCTGGTGGAGTGTTGAAGATAGGCGCATGTATCTCACAACAGGGCACTATTTGCCACTTACACGACAAGCGACTGTGGAGTGTTGAAGATGGGCAATGGAGATGTGTCAAAGGCAGTTTCCATTGGAGATGTGCATTTGAGGACAAAGAAGGGTGCAGTTCTTCTTCTCAAAGATGTTCGTCATGTCTCTGATATCCGTTTCAACCTGGTATCGGTTGGAAGATTGGATGATGAGGGATTCTTCAGTCTCTTCGGAAATAGTCAGTGGAAGCTTTCCAGAGGTTCGATGGTGATTGCCAGAGGAAGCAAGAAGTCCGGTCTCTACTATATGGAGGGGAGCGCACATGGGGTACAGGAGGTGAACGCAGTCAGTGATGCATCTACCGAGTTGTGGCACAGGCGGCTCGGCCATATCAGCGAGAAGGGGATGAGCTACTTGGTGAACAGGAAGGTGATTCCAGGGCTCAAGACTACAAAGTTGGAGAAGTGCACGCACTGCTTAGCTGGGAAGCAAAATAGGGTGTCTTTCTAAAGTCATCCAAGTTCAAGGAAGCCGGCGTTGCTCGAGTTGATTCACTCGGATGTCTGCGGTCCTATGAAGGTAAAATCTATTGGTGGTGCTTCTTACTTTGTAACTTTTATTGATGACTGTTCCAGGAAGGTTTGGGTCTATGCCTTAAAGACCAAAGATCAGGTGCTGCCTACTTTCAAAGAGTTTCAGGCCTCTGTTGAAAGAGAGACGGGCAAGAAGTTATTGT
This sequence comes from Iris pallida, assembly GCA_029216955.1. Classification (NCBI taxonomy): domain Eukaryota; kingdom Viridiplantae; phylum Streptophyta; class Magnoliopsida; order Asparagales; family Iridaceae; genus Iris; species Iris pallida. The sequence goes on from JANAVB010038820.1 coordinate 764,674, forward strand.
GTGTTCGGTCCGACAATGGTGGCTAATACATCGATCCTTTTGATGCTTATTACAGAGAGCAGGGGATACGACACCAGAAGACTCTGCCAAAGACACCTCAGCTCAATGGTGTAGCGGAGCGCATGAACAGGATACTGATGGAGAGGGTGCGGTGTTTGCTGTCAGAAGCAAACTTGCCGGGCAGTTATTGGGGTGAGGCTCTTCTTACAGCCGCTTATGTTATTAATTTGTCTCCTAGTGCTCCTTTGCAGGGTGATGTGCCTGACAAAGTATGGTATGGCAAAGAGCCGTCATACAATCACCTGCGAGTGTTTGGTTGTAAGGCCTTCGTGCATGTGCCGAAGGACGAGAGGACCAAACTTGAGCCAAAGATGAGGCGATGCGTCTTTGTCGGCTACGGTCGGGATGAGTTTGGCTATAGACTCTACGATCCAGTGGGAAAAAAGCTCTACAGAAGCAGAGACGTAGTGTTCGTCGAGGATCAGACCATGACCAACACTCAGGATTCTGAGACGCCTTCTGAGGCTGAGGAATTGCCTGAGTTAGAGTCATTTCGCTTCGAGCAGTTTCCAGAGGACATCGCAGAGGATCCCATTATGGAGGAGCTAGTACATGGAGTTGCTCCCAACCATGATCATCAGCCTACTAATGGCGGTCAGGGTGTCCCTCAGGAGGATGAGCATGCCGGAGAGGCAGTTCCTGAAGTGGAGGAGGCTGTTGGTATACAGCCAGCACTAGTGGCTCCACTGAGAAGGAGCGACAGAGATCGTCAACCATCTACGAGATACTCACCGGATGAGTATGTGCTATTGGCTGATGGGGAAGAGCCCGAAAGCTTTGCAGAGGCTATGGAAGACAAACACAGGCAGGAGTGGATGGAGGCCATGCAGAAGGAGATGAGTTCCTTGCATACTAATTCTACTTATGAGCTGGTGCGGTTGCCAAAGGACAACAAGGCTTTAAAAAATCGATGGGTGTTTAGAGTGAAGCAGACGGATGATGCTATTCGCCCTCGATACAAAGCGGTGCTGGTAGTCAAAGGCTACGATCAGCCGAAAGGCATGGATTATGATGAGATCTTTTCGCCCGTCGTCAAGCATTCGTCTATTCGGGTGGTGCTAGCATTAGCAGCCAGTCTCGGCTTGGAGTTCGAGCAGATGGACGTAAAGACGACATTCCTCTACGGTAATTTTGAGGAGGAGTTGTACATGTAGCAGCCAGAGGGATTCTGTAAGAAGGGTAAGTCACATTTGGTCTGCCGGTTGAGAAAGAGCTTGTATGGTCTGAAGCAGGCTCCGAGGTAGTAGTACAGGAAGTTCGAGTCATTTATGGGGGAGCATGGTTATGCACGGACGACGTCGGACCATTGTGCATTTGTGAGATATTTTGCCGAGGATGATTTTATTATTTTATTGCTCTATGTAGATGATATGCTATTAGTGGGTCGGAATGCCACTAGGATAGCGGAGTTGAAGCACCAACTAGGCGCGGCCTTCTTTATGAAGGATTTGGGCGCATCGAAGACTATTCTTGGGATGGAGATCAGCCGAGAGAGAGAGTCCAAGCTGCTACATTTGTCCCAAAAGAAGTACATTCATCGGGTACTTCAGCGTTTCGGTATGGACGGGTCGAGAAAAGTGAGTTGCCCCCTTGCGGCTCACTTTAAGCTCACTGAGGAGCAGTGTCCATCTACCGAGGACGAAAAGGAAGATATGGAGCGGGTTCCATATGCCTCAGCTGTGGGAAGTCTTATATATGTTATGGTATGTACGAGGCCAGACATCGCTCATGCAGTTGGCACAGTTAGCAGGTACCTTTCAAATCCTGGAAGGGTACATTGGAGTGCGGTCAAGTAGATTCTACGATACCTTCAGGGCACTGCCGATTGGAGAATTTCTTTTGGTGGTGATGAGCCGAAGTTGGTTGGGTATACTGACGCTGATATGGCTGGAGATGTAGACACGAGGCGATCGACTTCGGGCTATGTGATGATGTTTGCTGGAGGAGCGATATCGTGGCAGTCGCGATTGCAGAAGTGTGTTGCCTTGTCGACGACAGAGGCAGAGTACATTGCGGCGACGGAGGCTTGCAAGGAGTTGCTGTGGATGAAGAAGCTGCTGCAGGAAATAGGACTGAAGCAAGAGCAGTATACTTTGTTTTGCGACAGTCAAAGTGCTATTCACCTTGTGAAGAACCAGACATTTCATAGTCGGTCCAAGCACATCGAGACTCGGTATCATTGGATACGGTATGTGGTTAAGAAGAAGGATGCGGCGCTTGAGAAGGTTCATACTGATGACAATGGAGCGGACATGCTCACGAAGGTTCTTCCGAGGGGAAAGTTTAAGTACTGCAGGCAGATCGCCGGGATGACGACCTCCTCCACATAGTTGTGAAGGGAGAGATTTGTTGGAGTGGGTGGGGTTTCCATCTATGTGGAGAATACCCCGGAGAGCGACGAGCGCCATCCGTGTGTCGGAGAAGCTTGGGGAGTGCATGGATTTTATTTTTGGTACATATATGGTAAGGAAATATATGATTGGATTTCCATATTTACTTTGATTATATATTTATGATTGGACCCTTCATATAGTAGCTTTCCATATTATTGGGTTTTCAATTATGGTAAGCTAATTATGATTGGATTTCCATTAAATATATGATTGATTTATATTGGAAGTTTCCATATATATTGGCCTTCCATGTATGGGTTACTAAGGGCTTATAAAAGGGTGATGCTTGCTAGTTGTAAAATTATCTCAAAACAAAGAGTGCTTTACAATCTTTGAGAGAGAGAGAGAGAGAGAGAGGATTAAGGACAATTGTGAAGGAGAGATTGCTTCGAATAATTTTTCGGCATATCTTGTTCTTCGGAGTCCACAATCAAAAATTTTCTTCTTTCAAGTGAGTAGTGGTGATCCGTGTTGGATCGGGAGGAGCTTGTAGAGGGTGTATTCTCTTTATTCCATTAGTGGAGGTTCTTCAGGATTGGACTCCGATCGTTCCATGGTTTTTCCCGCAAGGGTTTTCTACGTCAAAAATCTTTGTGTCTGCGATTGTATTTGGCATTTTTGGTTTGTGTGCTTTTGCTCGGTTCTCTCGCAGGACTTTCTGCTTTGGGGGAATGGTTTCCGCGCTTCGTTCCCAACAGAGTGTCCGCACATTCTTAGATCACAAAAATCTACCTCTATGTTAAGTTAACTATGGTATGAGAATATCATATCACAAACTAGCTGTACTTGCTCTCCGATTTTACCTTATCAAATGGAGATATTGGGTAAAAATCTTAATCTTGTGGCAATAATCTAAACACAAGTAGACTTTACCTTTCCCTAACAAAGTAAGCTATAGTACACGGTGAAAAGTCTCCCCGAACTGGATAGCTAGTGTCAATTTCCACCCACCCCCTTCCTAAATCTAGAAGTCAAGGTTTCCATGAATACTATCGACTTTTTGCACATTTTAAATGTGGGGAGCAACTTTTGTTGTAGTGTTGCACAATTAGCTCTCAGGATGAAAGAAACTGCAAATTTTCTTAGTGAAAACATAATTAGCTCCTACATATTCTTTAGATTATGTGGATTAAGCAGCACTCCAAAACTATCCAGTTTACATCTGTCAATTTTTTATGTTTTTACTTTATAAACTCGAATTCTCTTTTAACATTTGAGTCTTTGGCTTGCCTTGGAAACTCGGGGCAGCCTCTTAACAGACAACCTATAGATATCAGAGTATGCCATTTAGGACGCAACACTCGTAAACAAAATTTCATCGTTATTGATTTTTGATTTCTATCAGAGGACATACATGTGTTTTTATGACTGAGCTGCCACTTAGTTCGACTCTTTTGATTGATGGATTCTATTGGGTTTTAACTTTTTATGATGGATGCCCGATAGAGTGCCGAAAAGATCATATAAAAATTCACCAAGATCATGTTCATTTGTCTCAAGAAGGAATTACGTGATGAATGTTCTTTTTTGAATATTCTCTTATATACTTCTATATTATCTTGCAAGATTACCATAACCTACAAACTGCTTTATCAAAATATAGTCCTCTAAAATGCTTAATGGTCTTTGCAATTGGTTATGTGGCGATGCAACCGAGCGAGATCATACATGGTCAAGCATTAGCGGGCACAGTTGTGGACGCTTCAAGGAAGGCCAGGCAAAAAGTTCAGAACGTGCAAAGCAGAAACTTTATCGGTATATGCATTATCATAACCGGTACAAGGCTCACTCATATTCTCTTAAGCAGGAAAGTGATCTAAAGGAAACAATCCAGAGAAAAGTTTCTATTTCAGAAACTAAAGAATCTAGGATTAAAGATTACACTTAGGTGACGAATGGGTTGAATAGGCTCTTCAGATCAAGACGTGTTCTTTCATATTGGTATCCCTTTGGATTCTACATGTTTGGGGATGAGATCTTTAAGGATAAGATGACACTACAGGAGAGAGCTGAAGCAAAACCTATTTGAGGACCAGTAGTAGCAATTAGAATCCAATGTTGATAAGCTTTTAATGTTTTTAGAGAAGGATTTTCAATATTTCTCAGATGATGAGTTTCTATCGTCATATATCTATTACTCTACTTACACAATAGTTACTAGATATCATATAAGTCTACTTGTCAAAGCCTCTCTTTTTCGTGTATATATTCCATATATATTATGAACATTGAATACAATCTCAATATGTGAAATATCTATTTTTATTTGGAAAGTTGGGATAGATTTGCAGAGTTACCCTTCGTTCTTTTTTGATCTTTTTTCCTCCACTAATTTTTTTAACCTTTCAACTTTGCAGGCCCAATGGCCATCAAAACAATGGAAGAGTTTGATCACAAAGCCATGGAAAATTAGCTATGGGGAAGAAAGAGAACAAGGAAATGATCTCAAATTATTTTCACATCACTAGAATATTTTGTTAGAATCGTAGTCTAGTAAAATTGTATTAAACATAATACAATATTATTATGTAAGACATTTTGACTTCATTAGTGATATGCATATTTATCTTTATCTATTTTGTGTGTACTTATGCTATTGACATTTGTTTACTTCCTTCTATATTATAATCAGTTTTAGTTTTATAAAGGTTAAAAATTAATTATCTATATATAAATTCAGATTATAGGTAATGGTATTTTAAAGAATATGGGCAATTGATAGGAATTCATATTTCTACCATTCCAATATTGGAACACATTTTATCCGTTCTAGTATGAATGCACATATTAATTTGGACTGTTCCTTATTAGGAACACTTTATTGGTGTTCCAACACTGGGACACATATAATGTGTTTCAAAAATCATCATTTTGAACCCTTTATTAGGAACGCTTTGTAGGTGTTCCAACACTAGCACACATATAAAGCGTTCTAATTATCGTCCTTTGGAACACTTCTATTTCGTTCCAAGAATTTGGCAGCCCAAAAATAGGCATGGAAAAAGGTGTTCCAAAAAATATTTGGAACATAATTTCTTTGTTCCAAAAGGATCATTTTGGTGTAGTGAGCTATAACCGATTACTTCTCAAAGTGGACAGAAGCATTCCTCTTGCTGAAGTCAAGACAAGCAGTGTCATCAACTTCATCAAGCATCACATGATTTATCGATTCGACATTCCTCAAAGAATCATTCATGACAACGGACCTCATTTCGTGAGTCAGGTATTTACTCGATTTTGTAATGGCACTCGAATCAACAATATTACTTCTATAACTTATAATCCCGCAGTCAACGGTTTAGCAGAAGCATTCAATAAGACAATCATCAAGCTTCTCAAGAAGTTTATTTCTGCCAATAAATGGAATTAGAGCAAAAAGCTCGGAGAATGCCAATGGATGTACCATACTACTGTACGTACCCCGACTGGTTGTACACCCTTCTCTCTAGTGTACGTATCTGAAGCTGTCTTACCATTCAAAATTCAAATTCCATCCCTGAGGATAGCTATCGCCAACGAATTAACAGTGGAAAATAATGATCACCTTCGGCTTCAAGAAATTGAAGCGCTCGATGAAAAACGGTTGCTAGTCCAACAGCATATTGAGCTATATCAAGCCTGTATCTCGAAAGCTTTCAATCGCAAAGTCAAAGTGCGAGTTTTTTAAAAAGGCGAGCTAGTCCTTACTGTCAGACGTTCTATGACTATGGCATACATGAGCAAAGGCAAGTTCGAGCCAAAATGGGAAGGTCCCTAAGTCATAAGCAAAGTCTTCTTTGATGGAGCTTACCAGTTGACTGGGATGGATGGTCGAATAGCTATGATGCCTATCAATGGCAAATTTCTAATGAAATATCATGTTTGAAAGTATGTAATATATTTTCTAGCACACTATCTTTGAATTATTATCGTTTATTCATTCTTCCGTGAATAAACCCAAAGATAATAAGTCCTCAAAAATCCTAGGAGAGTCTAACCCAGATCTTATAGTACATCCTCAAAAGATTGCCTATAATATCTACCATAATATACCATCACAACGTCGTCTTTTGAAATCCAGTCGTTTTAAAAGATATTCTTAAACTCCAGTTGGATTAAGAATAATTAACATATATAAGAATTCACGTCCATATTACCTCTGAATTCTATTATCTGTGTCAACAACTTGTCACGTCCATATTACCTCTGATACCGTCATCCCAAAAATAACATCACATCAAATTATATTCTGTCACGTCTAGGACCTCTGAACAGATATAATAAGTGATGCTATTTTCAAGAAATATGTCACGTCCAGGACCTCTGAATGTATTTATGTAGTTCTATCTATTGCTTGTGTCTCAAACAGATATATAATAAGTAATAGAGTCGCAAAATCATCAAATTTTCATTTCATTTAAAAATCTTGAGAACATAAATTATTATATTTCTTAAAAATATAATAAAAATTGTTCAAAAAGATTGTTACATTCATTTCATCCTCTGAAAGACTCATTGGGGAAGTGGACTGCTGAGGTCAGAAATCATCTTCTTCAAAGCTTCAGCTCGTTCTGCCCTTGTAGCAATCACCATTTTCCTGGCAAAGTTCCTCCTAAACTCTTGAGTTAATGGCTGCATCGATAGGATGTGATGCTCCATCTCCGTATTTTGAGTTCGGATAAGGTCATTCCTTTGTCTATTCAGGTCACCCAGATGGCTCGAGGCAAATTGACGTAGTTCGATAACCTCCTCTTGGCATTTTCTAGTCGCGTGACTGATGCATGGGTCCGGGCTAATTCAGCTTCTAGCTCTTTGATGCGAGCCTGACCTTCAGTCACTTCTCTGTCTTTTTCTATTTCTTCGGCCTTATAAAGTTTAATAGAGGAAGTGGCCTCAACGATACCAGACTCTATGTCTCCAGACTGTACCGTGAGCGCTGCCATAGTATTGTCAAGAATGGCTTGCCGTTCTTCATGCTCTCGTGCTATGGTCTCACATTCAGCATCCACCAGTTTGTTTATATTCCCTCTGGTCAGATTCTGATAAGACTGGATAGGCTCCTCGAGCCCTGTCAGGATTTGCTCTAGGGCATCCGTTCTCTCGTTGTCTCTAAAATTATGAATGGATTCAATTGGATAAAGAGAAGTCATCCTCACAAAATCGTAAGGATAGTTCTTCTCTATGGCCAACTGAACCAAAGAGCGTAGAGAGGTAAAGAAGGTACCCGTATAAGTAATGCTACGTATTATCGCCTGTACACTGGGTGTCACTGTTGCGTTTAAAATTTCTCCTTCTACAAAGGCCAGAGGAATATTGGCAACCCGCGTAACATCAGCACTTAGATATTTCAATACAGGTGTTCCTGATGAGCTTCCCTCCATGGCATGTGTTCCAGCATCCAAGGGAGCCAGAGTTGAACTAAGGTTGAACGCAGTAGCAGTTATTGGGACCTCAACTAGTGTCCCTACATGACTTCCTACAATTCAAATCAAAATCTTTATATCATATATCATTGAATGAAAAGCACTGATAAATAAAGTTAGAAATTTACCCAGTCCAGTTGGAATGTAAGGGGGTGTTAACAGGCTCGGCATCTCCTTCTGTATAAAGTCTTTCAAATAAGAAGCAAATATTGTTGTACCTGTCTGACTACTCCCTGCTCTTTAGCCTCCGGACATGAAATGGCTGCTCCCGCTTCTGAACCAGCATGGCTACCCTTATCCCCTGACTCAGCCTGACCACTTCTGGTCTGTAGCTCCCCTTATCGGAAAATTTTTTTGAAATATTTTTTATTTATTTATTTGATTTAAATGCTGATTTTTAGATTTTTATAAATAATTATTTAGTTAATTATTACGGTTGATGACTTTAGCCATGGTTGAGTTTTGAAGTATCAGACGACTAGGAATTATGGCACGGATAGTGCAGTGGCATGCCTTGACTAGTGTATTAGCCATGCCAAGGAAGACCTAGCCATAAGTGTGTCCTAATTAGAAAAATCAGATCAAGTTGCGACTTAACCCACACCGATGAATTATTTATTTATTAATTAAATATATTGATTTTAGATGACCCGATTGTACCAACTTAGCCCGAACTGGGCCCGAACCGAATCCAAGCCTTTGTAGGAATGTAGTGAGACCAAGGACGACCATGTAGGCATATTTTATGTGTGTACAATTATTTCCTAAATTATTTTAGGTATTGATGTGCATTTTTAATTATTTAAATAATTGTACAAAAATTGGTATTTTATTATTAAAGATTGTTTCACCATAATTGTACAATTTTATGGACCCGGATAAAGGTGAATAGTATGGATTCACCAAATTACCGTTCAATTATTTTATTATTATTTTATTATTTTGTGGTGATTAAATAAATATATTTTATTGTTACTGAATCAGTATTCTATTTTTTAGAAATTAGATAAATACTTTTATATTATTATGTTGACGCATTTTTGAATAAATATATGTGTATACATTTATAATTCACTTTCACCTTTACATATATATATTTTATTTATATAGGCAAATATATATATATATATATATATATATATATATTCAGAATTTATTAATGTGCATACATATATACATGTCATATATATATATATATATGGTATATGTGTTTGTATACATAAATATATATACATATATGTGTGCGTGTGTATATATATATATATATATATATATATATATATAATATATATATATATATATATATATATATATATATATATATATATATATATATATATATATATTTTTTTTTTTTAACAAAAGAGCATTTTATTGAAAGTTAAGAGTAGCTCATAAAGAGCATTACAGACGGGTACTGGGCCTAAGACAAAAGGGCCCTGAGCATCAGGTGCATAAAACATACAGAAAATGACAACCATTACGAAATTTCACAAAATAAAATTACCCTAATCTTCAAACAAGTCAACTGACGGGACTGTGTGGCCGCGAGGCTCTGGGGCACCCTGCCCGAAGCGAGCGGTGCGCAGGTTGGTAGTTTTTTTTTTTTTTTTTTTTTTTTTTTTTTTTTGAAAAAACGAAGATTAGAAATTTCAAATTGAAATTTCGAAAACCAAACACAGGGGGGGGAGCCCCTCGTGAATGGGCACGAGCCCCAAGGGGGGGATGACGTGAGCGCGGACCGGCTGGCGCAAGCCACGAGGGGGTGGTCTCGGGCCCCGCAACAGCGTGCCGACCGAGGCTGGTGCAGGCCACGAGGGGGACTCGGGCCCCGCCCCGGCACGCCTACCGAGGCCGACCGGTCCGGCGAGGGAGGGGGCGCAGCGCGGGGGGGACGCCGGAGAGGGGGGGTCGGTACGAAGCGCCGCCGAGGAAGGGGGCGGGCGGCGAACGTATCGCCGGCGGCTGCGACAGAAGGCAGCGGCGGGCGGGGGGGGGGGAGGGCCTCGACCTCGGCGGAGAGGGAGCCCTAGGCGACCGTTACAGGAGGGGGAGGGCGGACAGTCGCCACCGGCGGGGGAGCCAAACGGGGAGGGTGGGCCAGAAGAAGGAGGGTAGGACGCGCAGCCATCGGCCGCCGGGAGCGGGGCACGCAGCCATCGACCGCCGGGGGCGGGGCGGCTACCTGGAGAACGTGAGAAAAGAGAGGGGGAGGGGACGGGGGCGGCGGAGGGAGCGGCGGAGACCAGCGTCGCACGGCGGGGACGGCGGCGGCCGACGAGCAGCCACAAAAGCCTTGGAGCGGGTCACTCCAGTGGGGGGCTCCGCCGCCGAGGGGAAAGCGGCAGGGAGCGCGGAGAGAGGCGGGGATACTCCCGCAAGGCCGGAGGCGGCGGCCGGAGGGGAGGCAGAGCCGTCGAGGCCAGCGGGGACAGAGGCCCTCGGAGAGGGGTCGGCTGGGGAAGCGGCCTGGGACGGCGAGCTCGTCCGAGAGAGAGCAGAGGAAGGCCACAACAGAGCAGGTGGCTCGGCAGAAGGGGCGGCGGGAGGGACCGCCGATTCCTGGATGAACTCTGGAGGGAGGGCCGGGGCGGGAGGAGGGGGAGGGAGGAGGAGAGCCGCTCCGGCAGCGCCGGGGGTGGACGCTGCCGGAGAGAGGTCCACTACGAACCCGCCGGGGAGAGGGGCGGGGGCTGGGGGACGCGAGACGGGCCCAGCCGGGAGGGCTGGGGTGGGCCATCGCCGGGAGGAGCCAGGCGGCGCCGGGAGGGGGGTTGAGCCGGGCGGAGGGGGCTCCGGGGCGGGCGGGTGCGCAGCTGAAGGATAGGCAACCGACGACGGAGACGCGGGCCGAGCTCGGAGACGCCGACGCCGTCGGGAGCGACGACGTCGAGGAGGGAACGGGGAGGGGAAACCCAACGGAGGGAAAGAGGGGGGGAAGCCGGAGACCAGCTGGCCCAGGGAGAATGGAGGAGAGAAGGGGGGCCGAGGGGGATTATGAAGCAGATGGGGGCGGTCGGGCCGAGGAGGCCGACCGGCCGACCCACCCAACCGGCCGGAGGGGGGGAGTATCGGCGCTCCCACCGGAGAGGGGAGCAGCGGAGCAGTCAACCCCATTTTTCTATATATATATATATATCTATATATATATATATATATATATATATATATATATATATATTTATATATATATATATATATATATATACAGGATTTACAATAAAAAGAAAAGAAAAAGGGAATAAAGGAAAAAAAAAGAGAAGCAGTAGCATCCCACAAGTTTTCGGCCCAACCGAGCCAATCCAGGCTCACAGGCCGAGCCCTCCACCGCAAACTTCCAAAACAAACAGCCAGCTAATTCCCTCCACAGCCTCGGCCCAGAGGCCAGCCCAGGCCGAGTGAACCAAATCCAAGCCCAATGTTTTTCCAACCGAACGTAAGTTTCCCGACTGTGTATAAAACCATCGACAACCACAATAACAACAAAACCCTAATCCGAAGGCACCGCCACCACCCTGGCGACCTTCTAGCGCCACCACACACGGCCAATGGCCGGCCACGATGCGCCGGAGGCAACGCGCGTGCGTGCGCGCGGACTGAACCAAACAGCAGCCGCAGTCAGGAGGGTGGATTTTGCGGCATTGATTCGCGACGATCACGCGATCGTTCCGTGAGCCGTTTTCTCGGGTATGTCTCCAGTCTATACAAGATTATTTCCTCTTAATTAGATTGAATTTAGATGGTTTAGGTTGGCCGATAAATCGACACGAAGTCGACATAAAATCCCCTGTCGTATTGACAGAATTGAGATTTCAGACGCTCCTGTTTGAAGGCGATTCCTGATCGATCTGTCAAGAATTTTAGAAATCTATTTAAAGAGTCTTTTAGACAACCTATACGAGATTAGAACACTTTTTTAGAACTATTTTATGCTTACTATACAGGAAGATATTTGATTCTAAAAATCAACAAAAAAATAGGAAAAATAGTTTTTGAAAACTAGAAATTTTGCCCGATACGACGTGCGTCCCGCCAAACCGGGCGATGTGGTCGCGAACTGAAAGCATTGAAAGGTGCATAATGGCTTCATAGACGTGTGGGCTTTGACGGAATTCAAATTGGTCACGTGTGTGCGACGAATTTGATACGTATCCGTCGAAATTTACCGTATCGGCCTATGTGCAAGTTTTCCAATTACTTTGTGCACGTTCGTCAGATCGAGACAAAACTTGCGCCAACAGGACCGTATCATTTTTATATGCCAAGTTTGGTCCCATTCTGAGACAGTTGATCGAATTGCCGTTTTGCGGGCCCCACGATCCGATTCAGCGGGTGATTTTGTGCACGGCCTGCCTGAATCCAAAACTGGACATACCGTTGGGTTTGTATCATCAAAAAAATCTGTGGACATGTAGTTCGACGACTTTAGAGACCATTGACTCTGGCACATTTTTTGGTACAAAGTGGGTCCAACGACGGACACCATTTTGGCCCAAAATTACCGTTTTGTCCCTGTGTCCAGAATTGGACTTAACGACAGGCAATCCTAGCTAATTTGACTATTCTGAGAACGTTGGTAACATCTATTACAGCTTCTGGAGGCAATTGTGGGGATTGGACTCTCTGACTTGTTGATTGGTGATATATTGTTGGTTCTCCGTGCAACCCTCAGGCAAATATACCTTGCCGAACATATACAGTATTTACATTATTTTCTCTTTCTTTATTGTGTTCCTTTTGAAATTGTCACATGATTCCATATTGTGCCTGATTTTCCCTTGATTGCTTTACTTGTTCTAGATTTACGTGCACGTATATGATATTCGATATTGCTTGATTATTGGTCTTATCGTGTTACTTTGTCTCGCGATTGAGTTGTCTGTTTCTTTATCTTTTTCTTGATTTGACCATTCTTGACTGGGAGTATCTTGTATTGTACTACAGTTGAGACATACCATAGATTGGGAGTATCTTACATTGTACTACGACCTATAGCCGATTCTTCTATCTTGATATCGCTTGATTGACTTAACTTGAGACATGCCATAGATTGGGAGTATCTTACATTATACTACGACCTATAGCATATATTGATTGATTGATTGACTTGACTTGCGATACTATAAATTGGGAGTATCTTGCATTGTACTACGATTTATAGGAGTCTACTTGACCTTGTATCCTTAGGAGAGAAGATCGATACTAGAATTGGCTAATCTTGACTGGAAGTATCTTGCATTGTATTACAGTCAAAATCTACTATAGATTAGGAGTATCTTGTATTGTACTACAAGCTATAGGGGTTAATCGATTGATTGATAGCCAAGTCTAGTATTACATTTCCACACGACTCATCGTCCTTAGATGTTCTTCTTACAGTGTTCTTATTCTCCATACATGTTATTTACTGTCATATTAGTAAGCATATTTTATGTATCTTGCTAGTCCTTTGAGGACCTGATGATCTCTTCAGGTAGCTGATTGCACGGAGTTAGTTAGCTGAGCATGTGGTAGTTGACTTCAATCGCATGATTCAGCTATTTTGTTAGTGTTATTGATTTATTATCTTCTCGTGCTTTCATGATATATCCTGCTTATTGGCTTAGCTTTATATACTCATATTATTCTTGGAGTCTAATCGGACATATATGCTAGTGGGCTACAGACCATGAACCGTAATTATTCATTCTTGTTTATATGATTCCTGTGGAATGAGATATAGTTTAGATTAGCCATGATACCATGACCTTGACAGCTTATACGTACTCGAGTCGGGCTGGAGTCCGCTCGATACGTAGCTGGCTTGCTCATGAGCTCGCGTCCGAAAAGCGGGTACGGGTCGTGACATGGTCCCTAACAGAGCATGTATTTCTCTAATCCCTATACGGCTGGTTCTTTTTGGGCTTCTAACTCTGCCTACTTCTCTTCGGGAATGTGGTCAACAGGGCTTCGAAATCACCCAATATTAGCGTCAAGGTTGTCATCATTCTTGGGGGTTTTGAGACTTTGGTCATCTTGATTACCCTCGACAGGGCCCTTATCATCCTCATCTTCACCGGACGGGCTTCCGGTGCCTTCAATGTCGGCGTCAGAATTATTGCGTCAATGAGTTCGTCGAAATTTTGAATATCTTCATCTTTATTAGGGCTTTGGTCGCCCTCAATTCTAACAGGGTGATCATCACCTGTCACGACCCGCACCCGGATATACGGGTACGAATACGTAGATGACGCCCAGCCTACGCCGTAGTATCGGCGGTAGAACGCTGTCTAGTACCCAATAAATATACACTACATCTAGAAGGCCTATAACTATAAATATACTCTAGTCACATCACAACAGCTAGGAATGATAAGACAAGAAAGATAACTAAAGCACAAGAACAACTAGAAACTACTAGAAGAAATCATAAGACAGGAAATAAAGAAGGAAAACAAGACAAACTAAGAATAACTACCAGGCAACTCACATAGAAGAATAGTGAGATCCACCTCAGCTAGCAACATCATGAAGCCCACTAATGGTATAACAACTCCTAAAATATTGTCAACGGTATCCTGTCAGAAAAATGAGCAAGTACAAACACTAACAGCAGTTCCATGTGAATTGACAAATACTATAAGAGACAGTATAATGAAATACAAGACAAAGATATAGGCGACTTGGGAACCATTCAAAAGCCGAGTTACAACCCTTAAACCAAACAAGGACCGGGGTTGTAACCCTTCTTCCAGACAGAACCTAGTCCCATCATCATGGTACAGTATAAAAGACAGGTAGAGCATATGAGAAATGAGTCATAACATGGTGAAAGTACAGTAAGTAAAGGTGAACTGGAATGTAAGATATGACAACAAATAAATAAAAAGTGATTTGAATTATTAGGGCGAAATGTGATCGGCTGGGAAAATAAGGGAACGGTTATCCACTTGGCTCGACAATCACACGGAACCTCTGATGAGGGCCTCCGAAGAGGGTCATGCCGGCTAACCTGGATAACCGGAAGGGGGTATCTGCTATACCCTACGTGAGGTGAGGGTGGCGCCAGCAAAACACGGAAATATCATCACGGAGGCTTTGATCACATAACCCCTAATAATTCCCCTCTATCCCCCGAATAGTATCACGGATCCGGACATGGCACGTCATGACACAGGATTCAAAAGCAGGTGATCAGCCCACTCCCAAGTCCATGTCTATACAAGTACAGGAAACACGAAAATATCTCATACCCATATACCAAGAAAGTCCAGGAATAACACCTCATGCCAGGATCCGACGTATACTAGTCCGTGAACCATCGTGTCGGGAATCAAGTAAGACACTACAACTGAATCGGATATAGTAGATATCAAGACAATGAAAACTATCAGTGAATGTACTCGCCTGCGGTCCTGAGCTGTCAAATGGGGTCGATGCTCAGAGTGATGCCACAGACCAGCTGTGCACCGGAACTAGTGGCGCGCAAAATGGAGCTGCGACGACAAAGATACGAACCCGCGAAGTTGGCGTCGCAAAACGAGATTGAGACGGAGCGAAGAAATCGCCGATCCAACGGTCGGATCTCCCGAAAAACACGCGCGAAGTTGCTGCAACGAAACACAATTTCAGCTTCGTTCCCGAGCGCGTCACGACGGAATTACGTGGAAAATGCGCGAAACGCCTAGGCGGCGCATCCTGGTGGACGGTGGCAGCCACGGGGTGGTGCGCCGGGGTGCGCCCAGGGGGTCGGAGGCCAGCCACGGTGGCGGCAGCGCCGTGCGGCGGCACGGCGGCGCACGACGGCGGCCCGCGCGCGCGCACGTGGCACCGCTGCTGCTGCCACTGCTGCGTTTGCAGCTACTGCTGCGGCTGCTGGTCGCGTGGGAGGGGCTCGCATGGCCGGGCACGATGGCCGGGGTGGTGGCCGTGCGGTGGTGGTGTTGGAGTGGAGGGGATGGTGAAGGTGGTGGTGGTGTTTAGTAGTGATGGTGATGATGGAGATGATGAAGTCGAAGAAGGAGGAGAATGGAGAAGAGGGAGGAGGAAGATGGAGAGGAAGGAGGAGCTCGGGGAGGAGCTCGGCCCAGCCATAGGGTGGTCGGCCATGGGCTCGGCATGGTGGTGGTGGTGTTGAGAGAAAGAGAGAGAAGAAATTTGTGTGTGTGTGTGTGTCTTAATATAAAGGGGGAGAGAGAGAGTGAATGAGAGATATTATGTGGGGAAGAGAGAGAAAGAGAAGTAGAGAGAGAGGGGACTGCTCGTACAGCAAGGGGGGGGAGTGTTGAGTGTGATGGGTGAGAGAGAGAGAGAGAGAGAGAGATTTAGATATTTAGATATATATATATATATATATATATATATATATATATATATATATATATATATATGTATAATATATGTGTATATATTATATAAAGAATAGAGAGAAGTAGATATTAATGAGGGGGAGAGAGAAAGTGAGAGTAGAGAGAGAGATGGGGTGTTCGGCTGACATGGGGAGAGGGGGTGTGTGTGGGAGTTATTTTAGGAAGAGAGAGAAAAAGAGAGTTATATATATATATGTATGTATATATTATATGTGTATATATATACAATGAGAGGATTAGATATTTATACATAAAAAGAGATATTTTTGAGTAGGAGAAAAATAGAAAAATATCAGTGGGATGTATGGCCAGTCATGGCAGGGTCCACGCCAAACTGGGTCGGACATTGGACCAAGTTTGGACAAAGTCGAAACCAAGATTTAATTAAAATAATAATTTTAAACTATTTAAAATCATGAACGAAATTGGAGCACAAGAAAAATCAATTCGATGGCGCGCAAGTGGCACGTGCACAGTAGGCTCAAAACAGGCCAGGGCCATATATTGGGTCGACT
This sequence comes from Iris pallida, assembly GCA_029216955.1. Taxonomy (NCBI): domain Eukaryota; kingdom Viridiplantae; phylum Streptophyta; class Magnoliopsida; order Asparagales; family Iridaceae; genus Iris; species Iris pallida. The sequence goes on from JANAVB010038820.1 coordinate 781,392, forward strand.
GGATTGGACCGATGTCGGGCCCGAAAATTAAGTTGGAAGTTAAATCACAATTTTCGGTAAATAATAAATTGGTCTAAATTGACCCGAAGTTGCGCGAATCAAATGGAGCACAAGGGAACAAGTTCGAGTGGGACACGAAATATCAATATGAAGATAATCTCATCTACTACAAACTCCAAGAAGGAAGTTTCCAGAGACTGGCATCCCTGATGCTCTAGAATTCTAAGTCACGGTAAAGAGCATTAAATCAAAATTAATCAATTCGAAATTAATTATATAGAAATAAATTATTGAAAATAATTCATTAGAAAATTCGAAAAATAATTCGGAAAATTCAGGGGGCTTACATCCTACCCACCTTATAGAAATTTTGTCCTCGAAATTAAGGTTGTAGTAGGGGTAAAACAAGATAGAAAGTTTTTAGGCAAAAACTTAGGCACGATCATAGAATGACAAGTTTGCACGATTAAGATAATCAATTCACAATTATTCAGGCACGATGAAAAATTTCCGCATGATAGAATCAAAATAGGAACAGAATCATATAGGCACGATTATAGATAAGTTAAGTCATTGGAACACGATTTTAGAGACGATTAAGAGAATCGAAGATATACATGAAGTTCAAGTAAAAACTAACCATGACCAAAACAAGGTTTGGCATGGTTGAGATAAAATTTCAGACACAAACAAAAATCGAAATCAAGGTCTTATAGGCCCGATCAAGATTAAGGAGTATGATTACTAAAATTATGAAATACGATCCAAGTTCGAACGTGATTAAAATCGGAAATAGTCTAAGTTCACTTGGCCCGATTTGAGGGTTAAGATTATCAAGATTATGAAAATCAAAGTTGGATAGTCATGATCTAAAACAAGGCTGAGAGAAGCAAATGGAGAAAAATTTGAGTATAGCACGATTGAGAGATAGATTTGATAAAAATCAGATTATAGGTCACATAAGCACGATCAAGATCCAAGTTCAGTTGTGAATGACGAATAAATCATGAATTTAAAATCAAGGTCTTAAAAGCACAATTTAGAAGCAAGATGATACGCATATTTATGATCGTTAAAATTACGATCAAGGAACTCCAAGCTGCCTTAGTCACGCTAGATCATCTAGGCATGATTAAGCACAATGAGTTCAGATATAATCCGAAAATTAAATCAGGGTCGAAAAGGGTATAGGCACGAGTGTTCAAAATCCAAACATGATCAGAATCAAAAGGCAATGCACGAGGGTTAATAGCATTAAAATCCAACCACGATAAAGAAATTTGTCTCAACACGATCTAAGTTGATCAACCTTTGAGTAAATCAGAATTTGGGCCAGATGGAGAATAAGATCAACGAAGGCTGGGCACGAGAATCCAAGGATGAAAATCCAAGTCACAAAGGAATTTGAAGTCATCTAGAATCTAGTCAGCAACCAAGACTCTTTGGCACGATAAACAAGACGACCAAAATTGATTGGTCATGGACAGAAGGAAATCAAAATCTTAATAGTATCGAAATTTAAGAAACAAATTAGATATGAAAATTTTAAAAAATTTCAAAGTTTTCAAGTATAGATGACAGTTGTAGATATGAGATAGGTGATTGGTGTAATCAAGATATAGCTAAACAATACGAAGGAAATAACGGTAAGATGAGAAAATCATCATACGATGAGAGAGAAATAATGATAAACAAGAAATAATGGTAGAAATTATCTTGCTCAATTGGTAAAAGAAGTGAATCAACTTAAGATATGACCTGAGAATCATACACGTCTATCCAAAACCATGTTGCCAGAATTTACGCCACGTCAGTAAACATAGCTGCAATAAACGATAGAGTCCATAACTAAGGTATACACCCTATAATCATGTCATCTAGATTCCTTATCACGCCAACCGGTATGGCTGCAAGAGAATCTAAATTCCATAACTAGGATAGTATATCCAAAATCAGGCTCCATGTCCCTGTCAGGCTAGCTAATATGACTGCGATAAATTCCAACTCCATAAGTAAAGTAGACATTTATCGTTCCCATCGTCTCCATCAAATATGTTTATCAGGATATCTTAACTTAATCCTTAAAAACTTATCTTCAAACAAAATCAAAATCGAAGTCAACAATGAAACATCAAGATTCAAAATTTTCAACAACGGATCAAGGATAAGTATATGGAAACTAGCGGAAATAGATCCCGAGGTAGAGTTTAGAAGAAAATTCTCAGGAGATGTCTAAAGGTACTATCTAGGTCAAGATAAAAGGAAATCATTGGAATATAATCTAAACAATCCCAACCTGATATGAGACTGGTAAATCATATTTTCGTCTCAACCTAGAAGATATATAAGTTCAACTTATACCTTCCCTCTGGGGTCCACAAACTCATTCCAAAAAAGAATGAAGTTGATAACGGACAGACGTTTCAGAAATCAGGACGGACATAACAAATGGAAAAAGTTTCAAAAAGTTCGAAATAAGATTCCCAGGGGTCATCCCTGGAATCTACCAAGAGTTCCTAATATGTGACTGAGTACCAAATTCCTAAAATATTCCATGACTCAACCTTAATCCTAGGGCAGGCTCGCAGTAGTACAGAAAAGCTTAAGTACTACCACGACTTCGTATTAATTGCAAAGACTGACCTGCATGGGCCACCACTAAAAACGTGTCACGACCCGCACCCGGATATACGGGTACGAATACGTAGACGACGCCCAGCCTACGCCGCAGTATCGGCGGTAGAACGCTGTCTAGTACCCAATAAATATACACTACATCTAGAAGGCCTACAACTATAAATATACTCTAGTCACATCACAACAGCTAGGGATGATAAGACAAGAAAGATAATTAAAGCACAAGAACAACTAGAAACTACTAGAAGAAATCATAAGACAGGAAAAAAAGAAGGAAAACAAGACAAACTAAGGATAACTACCAGGCAACTCACATAGAAGAATAGTGAGATCCACCTCAGCTAGCAACATCATGAAGCCCACTAATGGTATAACAACTCCTAAAATATTATCAACGGTATCCTGTCAGGAAAATGAGCAAGTACAAACACTAACAGCAGTTCCATGTGAATTGACAAATACTATAAGAGACAGTATAATGAAATACAAGACAAAGATATAGGCGACTTGGGAACCATTCAAAAGCCGAGTTACAACCCTTAAACCAAACAAGGACCGGGGTTGTAACCCTTCTTCCGGACAGAACCTAGTCCCATCATCATGGTACAGTATAAAAGACAGGTAGAGCATATGAGAAATGAGTCATAACATGGTGAAAGTACATTAAGTAAAGGTGAACTGGAATGTAAGATATGACAACAAATAAATAAAAAGTGATTTGAATTATTAGGACAAAATGTGATCGGCTGGGAAAACAAGGGAACGGTTATCCACTTGGCTCGACAATCACACGGAACCTCTGACGAGGGCCTCCGAAGAGGGTCATGCCGGCCAACCTGGATAACCGGAAGGGGGTATCTGCTACACCCTACGTGAGGTGAGGGTGGCGCCAGCAAAACACGAAAATATCATCACGGAGGCTTTGATCACATAACCCCTAATAATTCCCCTCTATCCCCCGAATAGTATCACGGATCCGGACATGGCACGTCATGACACAGGATTCAAAAGCAGGTGATCAGCCCACTCCCAAGTCCATGTCTATACAAGTACAGGAAACACGAAAATATCTCATACCCATATACCAAGAAAGTCCAGGAATAACACCTCATGCCAGGATCCGACGTATACTAGTCCGTGAACCGTCGTGTCGGGAATCAAGTAAGACACTACAACTGAATCGGATATAGTAGATATCAAGACAATGAAAACTATCAGTGAATGTACTCGCCTGCGGTCCTGAGCTGTCAAATGGGGTCGATGCTCAGAGTGATGCCACAGACCAGCTGTGCACCGAAACTAATGGCATACAAAACGGAGCTGCGATGACGAAAATACGAACCCGCGAAGTTGGCGTCGCGAAACGAGATTGAGACGGAGCGAAGAAATCGCCGATCCAACGGTCGGATCTCCCGGAAAACACGCGCGAAGTTGCTGCGACGAAACACAATTTCAGCTTCGTTCCCGAGCGCGTCACGACGGAATTACGTAGAAAATGTGCGAAACGCCTAGGCGGCGCGTCCTGGTGGACGGTGGCCGCCACGGGGTGGTGCGCCGGGGTGCGCCCAGGGGGTCGGGGGCCAGCCACGGTGGCGGCAGCGCCGTGCGGCGGCGCGGCGGCGCACGACGGCGGCCCGCGCGCGCGCGCACGTGGCGCCGCTGCTGCTGCCACTGCTGCGTTTGCAGCTACTGCTGTGGCTGCTGGTCGCGTAGGGGGAGAGGGCTCGCATAACCGGGCACGATGGCCGGGGTGGTGGCCGTGCGGTGGTGGTGTTGGAGTGGAGGGGATGGTGAAGGTGGTGGTGGTGGTGTTTAGTAGTGATGGTGATGATGGAGATGATGAAGTCGAAGAAGGAGGAGAATGGAGAAGAGGGAGGAGGAAGATGGAGAGGAAGGAGGAGCTCGGGGAGGAGCTCGGCCCAGCCATGGGGTGGTCGGCCATGGGCTCGGCATGGTGGTGGTGGTGTTGAGAGAAAGAGAGAAGAAATTTGTGTGTGTGTGTGTCTTAATATAAAGGGGGGGGGAGAGAGAGTGAATGAGAGATATTATGTGGGGAAGAGAGAGAAAGAGAAGTAGAGAGAGGGGACTGCTCGTACAGCATGGGGGGGAGTGTTGAGTGTGATGGGTAAGAGAGAGAGAGAGAGAGAGAGAGAGAGAGAGAGATTTAGATATATATATATATATATATATATATATATAATATATGTGTATATATTATATAAAGAATAGAGAGAAGTAGATATTAATGAGGGGGAGAGAGAAAGTGAGAGTAGAGAGAGAGATGGGGTGTTCGGCTGACATGGGGAGAGGGGGTGTGTGTGGGAGTTATTTTAGGAAGAGAGAGAAAAAGAGAGTTATATATATATATGTATGTATATATTATATGTGTATATATATACAATGAGAGGATTAGATATTTATACATAAAAAGAGATATTTTTGAGTAGGAGAAAAATAGAAAAATATCAGTGGGATGTATGGCCAGTCATGGCAGGGTCCACGCCAAACTGGGTCGGACATTGGACCAAGTTTGGACAAAGTCGAAGCCAAGATTTAATTAAAATAATAATTTTAAACTATTTAAAATCATGAACGAAATTGGAGCACAAGAAAAATCAATTCGATGGCGCGCAAGTGGCACGTGCACAGTAGGCTCAAAACAGGCCAGGGCCATATATTGGATCGACTGGATTGGACCGATGTCGGGCCCGAAAATTAAGTTGGAAGTTAAATCACAATTTACGGTAAATAATAAATTGGTCTAAATTGACCCGAAGTTGCGCGAATCAAATGGAGCACAAGGAAACAAGTTCGAGTGGGACACGAAATATCAATATGAAGATAATCTCGTCTACTACAAACTCCAAGAAGGAAGTTTCCAGAGACTGGCATCCCTGATGCTCTAGAATTCCAAGTCACGGTAAAGAGCATTAAATCAAAATTAATCAATTCGAAATTAATTATATAGAAATGAATTATTGAAAATAATTCATTAGAAAATTCGAAAAATAATTCGAGAAATTCAGGGGGCTTACATCACCCTCAGTCATAACTTGGCTATCTTTGGCCACCATATATTGGCCCTCCTGGGTCGTTAATGGTTCTATGCTCAATTCTGCCTCCTCAAGTACAGTGTCAACAATTTCCTCTTTAATTTGCTCGTCCCCATAATCAAAGTCCTGTAGCGCCTCCATAATCTTTTCATCATCGTGAGAGGGTATCGCGTTCAAAATATGGGCTATGGGAGTCTGGATTATAGAAGGAGTTGGAACTTCCAAAGCAGCCTCCTTTCCATCTCGGCTCTAAATTGTTCTAAACGAAACTGATACTTCCTCGGGAATGGCGGTTCTCGAAGCATCACCAGAAGCCAAAGGAGATATCAGACCATACAAGATAAGTGCCGTGAGCGCCCTCACAGAAAGGGAAGTATCAGCCTTAACAGTCACTGGCTCTGAAATAGTATCCGAAGGGACATCCGTTGAAATAGCTGGAGCCGGTACGCTAGTCGAAGGAAGTTTTGGATACGAAAAAAGGTCAATACAAATCGCCAAAGGGTTATCATCTAATAGCTGTTGTTGAACTAAAAGACTAAGGATATTACCTTTCGGAGAGGACATGCCCCCAAGTGACGGCATAATGGCTCTTGATAACCAAGAGACCAAGAGACTGCCTTGGACATGCCCAAGTGACAGCTTTTCCTTCACAGCTCTGGACACCACCAATTTCCTCCTGGTTGAACGTTTGAGCAATGGTTGCGGGGATTCTTCAGTTGACATAACAGGAGTATCTGGTTGATTTTGTGGTTCTTCAGGAGCAATCTGATCCCTGTTCGTTTCCTCCATCACTTTCCTACTCTCCTTCTGGATAGGAGATGGAGTTGTTCCCCTAAAAGATGATGTCTTCCCATGGAAAAGCCCAACTTCCAGTTGTCGTGTCTGAGCCCTTGTCCTCGCCATGGGCTTCTCAGCGACAATCGCTTCTTTCTTCTTCTTTCCTTTCCCCTTAACATGAGAGAGGATTACCTTGAGTCGACCGAGAAAATGAAATCCCAGTCTTTTGTTTTTTGCTCCTTCCCTTAACGGAAGATTTCCCCCTCCTTTTATTGAGAAGGGAACATAATGGGTCTTGCATCTCATCTGGAACACTAGCAGGTGCAGTCTCTAGGGGAGCATACGCAGGAGCCTCCTCCTCGGTTTCCCCCAAATATACAGTACTACGACTTCCTTACACCCACAAAGTTGTGTGTCATAGAATAACCTTCGAAAAAGGTATTGGTTGAGGTGTAAAAATTAGAGTATGTACTTAATATACGTGGGCTTGCCTCAAAAGAAGTTGAAGGCCTGGTAAACACAGCGTTGGTGCCTCTTGCACTGTAATACCTCTACCCTCGAGCCCCATCAATCAAAAGCCTGGAGGCCTGAAGGCAAGTTGTCGCATTTTCCACGTGCATCTGATCATAGACGAACTGACGAGCAAATTGGCTTGGCAAATATGGTTCTAGATAACATATATTCTCGAACCGACAAACCAAATATGAGGGTCTAATCATGATCAACCAAGAGAAGATCTTTGGAGGTGGACGAGAACCAACGGGATCTAGATCTCAAAAAGAAGACGAACAAGCTTTATACCTGAGTGGTGGAGTGATGCAGGTGAACGTCTAATTGGAGCCTCGATTTAATGCCCTTCTACAATCCGACAGCTAGTTTACTTTCCATGAATATTCAGCGTATCTGCAGATGAAGTTCCCTGCTAAAGCTCCCCCAATACCAAAAGCAGGGTCCATCAGAGAGCGATGGTCTAACACTAACCAGCCAACAAATAGGTGAACGATATTTCAATCCGAGGGAAATCTCCTCGACGTCACGCTTCGCCTTCAGAATGGTTGTGAACTCGCGGAGACCCACGTTTAGTCGACTAGTCATTGTAGAAAGAATATCCATTATGTACCCAAACACTAGACGCACTGCAGCAAATAACACACCGCGGTAAATGAGATCAACCGTACTGGCCCCGGGGATCCCGAACCGTCTTAGTCAAATGGAGAGGAAGCCCGCCAGAGTGGCCTCCTTAGACATCTCTATACCACCTTGCCTTAGGTAACTCTTGATAGCAATGCCAGCTACATGATCTTGCCAGTCCTCTTCCAGTTTATGGTTGATATATCCAGAGTTTTGTATCAATTTTCCAATGGTATAATCAATAAGTAGCTCGAAGAAACGAGGCTCAAACTCTAAATGTTCTTGCACCTTATTCTCAATGGTACGACCCAGGAAGAGATACACCAACCATTTAGATGTATAGCACGTCCCAAGAGTACTGATTTTGTAAAGATGGGTGCAGATCATAAAGTAGCACTGCAATTTATCAAAAACTGCCACCATCTCAGGATTTTCCTTAGCCAAAATTGCCAATTCGTCCTCGATAGGCACATATTCTTCATAAGGGTTTTCACCTATTGGCAGATGCGACAAAAATTGCATCTCATGTGAGCCTTGGATCCAAAATTTTATCTTTATTCTATTAATTTTAGGTGACCCTTATTGTTAGTCATTACTGATTTATATACATATACCCATGGTAGGCTTGTAAAAAAAGTAAATGAATTAGGGGTAGGATTTTGTCAAAACCCAAAGTTCAGGGACCCTAGTACAAATTCGTTAGTTCAAATTATATTTGTAACAAAACATCCATGTCCTGTGTTTGAATTCGAAATAGATTCGGATGGCAACTCCTGAAATCTTAGATAAGATGAAATCGATTTCTCCTTATCTCCTCTAAGAGATCAAAACACTGGCATATATATAGAGGATAGTAGTAGCCGACCCAAGCCTCTTCAAAACCCTAGTATCCCAATTTCATTTTGCCGCAAGCACAGCCGAGGAAGAAGGCACAGGAGCAGTCAAGTTACTTCTGATTCAAAGAGGTAAATTCCTGCATAAACAACTCTATTAAAATTCATCAGATAATGGGAGGGAGTAGGTGATGTTTTTTTAATGCTTAGAAGAGGCCATGGGGTGTTACACCTGGTGTCAGGCGGGGGGGGGGGGGGGGAGGGACGTCAGGGAGAAGAGTTCCTGACCCCTCGACCCATAGGGATCAAGAGTAACCTATTATCCATATAAAAATTCCCTATATGCTACCTGGGCACGAATGCAACCATTTGACCCTACATGTTAATCAAATACTAGAGTATCCTCTTATTCCCTGTGCATTACTCTAGTCCTATAGGTACCTGTAACATCAGAACCATATAGCCTAGGCCTTAGCACTATTTTGTACAGCAGTAATAACAGGGGTTTAATCGGGGTATCTAGGTAAACTGCATGTGGCAGTACAACACAAGTGTTTTAGCAAATAGGGCAACATACCTATTAAAAGGAGGAATGTAGGTGTCAGAGGTTACCTTGATGAAGGCTGGGGTCAGTATCCTATAGCCCAGTTAGTGTAGGTATGATGTTGCTAGATACTCATTCAATCGGGTTTAGATAGCATGAAGGGGTATCCGCCCACGTATTGAATACATTACAAATCATACACGAATTATTGAGTCTTGAAGTATCAATTAAACCCTCTCGTATCAGTTGTTAGTTACCTACCTCGTATTTATTAGTACTGTCAAGTTAAGATTTTCCCCTGGTATCCGATTAAAACAGGCATAAGGACTTTCTCTTGTAACAAATTGTTACTGATAAATGATACGACATGTCCCACAACCTTTTAATCCAGAACCTTAATCTGGTGCCTTAGGCTAATTCAGCAATATGCTTTGTTGCTCCTATTGCTGCTATGCTTATTCTCTGTCTACTTGTCTTTTAGACTACAAAACATATCCTAAATTACACATTCGATTTGACCCTTGCGTAGGACAATACATCTGTACATCCAGGAGGATGATGTAAACAACATGACAACATAGTGTGGGTGGATGTGCAGTATGTTGTTGTTTCAAACCTTCAAGGGTTGTAGGCTGATGCGTATAGCCCTAGGGGTACTGTTTGGACAACAGGATAGGAATGGACCATAGGTCAGAGAAGAATAGGACATTAGGTAGGGTCACTCTAGGGCAACTAGGATAACAGCATGTAAGCATAGCCGGTAGGTAGGCATTGACCTCTGTATGTGAACTTATGCAGTAACCAGTAGGGGTGTTATGCAATCGTGTATATACAAAGGGAAGAATACATGGATTCACAGTAGAAGAGTATGGCTATGCAAAACATGAATATATATATATATGAGTATGTCTGACATAGGGGTAATAACATGCAACTATAGCCCGGGTATCAAGGGCGTTCCCTAAATAAACTCTAATTTGGCACAGGGAAATAATTAGGAGTTAGCCCCATAGGCCAGGTGGAGTAACCAACCCATGTACACAGGAATAAACTAGGTTTTCATGCTGATGTACACAGGGTATACCTGGGTACTTGGATTCCTAGAGTATCTGGATACAGGGGTATCAAGTCTGAGGTGTGTAGCAAGTTGGGTTGTTCATGTGTCCATTGGTTAGGAGGACTGGACATGTAGGCAACATACAGGGTGCCATATCTGGTACCAGTAATTAGCACTGATAGGTTAGCTCACTGAATACAACAGGCTACATCTAAGGATAGTAATATCACAGGGGTTCCTAAGTACCAGGGAGTAGGTAAGGGAAGATATGTGTGCAATAGAGAACAACCTAGATGGAGACCATTGGTGAGGCTGCGAGGTATCCTACAACCCAGTTAAAGAGATTTAGAACAGCAGGCAACTACAGTAAAATATGGGTTTAGACTCCTAATAGCAGTCTCTGTGGCATACTTTTGCACCCCTCCAGTATCACTAGTAAGGTAGACAGCTGGCCACTAAACCAGGACCTTGTCCAAAGACAGTGATAGCAACTTGATGGTTACAAACAGGGTATACCTGGGTATAACTAGTGTCCAGTAGCATACCAGGTGAAATGACAAATAACTGTGGGTGTCCTAGTAATAAGTAGAAACGAATAGCATTTGGGCTCCTAGTGTCAGTAGTGAAGAGGGGATTATCAGGCTGCATTTCCATTTGTCATCACCTATAGTAGGTAGTACGTTAGATTTCCCCATCTCATATCAAGATCAACCCAGTAATAGTCAAGTATTAGCCTATTCCTTCTTGTCTGTAATATTAAGCCCACATGTGAGAGGTTACTAAAGGTAGTCTGACCTGTTATGCTAATATGGCAGCCACCTAGGTATACCAGGTTGCAAACCATATATCAAATTACACTTAATTACCCATTGCATAGGAGGTACCAGTTATTACCTTAATAGACTAGTCACATGTCATAAACCCATCACTAAATGAAGCCCAATAGCTATTACCTTAAAACAACAACTGTAGGGAGTTCATGGATAGGAGGAAGGGTTAGAGGACAACAGTGGCAGAGTTAAGGGTTAGTATAATTAACATTAGAAAGGGGGGGGGGAGTCAACTAATGCATATACCTAGAATATATGCATAGGCTTGTAAGGGAATTCATCCAGACTTTAAAGACTAAAACTCAAGAAAGATTTATGGTAGTTTAATTTCATGTGTTAATTAGAAATTTATAAATACAGGTTACTTGGACTGTAACTCAGCTCTTGACCTGTGTCCGCAGTTCAGGACTACAGGCAAGTACACTTTCTGATCTGCTTCCAATTCTGATGGTTTTGCTCAGTATATATTATACATATGTTCCTTTGCTTGATGACACGATGGACACACGAGTTAGTGCCATGAACCTCCATTTATTATACTCTTGTTTTAACTTCTTTCATAGTTCGTAACTTGTTTGGGTTCATGAGTACTGGTCGGGAGAGAAAAATATCTTAGTAGACGTGTGAACTTCCCATTCTATCCCCCGTGTCTTTCATGGAGAATAACAGATGCACACGACACGTGCATGGTGCCAGATTTACCCCTAGCCATTCACATATCGAAACAGATATTTCAATACACTTAGATAGATTGTCTTTTATTATTTTCTTATATTTCACCACTTACCATGTCATTATGCTTTTACATTCTTTCTAGTTGACATATCATATTCTGCGATTCATACTTTTATTCTAGATATACCATGTCATCAGCTTACTTTTCTGTTTTCTTCTACATATGTTATATTCATGTACTGTCAACTCTATTATGTTGCGGATAGCTTTCAGTTTGTGTGCTTGTTCCATTCCTGACTAAAAAACCAATATTTTAGGTGATGAGTTAGAGAATTTATGTACCACATATTATGAGCACACTGTAGATCCAAATTTTGGCGCACAGGACGAATTGGAGGTTGCTTATGCCGAGTTGCCTGCTATAGATGGCTTTTAGTAGATTTGCTTAGTATTTTCACAGATTGATTTAGCGGAGACTTTTAGATGTTATTCCTATTTTGAGACTCTTGAGTTGATTGGTGGATGTTCTCTAATATATTACTTTTCTTTGGAGACTATGTCATTTAGTACATTTTGATCGATATTGGAGTTTTGTCACGACCCGCACCCACTGTGAGGGTACGAGTACGTAACAGTGCCCAGCCTACGCCACAGTGTCGGCGGTAGAACGCTGTTCTAGGTCACTATCTAACCAACAACTCACGCAATTATATAATGTACTTGTCAAAATCTTAACTCCGAACGGAGGACAAGTATAGATATAATAAAATCTCAATCACAGTCTAAGCACGATTTGATAACACAGAAGTTTATAACTAAGACTAAATAATAACAACAAAACCAACTCTGAATAATAATAATCTCAAACAATCTCAAAACAATATCCAACTTATTACAATTCAAGTTCCAAAACATGAAACTAAAGCAAGTTAACTAGCTAGTCTCCCGATCACTCTGAGTGTCGAGGCCAAAGGTATCTAAAATATCTCCTGGTCCATAGTAAGTAGGGCAAGTGTCCTCAGGGCAATCATCTGTAAAATTTTTAACAGGTCCAGTCAGGACAAGAACGAGTACAACTCATCTAGAAAATCCAAGTAAATGACAGAGGACTATAAATCAATTGTAGACAGTTTTATTGATAAACATGGTAGCTTATATTCAGGTGATGGTATAGAGAAACCATTAAGATACAAGAAAAGTAAGGTAACTAAACAAGAGAAGAATCATGGCAATAAAGACTGTAAAATAAAATTCTAACTGAACTAGAGTAACATGATAATTCTAGACAGTAAATGTAAACAAGTGTAAATCATATGTAAATCCAGTACAGGACGAATCTAATACAAGATGAATCTAGTACAAGATGATTCTAGTCAGTCATCAAGAATCCAGGTGAGACCAGCTATACTCTAACAGTGTGTTTTAAAATACTGAGATCGACATATAAACGGCTGTAGGTATCAGGCACATCATTCACTGATCAGGCGAGAGATGACTATGCTTCCAGTAGATTCCAGTTAAAAATTCCAGATTTGGGGTATGTCTACATGTCTTACTCACTATTTTCCTGCCCCACAATACAAGTGAATCCAGAATTCGACACAAGAATCGAGATGAGTCCAGCCAAACATGATGATACTAGCAATGATTTCAGTAATAGAGGCCAGACAATATGGTATGTGTGTCGCATACATGAATCCAGAAATATCCATACGTGTTGTAACAGAGAATCACATAAAACTAAATAGAACTGAAGTACAGTAATTGACAAATAAATGAGAGAACTATCAGAGAATGTACTCTCCTGACACTCTGAAAAGAGTAGTATAACTGCTTTATAGTTACCATGTTCAACAATAAAACTGTCTATAACTACTTTATAGTTTTCTGTCATTTACTTGGATTTTCTAGATGAGTTGTACTCGTTCTTGTCCTTACTGGACCTGTTGAAAATTTGACAGATGATTGCCCTGAGGACACTTGCCCTACTTACTATGGACCAGGCGATATTTTAGCTACCTTTGGCCTCGACACTTAGAGTGATCGGGAGACTAGCTAGTTGACTTGGTTTAGTTTCATGTTTTAGAACTTGAATTATAATAAGTTGAGATATTATTTTGTTTTGAGATTGTTTGAGATTATTATTATTCAGTAGTTGGTTTTGTTGTTATTATTAGTCTTAGTTATAAACTTCTGTGTTATCATATCGTGCTTAGACTGTGATTGAGATTTCATTATATCTATACTTGTCCTCCGTTCAGAGTTGAGATTTTGACAAGTACATTATATAATTGCGTGAGTTGTTGGTTAGATAGTGACCTAGAACAGTGTTCTACCGTCGACACTACAGCATAGGCTGGACACTGTTACGTACTCGTACCCTCACAGTGGGTGCGGGTCGTGACACTTTTTTAGTGGTGGCCCATGCAGGTCGTGTAGCCTCCCTTCCCGAAAAATTTTTAAAATATTTTTATTTTGTTTATTTGATTTAAATGATAATTTTAGAATTTTGTAAATAATTATTTAGTTAATTATTACGGTAGATGATTTTTTAATCATGATTAAATTTGGAGTACAAGATGACTAGGAATCGTGGCACGGTTAGTGCATTGACGTGCTTTGACTAGTGTTTAGCCATGGTAAGGGAATGCCAAGCGATAGTGATGTCCTAACTAAGAAAACCAGGCCAAGTTATGACATGACCATTTTGAATAATTTAATTATTCATCATTATTGTTATTTGACGTTTAGGAGATCCGGTTGTACCAAACCAGTCAAACTGGACCCGAACCAAATCCCAACCTACGTAGGCATGCCGTGGAACCCGGGACGGCCATGTAGACATTTTATGTGAGTACAAATATTTTCTTATTTATTTTTAGGACTTGACAAATATTTTCTAAACATTTAATAGTTTATTAGATGTTGTTTTAGAATAATTGTACGAATTTCTGGGGCCAGATAAATGGCGTATTTGATGAGTTCATCAATATATATTATTGGTTTCATTTCAGTGTTATTAAGATTATTATTTTATTTTATTATTGTGGTAATTAAATATATAAATAATTTACAATTATTAGTTATTATTATTTAATTATTTATTAAAGGTATATATATATATAATATTAAATCTGTGTATGTGTACGTATATGTAAAAAATTGATTATATATAGGTATGTATAAATAAATATTAAAAACGTGTGTGTTTGTATATATATATATATATATATATATATATATATATATATATATATATATATATATATATATATATATATATATATATTTATAAATATCGTATATATGTGTATGTATACATATATATACATAATGGGTTCTTGTGCATTTTGGGATTGCTAGACTACGCATAATGGTATATATATACCATTATCGTTTTGTTGAATTTTGTTATATTTATTATTATTTTATTAAGGATTTTTGCATATATAATTTTATTTTATTATTATGGGAGTTACCATTATATAATATTATTCAAAATGATAAATATATATACATGAATTCATATTTATGTAAATAAGCCCAACTCTAGAAACAAATGCCATCGGGATTTATTTGGACTTTATCGAGATTATATATAAGCATATATATATATATATATTTTTTTTTTTAATTTTTTTAACAAACGGGAATTTTATTGATAAAAGGAAAGCTCAGAAGAGCATTACAAGCAGTGACAGAGCCGAGAAACGCAAAACTCGCTCTGATAAACAGGTTTGCAGTAACACAAAATGCTGCTAAACAAGGATGCAGGAAAACTAAAAGACTGCTACACTAGTACGAAAAAAGGAGGTGTGGGCGCTCGGCCCTAGGGTGGGTTTTTTTTTTTTTTTTGAATTCAAAATTTGAATTCAAAAAGAAAAAAGAAAAAACGAAAAAAGGGGAGAATAATGCCAGGCACGTGGCCCGAGGCGTTTCCAGATGGGGGAAGGGTTGGCGCGGGGACCAAGGGGGATGGCGCGCGGCCCGGGGCTCGGCGCGAAGCACGAGGGAGAGCATCCCGAGGGGGTGCACCGCCCGGAGAACCGCCGCTCCCTCCGCCGGCGGGGGGGGCGGGGCGACGAGGAAGGCGGGGCGGTTAGCACCGTCGGAGGGGAGGGCAACCTCCAACGGAAGGTAGGGGGGACGGGGAGGATGGGGGGGGTCGCTATCGGCCGCCAGAGGGCGAGCCAGGCGTCGACCGGGGAGAAGAGGGTGGGAGAAAGAGGGAGGGGAGGGAACGGGGAGCGGCAGACCGCCGGACCGAGGGAGTGACCACCGGCGACCCAACCGGCGACGCAGGGGGCCGCAGGAACCCGAGGGAGGAGGGGGCCGGTCAAAAGCGGCGGGGGGGGGTTGCCTCCAGCCCGCGACGAAAGCTTCTGAGATCGTAAGGAGGCGGAGGGGCCGTCCAAGGAGGGAGCACGGAGCTCACGGCCGGCGAGGCGGAGACCGAGAGGCTCACACGACCGGGCGACCGCGCTTCGACAGAAGTGGGCAACGAGGACACCGACTGACTCGGGCCGCCAACCACGAGAGCCCAGGAGGTTGGGCCCGCCGACGCCGGGGAGGGCTCCGGAGGAGGAGCCAAGGCGGAGACCGCGCCGGAGGAAGGGGCAGCTGCGGACTGAGCCAAGGACGGCTCTACTTGGACGACGACGAGAGGAGGAAGGGGGCGGGAGCGGCGCCTGCCGAGGGGGCGGGAGCAGCTGCGACCGAGGGAACGGAGGGGGGAGGCACGGCGAAGGAGGGAGGAGGCCCGCCAGGAGGTGGCCCACACGACCTCAACGAGGGCGCGCCACCGGCCGGGGGCCGCCCGGCAGCAGCAACGGAGGCAGGAGCACGACGTCGCCGGCAACGGGCATGCCGGGGACGTCGGGGACGACGCTGCGGGGGAAGTGCGAGGCGGCACCGGGGGCAGCACGGAGGCTGCCGGGGGTGGGGCGCAAAGCCACCTGAGGAAGGAGGCAGGGGAGCAAGCCGCGAGCGGAGGCCGGCGGAGCAGCCCACCACGGCGGCGGCCACCAGGGGGCCGGCCACCAAGGGGCTCCCCACCCTAGGGCTCCCCAAGGAGCAGGCCAACTTTCCATCTTCATATTATAAGCATATATATATATATATATATATCTGTGTGTGTGTGTGTGTGTGTGTGTGTGTGTGTGTGTGTGTGTATAGAGATATAATAGGATAAGTTAATTGTAAACTATACTTACATATTAACCCTCAGGGACCCAAACGCAAATACTGATATTAGGAGGACTTATATGGAAAATCATTGATGGGCTACTAAATCCCAGCCCCTCCTCGAGAGAACAGCCCTGTGTTCTCGTGAACCCGATATATATTAGAAGAGAACGAGAGAGAGGAGGAAACAAACTTCGAAAAACCTAAACCCTAACCTACGCAGCCATTCCCCACACCTGGACGGCGCACCCCCGACGACCGCGTACTGCCGCGGTTCACCACCGACGGCCAGGCGCACGGATACGCGCGCGCGCGTGCGACTGAACCGAAACAGCAGGGCAGTAGCAGCGTTTCGCGAGAGCGACTTCGCGATTGCTTTTCATCGCGCTCGGTCGACCAATGGTCGAACCGTCTTCGCAAGTTTGTCGACAACCTTACCCTCTGTTTTTTCCTTCAAATAGATTCCATCGTCATGCGTTAGATTCTTCGGAATTTTGATCCAAAGATCGAGAAAAATCTCAAAATTCGGAATATATAGACTGTCCCAAAGTCCCCAGTTTGAGTCCCAATTTCTTGCAAAACAGTGATCGATTTCAAAATCCTTTTGAAGGCATTTATTGCAACATGTAGGGCTTCGAAACCCTTTTTACGGAATTTGATTTCATCGACTATGTGCCGAGAAATCGGATTCCGAAGTTACCGAAAAACCTGTTTTAAAAATCATGAAACTGCTCCACACGACGTACGTCACGCCAATCCGGACGACGCGTACCGAAAGGATCGAAAGCTGTGTAACGGCTTTGTGGTCGTGTGGGCCTTGACGGAATTGAAATTGGTCGCGTGTGCGCGACGAATTTGATGCGTATCCGTCGAAATTCACCGTATCGTGCACGTTGCAAATTTCTCAATTACTTTTTGCACGTTCGTCAGATCGAGACAAAACTTGTGCCACCAGGACCGTATCATTTTTCTGGTCCTGCATGCCAAGTTTGGTCCGATTCTGAGACTGTTGATAAAATCACCGTTTTGTGGGCCCCGCGGTTCCACTCAACGGGCGATTTTGTGCACGGTCCGCCGGAATCCAACTTTGGACATACGACTGGGTTCGTATCGAAAAACTGGATCCGTAGACTTGTAATTTGACGACTTTAGAGACTGTTGACTCTGGCACGCTTTTCGGTGCAAAACGGATCCAACGGCGGACATCATTTTTGCCCGAAATTATCATTTTGCCCCTGTGTCCTGAATTGGACTTAAGGACAGGCAATCCTAGCTAATTTGACTATTCTGAGAATGCTAGTAATGTTTATTTCAGCATCTGGAGACTTATACTTGTGTTGACTGATTGTGGCTCATTGAGTGGTATGGTATTATTGGTTTCTCCAGCTAAGGACCTCAGGCAAGTGCACTTTCTGATTGCTTTCCGATTCATAGTAGTCTTTTCATTTCATGTCTATACATATATCTTGCTTCTTGTTGACACGCTCGTCACACGGAGTAGTCGGGAGGGGAAATATCTTAGTACACATGTGAACTACCCAGAAATATCCCCAAAATGTCTATTATTGTATGATAGCAGCTGCACACGACACGTGCAGTGAGCCAGATTTACTCCCTAGCCGTTCACATGTCGAAAAGGATATTTCACACCACCTAGATAGATGTCTTTTATTAGTTTTTCCTTGTTTACTTCTCTATTGTGCTATATCATCAGTTATCTTCCAGTTTCATTTCTCATATGTCATTTTCATATCTTGTTAATTCTATTGTGTTTTGCATTGCCGTCGGTTTGTGTACTTGTTCCATTCCTGACTGGAAACCAACATTTTTCAGGTTTAGCCACTATCACTCTTAGCACTGGGGAAGACTTGGGTATGCTGAAGACAACCTAGAAATAGAAAGCAATTGTATCAACTTTATTAATTGTAACATCTTATATTTTCTTCAATTATAAATGTTGTAATAAATGTAGAATTGTGAATGAGCAACAAATATTGTACTTTGAGCATTTACTTCCTGCGTGCGTGACAGCGTTCTACCGCCGACTCTGCGGCGTAGGCTGGCTTGGACCCATCTCGTAACCGAAAAGCGGGTACAGGTCGTGACAAGTTTTTGTGGTGGCCCATACAGGTCAGTCTTTGCAAAAGATTGTGAACTCGCGGTAGTACCATATTAGTCGTACTGCTGCGAGCATGTGCCCAGGAAATGCTCATTCACAACGAGGATTAAAATGAATTAAGATAATTACTAGGACTAGGAGTCCCTTGTTTAAATTGACCGGTTGGGTAGCTAAGGTTGTTAAATAGGCCATACAATTTAGAATTATTAAACTTAGATTGCTTGCTAGAACCCTGTAGGTACACTCTTACTTTGATATGACGATATGACCCCATGTGGATATACTATTCACTTGGTTTGTTAGACTTGCCTAGAATTATGGAGTTAATTTTGACTTTGATAAACTGTTTAATTTTCTTTTGCTCTATTAGATATAAACATCGCATAATAAGTTAGAATTGCCTTGTTTGAATTCTCCTTGCTGTAAGGAAGTGGTTTATAACTCCTGATTCTGTTATTCCTGTACGAATCTCGAGGTAGACTGATTTGAGATTTTCCCTCAACCATGGAAATGCATATGAAATAGATATTAGAATGTTTGTATTTTTTTCCATATTTAGTTATTTCCTCCATGTTAAATCTTTTAATTTAAGTGTTGTGACTGATAGGACAAATCCCTACATTTTATCCTTAGTCAACTTGTTTGAATCTCTAGGAGCTCATAAAATTTTTCGGTTATAGTTAGAGAAATATTAGCTAACCCATAAAGTTTAGACAGCAGCGCACTGTCGTCAATTATTTGAGAGTGGAAAACGTGCGTTCACTGCAGCCAGCAGCGTATTGGCGAGGCACAACCCATAGAATTGAAATCATCCCGAAGAACCATAGTCTATGGAACATTGCTAAAGCTATGTTCTCGATTAAACTCTTTTAGATCTTAGATACCCTTGTGTCAACGTAGGGTAGAGTATCTGATAGCCTATCACAATTGAATTACGGAACCAAGAGTTTTGCCACAGCCAGAGTATACAGGCGAGACATAATTCTCGGTGAAATGATTTCAGACGTGATTACAAGTTTAGGATACTATAGAGGATAAGGACTGCCCTGTATGACCCTAAGACCCAAAGCCAAAACTAGTGAAAGTTTTGTCAGTTGAATAGCGTGTCTCACAATCTGGTCTTCCGTGGTCCTTGTGATCTATTGACGAGGTAATTGGCTGACACTAACAGGTTTACTTACAATATAGAATTTAGGGTTCCATAACCCATTAGTCGACTAAGGCCAAACGAATACAAGATTATAGGATTGACTGTATAAGCAGTAATACCAGGTAAGGTTTGATTCTCTCAAAACTTGAACTATTTGTGTCTATTTTCAAAATCTCGCCTACTTATATTTTGACTACCTTGACCAATTCTGCTATTACAGCTTAGTTTTTACAAGCTTACTCTTTTATCGAGCTTGATTCAAGACATATGTTTATTGGGGATGCCCGCTAACATATTGTCTAATCATGATCATTGTATTACGGTCTGATCAACCATGATGCATTTAGTTCGCTCTTCATTTAATTACCCTACGTGGGCTGAGATATAGAGATATCCAGGATCTCATCCGCGATTGCTTGACAATTCCTCTTGAATTATATATTCGCCTTTGAATCACATAATTGTATTCAGCGACATCTTTTGAACTCTTTATTGTTTTTGTCTTTCGCGGATTGGAAAGACGGAAACTCGTAATTGATAGATAGACACAGAGTATCCCCATGGCTATGATAATTGTATATGCAAGTGTAGCTACCATCGGCCAGCCCTGTGACAGAAACCTTGCCACCATATCCTAGCCTCTAAGGTGGGTAGAAGTACTCGAAGTTTCAGAATTACAAAATGACAAGAAAGAGGATACAACTATTTTGAGAAATTAAATTTGAGGAGATTAAGGGAATACTAGACTTTGAATTCTAAAAAATAGTTGTGAATTTGAATTTCAAGGACGAAATTATTTTTAAGGTGGGTAGATTTGTAGCCTCCCTTCCCAAAAATTTTTCAAAATATTTCTATTTTATTTATTTGATTTAAATGGTAATTTTAGAATTTTGTAAATAATTATTTAGTTAATTATTACGGTAGATGATTTTTTAATCATGATTAAATTTGGAGTACAAGATGACTAGGAATCGTGGAACGGATAGTGCATTGACATGCTTTGACTAGTGTTTAGCTATGGTAAGGGAATGCCAAGCCATAGTGATGTCCTAACTAAGAAAACCAGGCCAAGTTGTGACATGACCATTTCGAATAATTTAATTATTCATCATTATTGTTATTTGACGTTTAGGAGATCCGGTTGTACCAAACCAGTCAAACTGGACCCGAACCAAATCCCAACCTATGTAGGCATGCCGTGGAACCCGGGACGGCAATGTAGACATTTTATATGAGTACAAGTATTTTCTTATTTATTTTTAGGACTTGACAGATATTTTCTAAACATTTAATAGTTTATTAGATGTTGTTTTAGAATAATTGTACGAATTTTTGGGGCCAGATAAATGGCGTATTTGATGAGTTCATCAATATATATTATTGGTTTCATTTCAGTGTTATTAAGATTATTATTTTATTTTATTATTGTGGTAATTAAATATATAAATAATTTACAATTATTAGTTATTATTATTTAATTATTTATTAAAGGTATATATATATATAATATTAAATCTGTGTATGTGTACGTATATGTAAAAAATGGACTATATATAGGTATGTATAAATAAATATTAAAAACGTGTGTGTTTGTATATATATATATATATATATATATATATATATATATATATATATATATATATATATATATATATATATATATATATATATATATATCGTGTATATGTGTATGTATACATATATATACATAAAAAAAAAGTATACATATATATACATAATGGGTTCTTGTGCATTTCGGGATTGCTAGACTACGCATAATGGTATATATACCATTATCGTTTTGTTGAATTTTGTTATATTTATTATTATTTTATTAAGGATTATTACATATATAATTTTATTTTATCATTATGGGAGTTACCATTATATAATATTATTCAAAATAATAAATATATATACATGAATTCATATTTATGTAAATAAGCCCAACTCTAGAAACAAATGCCATCGGGATTTATTTGGACTTTATCGAGATTATATATATATATATATATATATATATATATATATATATATATATATAAAAGAAAAAAAAGAATATATATATATATATATATATATATATATATATATATTTATTTTTTTTCTTTTTTTTCTTTTTATATATATATATATATATATATATATATGTGTGTGTGTGTGTGTGTGTGTGTGTGTGTGTGTGTGTGTGTGTATAGAGATATAATAGGATAAGTTAATTGTAAACTATACTTACATATTAACCCTCAGGGACCCAAACGCAAATACTGATATTAGGAGGACTTATATGGAAAATCATTGATGGGCTACTAAATCCCAGCCCCTCCCCGAGAGAACAGCCCTGTGTTCTCGTGAACCCGATATATATTGGAAGAGAACGAGAGAGAGGAGGAAACAAACTTCGACAAACCTAAACCCTAACCTACGCATCCATTCCCCACACCTGGACGGCGCACCCCCGACGGCCGCGCACCGTCGCGGCGCACCGCCGACGGCCAGGCGCGCGGATACGCGCGCGCGCACGACTGAACCGAAACAGCAGGGCAGTAGCACGTTTCGCGAGAGCGACTTCGCGATTGCTTTTCATCGCGCTCGGTCGACCAATGGTCGAACCGTCTTCGCAGGTTTGTCGACAACCTTACCCTCTATTTTTCCCTTCAAATAGATTCCATCGTCATGCGTTAGATTCTTCGGAATTTCGATCCAAAGATCGAAAAAAAATCTCGAAATTCGGAATATAGAGACTGTCCCAAAGTCCCCAGTTTGAGTCCCGATTTCTTGCAAAACAGTGATCGATTTCAAAATCCTTTTGAAGGCGTTTATTGACAACAAGTAGGGCTTCGAAACCCTTTTTACGGAATTTGATTTCATCGACTATGTGCCGAGAAATCGGATTCCGAAGTTACCGAAAAACCTATTTTAAAAATCATGAAAACGCTCCACACGACGTGCGTCACGCCAATCCGGACGACGTGGTCGCATACCGAAAGGATCGAAAGCTGCGTAACGGCTTTGTGGTCGTGTGGGCCTTGACGGAATTCAAATTGGTCGCGTGTGCGCGACGAATTTGATGCGTATCCGTCGAAATTCACCGTATCGTACACGTTACAAATTTCTCAATTACTTTGTGCACGTTCGTCAGATCGAGACAAAACTTGTGCCAACAGGACCGTATCGTTTTTCTGGTCCTGCATGCCAAGTTTGGTCCGATTCTGAGACTATTGATAAAATTACCGTTTTGCGGGCCCCGCGGTTCCACTCAACGGGCGATTTTGTGCACGGCCCGCCGAAATCCAACTTTGGACATACGGTTGGATTCGTATCAGAAAACTGGATCCATAGACATGTAATTTGACGACTTTAGAGACCGTTGACTCTGGCACGCTTTTCGGTGCAAAACGGGTCCAACGGCGAACATCGTTTTTGCCTAAAATTACCGTTTTACCCCTGTGTCCAGAATTGGACTTAAGGACAGGCAATCCTAGCTAATTTGACTATTCTGAGAATGCTAGTAATGTTTATTTCAGCATCCGAAGACTTATACATGTGTTGACTGATTGTGGCTCATTGAGTGGTATGGTATTATTGGTTTCTCCAGCTAAGGACCTCAGACAAGTGCACTTTCTGATTGCTTTTCGATTCATAGTAGTCTTTTCATTTCATGTCTATACATATATCTTTCTGGTTGTTGACACGCTCGTCACACGGAGTAGTCGGGAGGGAAAATATCTTAGTACACATGTGAACTACCCAGAGATATTCCCAAAATGTCTATTATTGCATGATAGCAGCTGCACACGACACGTGCAGTGAGCCGGATTTACCCTCTAGCCGTTCACATGTCGAAAAGGATATTTCACACCACCTAGATAGATGTCTTTTATTAGTTTTTCCTTGTTTACTTCTCTATCGTGCTATATCATCAGTTATCTTCCAGTTTCATTTCTCATATGTCATTTTCATGTCTTGTTAATTCTATTATGTTTTGTATTGCCGTCGGTTTGTGTACTTGTTCCATTCCTGACTGAAAACCAACATTTTTCAGGTTTAGCCACTATCACTCTTAGCACTGGGGAAGACTTAGGTATGCTGAAGACAACCTAGAAATAGAAAGCAATTGTATCAACTTTATTAATTGTAACATCTTGTATTTTCTTCAATTATAAATGTTGTAATAAATGTAGAATTGTGAATGAGCAACAAATATTGTATTTTGAGCATTTACTTTCTGCGTGCATGACAGCGTTCTACCGCCGACTCTGCGGCGTAGGCTGGCTTGGACACGTCTCATAACCGAAAAGCGGGTACGGGTCGTGACAGGTCGAGAGTCACATTAGTACGATATCGTGGTAGTACGGCGACTTAGTGTCACGCTCCGCTCCCATAGGAGCGATCGTTCTCACTAAGGCGTGATGCCGTATGAGCCTAGATTTCGCTCGTGCAAGGCGGGTTCCATAACGGCCGATTTCAGCGGCTGCGACGGGGTCATCGCTCAGAAGAAGCTCTTTATTGATATTGAAACAAAGATTACAAAGGGCGCAAGGCCAAGATTACAAGTCTCTTGAGCTCACTTTTCTCACATTACAAGTTCACTCTGCTCTCTTTCATCTCTCGATCCAATGCTTGAGCCAGCGGAAGCTTCGGAAGGCGACGTCCATACATTATGTCCCGTATAAGTCTTGACTCCATGTGGCCGCAGGCTTCGAATCACCAAGGAACTTCGTTCCTTGACGTATCTAAGCGAGCTCCGTGCAACGAGCTTCTACCTGTGCCTACACATGAAAACTATGTGGGTGTCAGTACTCAACTGTACTGGTGGAATGAGCTCCTCGCCCACCCATACAAAACCAACACGTTTGATTTACTTTTGTGCACCGTATACCCTTTACGATTATCTTTCTACTCGTGCCTTAGGATCAGTTAGGACGTAGACTCCGGCCTATTTAGTGCCTACAGACCGTCACCGTGCTATCGTATCGATAACTTCCTTACCTTTACCTCTAGATCTTTCTCGTGCTTGCATCGTCAATGCACCGACTCATACTTGTCTTTCGTGCCATACTCTGGGACGTAACGACTCGGTCGTGCAATGAACTCGATTCGTCCTTCAATATTTCTGAGGTAGTGCCTTCTTGCTAAGTCTTGCCTATACTTGTTTTGTGACAACGCGGTCGTACCTCACATTTCGACGTCGTGCCTCGTAACTTAACCTGACTTAACCAAACTTGCCTTACGGCCCTTCTAGACTTAACTCGAAACATCCAACCCAACTTGTGGAACCGGTGTTGAGAACTCAAGTACGACGCTGTATCTCGTACCGAAGCACGTGTCTTTACACATAGCCAAATCTTAGGCTTCATAATACCTTATATGCATATCGTACATGCATGCCATAACTCAAGTCATACCGTGCTTACACTTTCTTTGTTACGATCGACACCGTGCATACGGATTCTCCGCTTAGCACGCCAATTATCTATATGAAAGGTCACTGGTACGACAAGCTATCATAGACATAGCCTGGCAAACGGGACCCTTGCACCGCAGGTAGCGATCCCCGATGCAAGTCTCCGAACTACCATTGCCAATTACGTAGTACGACTAAACCGTGTTTCTTCCTAGGCCGAGTCTGTCCCGTGGCCCCGGGGAGCCGCTCAAAGAAACAAACGCACTTGTCGACAAGTTGTCCATGACCACGCACCTACGAGACATCTAGACTCACGTAAATGCATGGCCTAATGTTACGGTACGACTGAAACTGTACTTAGCATCTTGTGCTCTAAACCACGTCCCTTGCATAACGTGCATCGGAACCGTGAGACTCCCAACCGAGGGACCGCCTCATACTTTGAAAATATGCATAGGAACTGTGAGACTCCCAACCGAGGGAACGACTACAGCATAGCCTTCCAACTTAACTTGAATAAAACGTGTTCCTTTAGTGCCATAGACCATGGCTAACTTTACATCGTGCCAACCTTGGCTTGTGCCTTAGACAGACCTTGTTCTCTAGGCGACGCTGTCGCTCAAGTCATATAAGTTATACGACGAGCCTTGATCTCCAAGGACTACGCGACTTGACAACCGCAGATAGAGTGGGAGAGTGCTAGAAATGGCTTTGATAGCCCAGCACAACTCTTGTCTAACTTATTTGGGCAACGACTCGACGAGCAAAGACTACGCCGAGTTTCGTGTCGAGGGAACGTGCTATGTACGGGGTCGACTTGAACAACCAAACTCTTGGATGCCTAGACTTAAGCCACAAGCCGTGCAATACGACTTGACCTACGGGACATGCGAAGGCTATGCCAAGCCTTGGACAACGGACCATGCCTGCTTTATCAAGCATTCATGCGGGCGACGCCTATGACTTAGGCTAATTCGAGCGTTGGGGTAAAACGACGGGACCGTGCATGCTTTATCAAGCATTTACGCGGGCGACGCCTATGACTTAGGCTAATTCGAGTGTCATGGCAACTTAGCCATTTAAGCCAACTTCCTTCTCCTAAGCCACGGGACGAAGGATTCGAGTGTCACTTTGAAAGTACGCTGAACACACTTCTAAGACGGCCGTGGGACCTTTTTCCAAGTTCTAGCATATATCGACCCGTCGGGATTATTCCCTTAGCTATGTGCGTTCGTAGCTTTTATATTATTTTACTTGTGCAAGTTGAAAATATGCGAGTTATTATGTGAAGGCTAAGATGAGGCAAGTTCACCGAAACTACCCCACCTGAGCGATGTCTTCGAGTCGCCTGTTGTAAGGCTAAGTCTGAACGCCGTCAGCGTTTTAATTCCTCCGACTGACTGAGCGGGACGGGACACTACATCATACACCACTCAGAAAAAGTTTCGTCATCGAAACTTACTGAGTACACTTATCGGCTTATAACTTGATTCAACATCCTATGTTTTTTGCACACACTACCCTTATGCGTTCCCTCAATCCGAGCCACGCTCGTGCTTATCGCTAACTTAGTCGTAAGGCACACCAACTGATCAACCAACATTCAAACTCGTCTCAATTCAATGGTCGCACTACCATCAATATTTCTTCGATACTCACGATCTTAAAATCCTCGACACTTTTCCGTTCCTGAAATCTTACTTGATTCAACGTATCACTTAGTTGGATCATGCACAAATTCCAGGCATCTCCAAAATACATACATTTCAGCCAAGACTCGTGATAGAGAATCCGCCATCACCACTCGAGTCGGATCGTGTACATATTCGGACGTCCCTGATATACGTGCATGTCAGTCGAGACTCGCGAGTGGTGCCTCCACAATTCCTATCTCTTCATGTCGGAACGTCTGCCTAACCGCTAGGCTACATCTTTAGGCTAAGGTCATCTGTCAGTATTGGAATCATAGTTCCCAAACAACAATATCAACACTGACCCATCCTAAGGTCAAGCCAAATCGATAGTACGAGGTTTTTTACCCAAACTCGTATCACTCCGATTTCTAAACATCGAGCATCGATTTCCTACGCACATCCCAATATTCGTCGCACGGGGTCCGAGTCATTCAGAAAGGCCATCTCGTATAATCAATCTCTTCGAACACGTTCGAAATAATCTGCCTATCAATCTCCAAGTCTAGCACGCTACGACATAATTTATTGCTAAACCAAAATTTTACATTCCATACTTCTGAAGTTATTCATCCCAATTCACGTAATCGATCACCAGGTCGTCTGACTTAACAATATGCCACGTCCTGATCTCACGCGAGTCGGATTATCCATGGTAGGCATGAATCACCATGCACTCTCCCGCGGGATAATCATCCTCATCGGGACGTAACTCTTGTTTGTGTCTAGACTAGTTCATTCTCGATGCGCAGAATGGACATACTCAATCCTCACGTTTCATTCAATCATCAATTACAAGTCCTCAGATCCTCGAGTTCTCCTTCGCATCATACCAACATGTCGAAACAATCAAAGTTGCCGTATCCTAATTTTTTTTGGGTTCGATCATTCCTGCGACATGAATCACCATGTCAGCGCTCACGCAGAACGATCGTCCCAAATCCGATGCAACACCTGTGCGATGCTAGAGTTGCGCTCGTACAAGACAAGATCATCGACGCTGTGGTTATCTGCGTAACCATCAAGACACGATTACTTTCATCCTACATTCGTCTCAATCAAAATCCTAATTATTGCATCCATCGGAACGATAACACTTGTATGATCGTCATTCACAGTGTCAGAGTACCCCCGAGTTATCGTATATCAATCTTTGATATGCCTCAATACCATCGACGATATGCGTAACCTGACGATCTTCCTTTACAACGAATTTCGAGTCGTACGAATAATGCTATCGTCCGACTGGATAATCTCCTCGACATTCAATTTCAATTTCGATCATTATCCTTCGAATCGTTCACAACATCAATTTCTTCAACCCAAATTCACATATCACTATCCGTCTATCTTAAGTCATCGACCAACATATTTTCTCAATTTGCATCATTTCTTGCTAACTCAAACCATCGTGCAACATCGATTCTAATCCTCAGAGTCGCTACGTAACTTCAAAGTCAAACCTTTTATGCACGCTATCTTTCTGTCGTGCTAACTTTTCGTATACGATCCGTATCAATTTCTTCAATCAAGTCATCCATTTATTTTATCGTTTAGAATCTCCATTCAACCATTTCGTAACTCGCATTACCATTCACAATTCGTCCGAACGATATCTCATTTACGACTCTCGAATCATGACTAACTAAGCGCTACTCGTTCTAAGGCTTTACGATATCATCGCTTGTCGACATACTCGTACTATCCGTAAATCTTCTAGTTTTGCTCGGACAATTTCTATAACGTCCAAACCCCACTCATGATTCGAGCCACTCAACTAGTCGTCGACACGCACTCTTATTTTTCTTCGAAGCTATCACAAACACCACTCGGGGTCAAGTCATTCTACAAATCCTCAAAAAGGTCATACGATTCACAATCGACATGCTCAATTGTTCGTTTGCCCGTTCCTCAAGGTCTAAGAACCATTTCTCATGTTCGCTTTAGCGTTGGTCAAGTAGCGTCACTATCAATATACGTTCTAAGTCTCACTCATCCTCGTTCGAGCGATAGTCAATCTCGTTCGCAAACTCGTTCGTACCAGAAGGTCTACGTGCGCGATACTCGTCACAACTTAGCCAAAAGGCCGTGTGCATAACCATCCCGTTTGAACTATACTCCGAGTTTTGCACGCTTATTTGCTAACGTCGACGTAGGACTATTTAGGCACGCACACGACTTGCTAACTTTAGCACGTGTTTTCTATCAACTCAAGGTCGGCACCGTTCGGCCCAAAGGCCATCGCCTATCGATGCATTCGATTGAACACTTGTACGAGCTTTTAAAAATATTAGACTTATTGTATGGACATCCTGTGGGACAATTGAGAGAGTGCGCAACAACGATATCAATACGCGGAGAGATATTCAGAGTACGCGGAAGAGATATTCAGAGTTCGCGAAAACATCAGAGTTAAAGAATTCAATCGATAGTCCAAGGATGTAAAGTTGTGCACTGATACCATTATGTCACGTCCCACTCCCATAAGAGTGATCGTCCTCGCTAAGGCGTGATGCCGCACGAGCCTAGATTGCGCTCGTGCAAGACGGGTTCCATAACGGCCGATTTCAGTGGCTACGACGGAGTCGTCGCTCAGAAGTCCCATGCAGAGACATTGAACAATAGCAGCAAAATATTTGAAGTAAAACACAAGTTATTTAAAGAATCTCTTTATTGATATTGAAACAAAGATTACAAAGGACGTAAGGCCAAGATTACAAGTCTCTCGAGCTCACTTTTCTCACATTACAAGTTCACTATGCTCTCTCTCATCTCTCGATACAATGCTTGTGCCAGCGAAAGCTTCGGAAGGCGACGTCCATACATTATGTCCCGTATAAGTCTTGACTCCATGCGGCCGCACACTACAACAAGAAGACCTATTAATGACGCTTGATAAGTGGTTTTCATGATGGCTGATGTGGAAGCATCTTCAAAGTTTAGCAAGACTAGAATCTATGACGGTTTACATTAAAAACGTTATTGACAGTGCTCCAGTGATACGAGCGTTATAAAAAAAGCACGAAAATTTAAGTCGAAACCTTGGCTCCCCGCAATTCTTCTGCACTTAAGAAAAATTCTAAACCCTCTCTCTTTCTCCTTCTCCTTCTCCTTCCGCTCCCCAACTCCCCTCAGCCCACTCCCTGCTCCCCAACTCCCCTCAGCCCGCTCCCCGCTCCCCAACTTCCCTCAGCCCGTTCCTCGCCTCCCTCGGTTACAGACTCCACCGCAGAGGGAAGGTTGTCACCGGCGTAGCCTTTACCACCGGTTTATCCTAAAATCTCGATCATTGCTTATTTTATGCCCTAAATTCTGCTTCGACATAATTTTAGTAAAATCTCCTAATTTTTGACAACCATGCATGCATCCATCTCTCTAAAATTAGGGTTCTTTTAGGGTTTCCCGACGTCTCCGTCCACGTCGGCGATGATCCGAAAAGGGCTGCATCATCGTTGACTTTTCTTGATTAAGTGAGTGATTTTGATTTGGATTTTTTCCCTAAAAAAAGATTTTGTTGGGAATTGTTCTATGTGCGCTTCATGTTCGATGAAATAATTGTAAGTACCAAATGCTTGTGTTCTTTGATTTTTTTTCTGTTTGTTCTTGTTCAAGGGAGTGTAATTGCATTTGGGGAGCCGAGTCCGAAGCCTCTCCACAGTCACAGCCGCGACCCGGCGAGGTGCTGTGCGTGCCTGCGAGCCGAGTCCGAAGCCTCCCTTCGGATTCTGACACTAAATTCTGGGGTATAAATTCTAAACTCTTGATTGATTTCAGTTTCTGGGTTTATTTTGTTTGTCGATGATGTTGTTGGATCTCGATCCCTACATAAAAAGGGTTTCGATCGACTGATACGTGTTGGGTTCGATTTTGGCTTGACGATCCTACGATTGTCTTTGTTTGTGAAGCGTGAATGATGTTTAGATCATGTTCGGTTCTTTACTTGCTGTTGGATTATTTTCGGTTTCGGGTTACCTAGCTGTTGTTGGAATTATTTATGATGCATGTATTGTTGGTTTAGATTTCTTGTATAAATTGTTGCTTGGGTTCTCCTTCCTATACTTGTTGTGGGATGTTGGTTTAGGTTTTCCTTAGTATACATGTTGGGTTGGGAAAGATTTCTTTGCTGTAGGAAATGTTTTGCTATTTGGATTAAAATTGTTGGTTGGGTATCTATTATACATTATGGGTTTAACTTGGTACTGTGGATGTTTTTGTTGGGAGCTTTTCGATATAAATCACATGCGGGTATATATTAGTTGGGAGTATTTCTATTTCGGGATTGACATCTCCATTAGTATGCATGCGTCGTTTATTTTGGGACTACGTCCACTATACCATGCCTGGATGTTTTACTTTTTTTGTCGGTTTCGATTTTTATTAGAGTACTCTGATACTCTTGGTGATGGTCGTTTGACCAAAGGAACCAAAACGTTGCAGATCATATCGGATACACTGGCTCCGTGTCGGGACGTGTCCTATACGTGTTATGGGACGCTAGTACAGCAGATGATGATTGATCCTTATCTGAGACATCTTATATATCTCATT
The DNA here is from genome assembly GCA_029216955.1 of Iris pallida. Lineage (NCBI taxonomy): Eukaryota > Viridiplantae > Streptophyta > Magnoliopsida > Asparagales > Iridaceae > Iris > Iris pallida. The sequence continues at coordinate 813,031 of JANAVB010038820.1, forward strand.
TCGTTTCTTGTCGTTGGTCGTAGTTTGTATGTTGGTACTGTTGGGTTGTTCATTTTGGGTGCAGATACGCTCGTGTTTGTACGAGTCGATACTGGATACGGATGTGAGGATACCTTCGTGTCGATGATGTAGCCTCTCCACAGTTGCAGCCGCGACCCAGCGAGAAGCTGTGCGTGCCTGTGAGCCGAGTCCGAAGCCTCCCTTCGAATTCTGACACAATTCTGGGGTATAAATTCTAAACTCTTGATTGATTTCAGTTTCTAGGTTTATTTTGTTTGTCGATGATGTTGTTGGATCTCGATCCCTACATAAAAAGGGTTTCGATCGACTGATACGTGTTGGGTTCGATTTTGGCTTGACGATTGTAAACCCCCTAAATTTTTTTACTAAATTTTTTTTATTTATAAATTTGGTTTTAATTTTTGCCTTGTATTGTACGTCGCATAGTCGTATTGTATGTTGCGTACGAGTTCGTATTTTTGTATGCCTCGTCGAGTGCAAATACGTGCGAGATACATATTTTTGTAAAACATTTATTTTAGAAGCTTGGTTTTTCGAATAATAAATATTTTCGATTACTTAAAAGGGAAAAATGCGTCGCATTGGAAATTTCCAAAACTTATTTTAGAAAACTATGTTTCAGTGCATATGAGGTGCATAAATTTAGATTTCATATATATAAGTCTACTTTTGAAATTAATTAATATTAATATTTTATTAATCAAAAAGATATTTAAAAATACTTATTATTTTCGAAATTATTATTATTGGTATTTTTGGAAAATATATTTGAAATTATTGTGGCCATTTTAAATCTTGATTTGATTTTATGGTTTTAATTTAAAAAAAAGTTTAAAGGTAGAATTTATATTTGAGTTTGGATTATCTAAGTTTAAATTGGAATTTAATTTAGATTTGATTTTTGAATTATTTAAATGGGGTTTAAACAAACCCAAGCCTTATCCAACTGGGAATTTCCACCTCCTATAAAAGGAGAGGTACTCCTCCAGAAATTTTCCATCCAACCATCCAAATTGTGCATCGTGTCTGTGCCTTCCATCCAATATATTTTCTCCTCCATTACAGTTACAAATTTTTGTTCAGTCCGACAACCCCGGACTCGACGCCTTCCCGTGTCTCGCAGGACACGTGCCAATACAACAGAAATCCTAAACCTATCCGCTGTGCCGTTCCCGGCTATGGCAACTACACCGCGCCAGCCACCACCATCAGCCCAATGGCAGCACTGCCACCCCGTCTACACCATCATCTCTGCGGCCAACCTCCATCTCTTCTCCGCCGTTTCGTCCTTCACCCACAACACCGTCACCTCTTTCACCATGAACCGCCACCCACACACACACCACCAGCAACAGCCGAGCACCACCCCGTATCAACTCTATCACCTGGACCTTCGTCGCACCGCGTCGCCGAGGCCCTCTCCGCTCCGGTCACCGCTGGCCGCGACATCCCAGCAGCCGAGCCTCCTCCGCTGGGGAAGCTGCCGCCTCTCTCGGCCGGCACCCGCCGCACTCGCCGGAAACCACCATCGTGCCTCCTCCGGACCAATCGTGTCCGCGGTGGCCCTCCATCCGACACTGCCCGCCGACCACCGGCCCAGATCTGGCGCCGCCAGTTCAGCAATCGCGCCTCCTCGCGCCGACGTCTCCGCCACAGGATCGGGCTACCGTCGTCGCTACCTAGATCCCGGCGCCCCCATCCTCTTTCTCCTCCGCAGCGCTGAGCGTCGACTGCCGACGACAACGCCGGAGCTGCCGCCGTGCACCATCGCCTTCCGTCCGCACCAGCTCGCTCTCCGAGCTCCGCCGGTAGTAAACCCCCGAAACCCAATTCTCCTTTTATTCCACTCTCTCTCTAAAGAGAACAGCATACCGTAGATTAGTATATTTATTATTATATTATTATTATTTTTATTACTATTATTATTATCATTATTATAACTATAACTGTTATTAGTATTAACTAATTAAGATTATTATTACTGTTATTATTTATTAATTTATTATTCATATTATTATTATTATTGTTATTATTATTAACACTGCCACAGTTATTATTATTATTATTAATTCTATTATTATATTATTATTTCTGTTATTATTATATCATTAGTATTATTTTAAATACTTTTGTTTATGATTCTATTATTAGAATTATTATTGTATTATTCTGTTTATTTAAATAAATTTGATAATTAGTATTTTCCAAACTATTTTGACCACACTCAATAGCCCTAAAATTATTCTTCCTAGAATATTTGGACTAACGAAAAGTTACTTTTCTATAATATATATATTATATATATTTTAAATGTGAGTTTAGCCTAAAAATAAATTTTATTTTTTTAAATATCTAGACGTATATTTGACTAAAAAAAATGTATTTCTCCAAATTGTATATTTTAAGTATTTTCAAGTATGTAAAATTATTATAAATTTTTTTTCTAAAAAATAGTAAAAATATTCAGTCACTCCTAAATTTTTCCTATTATCGTTGTTGATCATGAATAATCATATGTTCCTATTTTCTCACGATTTTGGATCCGTTGCATCCACCCCGGCCATCGGACTATTCAGAACTTGTCAGATCATTGCACCACACTAGATGACACACCAGGTAAGACACCTTGCCTTTACTGTTTAATTTCTTGCTCAATATCATACATATTTTTTTTTCTTTATGTTGTTCTTTCAAAACTATGTATAGATGCAAATTATTATACTTTATGCAATTGGCTTAGAGTTAAGGGACCACCGTATGTTTAGTGCATCTCATAAACTGTCACGATGTGCCACTGATTGTGTGTGAGTTGTGAGTCGCATATAGATACAGACTTGCGTGCTGACTGATCGTTGGTGCGTACAGGCCGTGCGTTAGGATATAACTACTAATAGATTATGTAGAAGACTTGGCAGTTATTAAGGATTAAATAGTGTCGTGGAGACGACGCATGTATAGTATCATTGGGGGGAGGGGACAGTTATTAGCGTAGGGGCTACATTTTATTTTTACACACATTTTGGGCCGAGGGTGACTCTTATGAGCACTACCTTCTGCCCAGGGCCGATAGTGACTCGGATGAGCGCTACTTACTGCCACTCTTTATTTACTCTGCTGAGCCTACAGCCCCTGCGTAGAACGTTGTCCTCAAAGTGCATATCACATAGAATGGTTAGAAACCTTTACTCATGCATACTTTTCTGTTGAGCTTTATTTATTCAGTTTATCGGCATGATATTATGTGTCTTGTTACGTCCCTCTGAGGACCTGGTTTTTTCCCAGGTGTGTGTTCATGTTTTCTGCAGGTGTTCTAGCCAAGGCCGTGATCTTCTCCATTTCTCTAAGATGGTTGCTCTTGGTTCGTTTTATCATTTTGACGATCGCTTTCTTGTACATTTATTTCATTGAGATAGTTGGTAGTAGACTTTGTCTCCGCCCAACGATTGTACCATAACTATTCAAGTTGATTCTATCTTTATTTTATTACATATTTTTGGATGAGATTTAGCATGTCTTGGTTCTCTAAAATTTACAGCTTATGTATTTATACGAGGAATCCATACATTGGAGTATTTTTTTCGTATATCTACAGCTGGCATGACACGTATCTAGTCCTACGTATTTTAGGACTGGGGCTTTACAAGTTTTTGTAGTGGCCCATGCAGGTCTAGTTTGCCGTTTCGGTTACATGACTGTACCGAACGGGCCTGCAATATAGGATTAGAGTCTAGAATCTCATCCACATACTTGATTACCTTCCTTGACCTTCCTTGATTTCCATATTCCGACTCCAATGGCTTCCCTTGATTTTTGCATCTTGCTTGAACACTTTCTACCAACACCCTATCATTCGTGCTTAAACATTGTTAGAAAGATGACTACACTACTATATACTTATTGGTCAACCCTATGGCTAGAAAGATTATATTGACAAATAATATCCATGGAGGTTATATTTAAGTATAAAGACATTTATTTTTCCTAGAGATATGATATTAAGGATTAGTTAATTTCAAGTTGGGTAGTAGCATAGTACCGCCTTCAAAGGATAGTTAGAATTTTATTATTACAAGGTGGTATACACAAGAGGATAGCTAGATCGAGAAAACAAATTTGGAATTATGATTTTTGAAATTTAGAAATATTTATGGTTTATTGGAGGATGAAATCGATTTAAGAAATATCTTAAAGTTTTAAATTGTGACGCATGATTTACGGTTAACTTTAAAAGTTTGGTTTGTAATATTATAAAATTTATCTCGATATTATTTAAGGAGTTTTAATTATGATTTTTAGACAACTAGAGAGGACGAAAGTTTAGTTTAAGAGAGCTTAAGGTTTAAAATTGAGTTGTACGATTTATAAGTTTATTTAATTTTGAGTTGAAGAAATGATGGTAAAATTTTGTTTAAATATTTGGAGGATATGAAAGCGACTTTGAAGAAAAAATTTAAATTTTAAATTGGGTCATATGATCTATGATTAGATTCAAGTTTAAAGCCTTGATTATGGATATTTAAATTTTGGTAAAAAAAAATCAATTTGAGTTGCATGATTTGCGATTGATGAAACGGGCTAAGAGTTTATCTCGAGGTACATTTGAAAAAAAAAATTAAAAGTGATGGCTTATTATGAAAATTTAGTTGTGCCGCATTAGATATGATGAAGGTAGTTGAAATTTATTTAAAGGAAATTAAACTTTAAGTTATGCTTAAATACTTGGAGTATCTTGAGATTTTATTTCGAAACTGTTGAGGAACTTGAAATTTGAAATTAGGTCATATATTGGTAGAGGACCAAGAAGCAAGCAAGTCACCCTATTGGGATACAAGTATTCCTCATTAATTGCCATGATAGTTGTATATACTCAAGTGTAGTTAAGTCATCTGCCAAACTTTGTGTAGATATCTCAATCTTGACTCACTCGACATTTTCTCAAATCTAGATTTTATCGTGACCTTCTAACCATTTGAAACTCGAGAAATGATTAGATTACTCCTTAATCATACTCCATCTAAGTGGCTATCATATCTTTAGAAACTGTATTTCTAACTTATTTTACCGTGATTCACTAGAATCTGAATTATCATTATTTCATGCTTTAACTTGGTCATTTATTTTGTGCGTTATTCATTACCTCATGAACTCCCACTTTCTATTTTAAATTCTTTTATGTCCTTTACCGTGACTTGGATATTTGGAGCACAACACTAGACTTTTCCATTAAACAAATTTCGTATGCAAGACCTAGACGAGCCCACCTTCATGTAGATATATCATGTCCCACTAAAACCCGTCTTCTTGTACTCTATTTTCTTGAGATGACTTTGCAGTCAAATGGCTAAGCTATAAACCTCTACCATGACACCAATTACTTCTTGACTTTAATTAGAGATCCAACCTTGACCCAATTCTTTCGACCCGATATGTGATGATGTTCTACTTGATTTCCTTTAATGCTTAATTTTGTGCCTTACCTTGATTGCTTAACTTATTATCCCATCACACTGCTAGTTTAACTCTTGTAAGTTGGGTTGAATACCTCACGACCTAACCAACATTTTGTGGACCACATTGATAGGTTCACTTGGACCATAGAATTCAGTAGACCCTAACTTATCTAGTCAACCAAGCCGACTGCATAGGCCCAAATTTTGGGCGGAACTTAGATTTTATAAGATCTTAGACTAATTGATTTCTTTCATCATTACCCTTTACTTATTATTTTATCTACCTATGCTGCTAAAATAGCTTAGTTTTGCAAGCGTATTCTTTATCAAGCTTGATCATGACATATGTTTAATGTGGGCGCCCACTAATACGTTGTCTAAATCAGAACCGACGTAGTATGGTCTGATCAACCATAGTGCACTTGGTTTGCTTTTCATATATCACACTACGTGGTGGAGACATAGTTAAACTTGCCCCTAGAGTCTCCTCCGCGATTACCTTGGCAATTCTCTTGGAATTATACAACCGCCTTTGAATCACATATTGGCATACGAAAACATCTTCCTTGGACTCTTGTTGGCTTTCGTCTTTTAACTATTCTAGACAAAGCTTGTGATTGATAGATAGACCAAACCATTCTCCTATGACCATGATATTGTATATACTTGGGGATAGTTAACCACTGACCAACCAATATGACTATCCCCTCCTTAAACTACTTCCTTCGTACTATCATGATTTTTACCTTAACTAGCAACCCTCGTTCAATTCCAAAATCATGAATTATTTCTTCGTTATCAAAATCACGATTTTTCTAAAGCATATTTGTCGTTTCATTGCCTCGCCCAATTATTTGTGTTGCCTTACCCTCGTACCTTCTCACCCCCTACTTATTTTTAATTTCGAGGACGAAAATTTTGTAAGTTGGGTAGGATGTAAACCCCCTAATTTTTTTTACTAAATTTTTTTATTTTTAAATTTGGTTTTAATTTTTGTCTTGTATTGTACGTCGCATAGTCGTATTGTACGTTGTGTACGAGTTCGTATTTTTGTATGCCTCGTAGAGTGCAAATACGTGCGAGATACATATTTTTGTAAAACATTTATTTTAGAAGCTTGGTTTTTCAAATAATAAATATTTTCGATTACTTAAAATGGTAAAATGCGTTGCATTGGAAATTTCTAAAACTTATTTTAGAAAACTATGTTTCAGTGCATATGAGGTGCATAAATTTAGATTTCATATATATAAGTCTATTTTTGAAATTAATTAATATTAATTTTTTATTAATCAAAAAGATATTTAAAAATACTTATTATTTTCGAAATTATTATAATTGGCATTTTTGGAAAATATATTTGAAATTATTGTAGCCATTTTAAATCTTGATTTGATTTTATGGTTTTAATTTAAAAAAAAGTTTAAAGGTAGAATTTATATTTGAGTTTGGATTATCTAAGTTTAAATTGGAATTTAATTTAGATTTGATTTTTGAATTATTTAAATGGGGTTTAAACAAACCCAAGCCTTATCCAACTGGGAATTTCCACCTCCTATAAAAGGAGAGGTACTCCTCCAGAAATTTTCCATCCAACCAACCAAGTTGTGCATCGTGTCTGTGCCTCCCATCCACTATATTTTCTCCTCCATTACAGTTACAAATTTTTGTTCAGTCCGACAACCCCGGACTCGACGCCTTCCCGTGTCTCGCAGGACACGTGCCAATATAACAGAAATCCTAAACCTATCCGCCGTGCCGTTCCTGGCTACGGCAACTACACCGTGCCAGCCACCACCATCAACCCAATGGCAGCACTGCCACCCCGTCTCCACCATCATCTCTCCGGCCAACCATCATCTCTTTCCCGCCATTTCGTCCTTCACCCACAACATCATCACCTCTGTCACCATGAACCGCCACCCACAAACACACCACCAGCAGCAGCCGAGCACCACCGTGTGTCGACTCCATCACCTGGACCTTCGTCGCACCGCTTCGCGAGGCCCTCTCCGCTCCGGTCACCGATGGCCGCGACATCCCAGCAGCCGAGCCTCCTCCGTTGGGGAAGCCGTCGCCTCTCTCGGCCGGCACCCACCGCGCTCGCTGGAAACCCCCATCGTGCCTCGTCCGGACCAATCGTGTCCGCGGTGGCCCTCCATCCGACACTGCTCGTCGACCACCGGCCCAGATCTGGCGCCGCCAGTTCAGCAACCGCGCCTCCTCGCGCCGACGTCTCCGCTACAGGATCGGGCTACCGTCGTCGCCACCTAGATCCCCGCGCCCCTATCCTCTTCCTCCTCCGCAGCGCTGAGCGCCGACCGTCGACGATAGCGCCGGAGCCGTCGCCTTGCACCACCGCCTTCCGTCCGCACCAGCTCGCTCTCGGAGCTCCGCCGGCGACCGCCAGTAAGAAACCCCCGAAACCCAATTCTCCTTTTATTCCACTCTCTCTCTAAAGAGAACAGCAGACCGTAGATTAGTATATTTATTATTATATTATTATTATTTTTATTACTATTATTATTATCATTATTATAACTATAACTGTTATTAGTATTAATTAATTAAGATTATTATTACCGTTATTATTTATTAATTTATTATTCATATAATTATTAACACTGCCACAGTTATTATTATTATTATTATTAATTCTATTATTATATTATTATTTCTTTTATTATTATATCATTAGTATTATTTTAAATACTTTTGTTTATGATTCTATTATTAGAATTATTAGTATATTATTCTGTTTATTTAAATATATTTGATAATTAGTATTTTCCAAATTATTTTGGCCACTCAATAGCCCTAAAATTATTCTTCCTAGAATATTTGGACTAACGAAAAGTTACTTTTCTACAATATATATATTATATATATTTTAAATGTGAGTTTAGCCTAAAAACAAATTTTAATTTTTCAAATATTTATCAAGACGTATATTTGACTAATAAAAAAATGTATTTCTCCAAATTGTATATTTTAAGTATTTTCAAGTATGTAAAATTATTATAAATTTTTTTTCTAAAAAATAGTATAAATATTCAGTCAGTCCTAAATTCCTCCTATTATCGTTGTTGATAATGACTAATCACATGTTCCTATTTTTTCACGATTTTGGATCCGTTGCATCCACCCCGGCCATCTGACTATTCATAACTTGTCGGATCATTGCACCACACCAGATGACACACCAGGCAAGACACCTTGCCTTTACTGTTTAATTTCTTGCTCAATATCATGCATGCTTTTTTTTCTTTATGTTGTTCTTTCAAAACTATGTATAGATACAAATTATTATACTTTATGCAATTGGCTTAAAGTTAAGGGACCACCGTATGTTTAGTGCATCTCATAAACTGTCATGATGTGCCACAGATTGTGTATGAGTTGTGAGTCGCATATAGATGCGGACTTGCGTGCTGACTGATCATTGGTGTGTACAGGCCGTGCGTTAGGATATAACTGCTAATAGATTGTGTAGAAGACTTGGCAGTTATTAAGGATTAAACAGTGTCGTGGAGACGACGCATGTATAGTATCATTGGGAGGAGGGGACAGTTATTAGCGTAGGTGCTACATTTTATTTTTACACACGTTTTGGGCCGAGGGTGACTCTTATGAGCACTACCTTCTGCCCAGGGCTGATAGTGACTCGGATGAGCGCTACTTACTGCCACTCTTTATTTACTCTGCTGAGCCTACAGCCCCTGCGTAGAACGTTGTCCTCAAAGTGCATATCACATAGAATGGTTAGGAACCTTTACTCATGCATACTTTTCTGTTGAGCTTTATTTATTCAGTTTATCGGCATGATATTATGTGTCTTGTTACGTCCCTCTGAGGACCTAATTTTTCCCCAGTGTGTGTTCATGTTTTCTGCAGGTGTTCTAGCCAAGGCCGTGATCTTCTCCATTTCTCGAAGATGATTGCTTTTGGTTCATTTTATCATTTTGACGATCGCTTTCTTGTACATTTATTTCATTGAGATAGTTGGTAGTGGACTTTGTCTCCGTCCAACGATTGTACTATAACTATTCAAGTTGATTCTATCTTTATTTTATTACATATTTGTGGATGAGATTTAGCATGTCTTGGTTCTCTACAATTTACAGCTTATGTATTTATACGAGGAATCCATACATTGGAGTATTTTTTCGTATATCTACAGCTGGCATGATACGTACCTAGTCCTACGTATTTTGGGACTGGGATATTACAACGATCCTACGATTGTCTTTGTTTGTGAAGCGCGAATGATCTTTAGATCATGTTCGGTTCTTTACTTGCTGTTGGATCATTTTCGGTTTCGGGTTACCTAGCTGCTGTTGGAATTATTTATGATGCATATATTATTGGTTTGGGTTTCTTGTATAAATTGTTGCTTGGGTTCTCCTTCCTATACTTGCTGTGGGATGTTGGTTTAGGTTTTCCTTATTATACATGTTGGGTTGGGAAAGATTTCTTTGCTGTAGGAGATGTTTTGCTATTTGGATTAAAATTGTTGGTTGGATATCTATTATGCATGATGGGTTTAACTTGGTACTGTGGGTGTTTTTGTTGGGAGCTTTTCGATATAAATCACATGTGGGTATATATTAGTTGGGAGTATTTCTATTTCGGGATTGATATCTCCATTAGCATGCATGCGTCGTTGATTTTAGAACTACGTCCACTATGCCATGCCTGGATGTTTTACTTTATTTGTCGGTTTCGATTTTTATTAGAGTACTCTGATACTCTTGGTGATGGTCGTTCGACCAAATGAACCAAAGCATTGCAGATCGTATCGGATACACTGGCTCCATGTCAGGACGTGTCCTATACGTGTTATGGCACGCTAGTACAGCAGATGATGATTGATCCTTATCTGAGACATCTTATATATCTCATTTCATTTCTTGTCGTTGGTCGTAGTTTGTATGTTGGTACTGTTGGGTTGTTCATTCTGGGTGCAGATACGCTCGTGTTTGTACGAGTCAATACTGGACACGGATGTGAGGATACCTACGTATCGATGATGTAGCCTCTCCACAGTTGCAGCCGCGACCCGACGAGGCGCTGTGCGTGCCTGCGAGCCGAGTTCGAAGGCTCCCTTCGGATTTCGATACCAAATTCTGGGGTATAAATTCTAAACTCTTGATTGATTTCAGTCTTTGGGTTTATTTTGTTTGTCGATGATGTTGTTGGATCTCGATCCCTATATTAAAAGGGTTTCGATCGACTGATATGTGTTGGGTTCGATTTTGGCTTGACGATCCTACGATTGTCTTTGTTTGTGAAGCGGAAATGATCTTTAGATCATGTTCGGTTCTTTACTTGTTGTTGGATCATTTTCGGTTTCCGGTTACCTAGCTGCTGTTAGAATTATTTGTGATGCATGCATTGTTGGTTTGGATTTCTTGTATAAATTCTTGCTTGGGTTCTCCTTCCTATACTTGTTGTGGGATGTTGGTTTAGGTTTTCCCTATTATATATGTTGGGTTGGGAAAGATTTCTTTGCTGTAGGAGATGTTTTGCTATTTGGATTAAAATTGTTGGTTGGGTATCTATTATGCATGATGGGTTTAACTTGGTACTGTGGGTGTTTTTGTTGGGAGCTTTTCGATATAAATCACATGCGGATATATATTAGTTGGGAGTATTTCTATTTCGGGAATGACATTTCCATTAGCATGCCTGCATCGTTGATTTTGGGACTACGTCCACTATGCCATGCCTAGACGTTTTACTTTTTTTGTCGGTTTCGATTTTTATTAGCGTACTCTGATACTCTCGGTTTTTCGATATAAATTACAGACTCTAAAATTGACAGACTCTAAAAGTGAGGGTTTTGATTTCTTTTTCAGGGTTTTGCTATACGTACATGTGCTATGGACAGTCTTCATGTGACCAAGTTGAAGCGTTATAAGTGTGCTTCTTCGCTACAGTATCTGTGAGATTTTTGATGTCGATAGTTTTGATGTAGCTAAAGTGTACTCTATATTGGATACTCTATATATATTGAGAAGATGTATATAACGAAATGGAGAAATGTAGAATGGTAGCTAAAATATTCTATTTTGAGACAATGAAATAGCGAATGGTACTTTATATTACATTGCAATGCTTTGTTGTGAATATGGTTCAAAGTGGTTGTTTTCGAATTGAATTGAGCAGCATTTGAAATGTCATACAGTATAGAGCGTTATAAATGTGATACAACGACCATATACAGCGGTTTTTTATAACTATCCATAACGCTTTGAAAATAAAACGTAGCAGAAATTCAACCTATTAATGGCAGTTTTGGATGAATTATCTATAACGCTTTTAAAAACATTTATAACACCCGATTTCATAATGCTTGGACTGGGAAAAAAAGCATCATGGTTTGCAATTAATGACGCTTTTTAGCCGTCATTAAAAGGTATTTTGTTGTAGTGGCACGCTTCGAATCGCCAAGGAACTCTGTGTCTCGACGCATCCAAGCGAGCTCCGTGCCACGAGCTTCTACCTGTGCATGCACATAAAAACTATGTGGGTGTTAGTACTCAACTGAACTGGTGGAATGAGCTCCTCGCCCATCCATACAAAACCAATACGTTTGATTTACTCTTGTGCAACGTATACCCTTTACGATTGTCTTTCTACTCTTTCCTTAAGATCAGTTAGGACGTAGACTCTCGGCCTATTTAGTGCCTACAGACCGTCACCGTGCTATCGCATCGATAACTTCCTTACCTTTGTCTCTAGACCTTTTTTATGCTTGCATCGTCAATACACCAACTCATACTTGTCTTTCGTGCCATACTCTGGGACGTAACGGTCGTGCAGTGAACTCGGTCGTACAATGAACTCGAAATGTTAGGCCGTACCTCACATTTCGAGGTCGTGCCTCGTAACTTAACCTGACTTAACCAAACTCACCTTACGGCCCTTCCAGACTTAACTCGAAACGTCTAACCCAACGTGTGGAACCGGTGTTGAGAACTCAAGCACGACGCTGTATCTCGTACCGAAGCACGTGTCTTTACACATAGCCAAATCTTAGGCTTCATAATACCTTATGTGCATACCGTGCACGCATTCCACAACTTAAGTCATACCGTGCATACACTTCCTTTGTTACGACCGACACCGTGCATGCGAATTCGCCGCTTAGCATGCCAATTATCTATATGAAAGTTCACTGGCACGATAAGCCATCATGGACATAGCCTGGCAAACGAGACCCTTGCACCGCAGGTAGCGATCCCCAATACAAGTCCCCGAACTACCATTGCCTATTACCCAGCTCGGCTATACCATGTTTCTTCCTAGGCCGAGTCGGTCCCGTCGCCCCAGGTGCCACTCGAAGAAACAAATGCCCTTGTCAACAAGTTGCCCATATCCACGCACGTACGAGACATCTAGACTCACGTAAATGCATGGACTAATGTTACGGTACGACTGGAACTGTACTTAGCATCTCGTGCTCTAAACCACACCTTGTACAACGTGCATCGGAACCATGCGACTTCCAACCGAGGGACCGCGCCATACTTTGAAAACGTACGTAAGAACCATAAGACTCCCAACCGAGAGACCGCCTCATACTTTGAAAACCTGCATAGGAACTGTAAGACTCCCAACCGAGGGAACGACTACAGCATAGCCTTCCAACTTAACTTGAACAAAACGTGTTCCTTAAGTGCCATAGACCGTGGCTAACTTTACATCGTGCCAACCATGGCTTGTGCCTTAGACAGACCTTGTTCTCTAGGCGACGCTGTCGCTCAAGTCATATAAGTTATACGACGAGCCTTGATCTCGAGGGACTACGCGACTTGACAACCGCAGATAGAGTGAGACAGTGCTAGAAATGGCTTTGATAGCCCAGCACAACTCTTGTCTAACTTATTCGGGCAACGACTCGACGAGCAAAGGCTACGTCGAGCTTTGCATCAAGGGAACGTGCTATACACTGGATCGACTTGAACGTGCTATTCTGCCACCTATCGTCATGTACAGCCAGCACCCGATACCGCAGCACCAGTTGTGCCAGCTGGGGTAGGTGCTTCAGCTACTTTCGGAGGAGCCCCTCCACCAGTGCATAGGCGGAGCCTGATGATTTCAGAGATGCTCCAAAAGCAGCCGCCTGCGAGATCCGTTGATGCACTCCAGCTGTTCACCTTCTTTCAGCAGTTCATGGAGGCCCGACAGGCCCAGCAGCAGCGTCAGATGGTAGAGTTCAGTCGGGGAATCGATCTGGCCCTGACGACAGTTAAGAGGGCAGCAGCTCCGCCTTCGACAGTTCAGCAGCCACATCAGCCAAAGAAGAAGGGCATCCAGGATTTCCAGAAGATGCACCCGCGGGATTTCAGGGGTACAAAAGGCATCCTGTACGCAAATGAGTGGATTGAGCACATGGAGGAGATCTTCAGGCTGGCGGAGATTCCAACGAGGCTAAAGATCGAGACGGCGGCCAGTATAATGCAGGATTTGGCTCGTATATAGTACCAGACAGACCCGAGGGTTAGTACAGTTAGACAGACCTGGGCAGCCTTCAAGAAGCTGTCCAAGAAGAAGTTTTTCCTCGATGCAGCGCTTGGTGCCCTCGAGACACAGTTTGAGGCTTTAGTATAGGGCAGTCAGACTGTCGAGGAGTACGCCGGGGTGTTCTGCCATCTGGGTAGGTTTGTTGAGGGTTATCTGAGGCGACGAAGGCCCGAAGGTTCAGGAAAAGGCTAGTCAAGGAGATGAAGTCCTACAGCAAGAGTGCCCGTAGCGCCACTTTTGAGGAGATCCTGGTAGGAGCCCTAGCAGCGGAGGATGACCTTGAGCTGAGGCTCAAGAGGGGGCGAGACGCTCACGGTACCAGCAGCAGTAGAGGCCAGGACAAAAGGCCTTACGTACAGATTCAGCAGACACAGACACCAGTGATGGTTCAGTAGGTGCAGCATCAGTATCGGGGTCAGGACCCGAAGACGATCAGTTTTTCCTACTACAGGAAGTTTGGACACACCAGGGAGCAGTGTAGAAAGAGGCTGAATGTTTGCTATTCCTGTGGGTCTGAAGTCCACCAGAAGATAGATTGTTCCATTGCACCTCCTTTTGAGGGAGTTAGACCACATGTAGCTCAGCACCAGAGGGGTGGAGCTTTTACGATGGCGGTCGAGGAGACCGACGCTGCAGGTGATGGGTTAGCAGGTTTGTCCTTCTTGTTCTTCCTCCCCACCTTCATGTGTGATTCCATTAGTACCTGCCAGGATATGCTTGTGATATATTAGATAGGATAGTTACCCTGATCAAGATTGTAGAATCACGACCAGTAGGATTGTGTTGCATGTTATCTATCGACCTTGATTTGATTGGGAGTTTGACCTAGTAGGGGTACGATCATCTTAATTTTGAGAACAAAATTCTTCTAAGGAGGGTAGACTTGCAACACCCAGTTTTCCAAATGAGGGTAATTTTGAACTTTTGTAATTATAATTATTTATTTATTGATATTTATATCACATTATGATTTTTGGTGATTTTTAATCATTTTAAAACTATTTAAAAACCATGACTTGTGATTTTGATGTAATGCTAGTAGAACCCTAGAGACTGTCCGACCTAGAGCCTAACCATGTGATTGGAATATTTATTTATCATTTCTAGCCTAGGGGTAATTTGGTCATTTTGACTTATTGGAATTATTTGATTAATTATTGGAATGATGGTTGTTAATTTTGACTTTTACTAGTTATGACTTAAAAGACTAACCTAGATGTTGAATTTAGCTATGATAACTTGATTAACATGGTGGGACACTAGTCTAACTTAAGTCAACCCAAGTTAAGTCATTTAGAATCAAGTTTCATGTAGAGAATAAATGATTAGGTTCATAGGCTTTTGACTTAAGGAGTGATTTCCTTTATCCTTGAAACTTGGCCCAAGCCTATTAGTTATAATCCTAACCCTAATTTTTCTCCTTTATGGCCAGCCACATAGGGATCCCAACCCTATATAATATCTCTTCCTTTGGTTCTTGCCTCTTTTGTATTGAATCAACACTTGGAAAAGGAAAGGTATTGCCATTCTTTTCCAATCCCTACCTTTTCCATTTTAATTCTTTTTTGACTCTAGTTTCTTGCATTAGAGTCTAATACTCCTCTATTTTCTGATTATGGAGAGAAATCTCAGCTTTTTAACAATTTGGGGATTTGAGCTAGCAAGGAGGATCACTCTATTTTGGGGCTTTTTTGCCATTGACACACTATAGGTAAACCTTCTAAATTGTGTTTTTATTCTGATTTCTTTGCATCCTAGCCTAGATCTAGGTGTCCCCTAGCTGTCCCTCAAATTTGGTTAGAAATCGTGTCCATTTGGTGTCCGTATCGGACACGTGTCAATATGTATGTGCATGTGTTTGTTAAAATGCCACATAGGAATTTATTTTAGTAATTTCCAAAACTAATTACATGTTTTTGAAGCTCTTAATGTGTAGATTAATTATGTTTAACACTGAGCACAATTTGGGGTTGTATTCGTGTCCAAAATGGACACGTACCCCATGCACGAGACACGCACGGGGCTAATACGGCTCCCATGCTGTTCGGGCTTGACACAGGACACGACACGACACTATATGGCACAATTTTTGGTGGACACGAGGGGGCAACCTCTGTCACCATCCTCCCAAAATTTGGGGTGGGTTGGTGGAGTATTCGAGGAGTTATCCCCCTCACATTGAACTCATACTGTCACTGCACACACGTGAAAACGTGTCCTGATACGCACGTATGACTTGGACACGACGATACTGGGACACGGTGCAGGGGCATAGGCGTGTAGCCCTATGTGTGGTGAACCTATGAGCACGTGGCTCGAGGGTGGACACACGAGTCCCTATACCCCTCGATACATCAGCACGACACTTGGTTTACTGCTTGTGCACTATTTCACTGATACTTGCTATTTTGAGATTTTGATACTGTTTGCCTGAGATTTTTGGACACGTGGATACACCTAGGATGGACACCTACCTGATAGACACCCTGCACATTTGATTTAGGTATTTGTGATTTGAATTGGGTGTTGGTTTAGGGTTCATCCATGATTACTGAACTGTGTTCCAGATTTGGGATATTTGAGAATAGGTTTTGATTTTGGTTTGGAATTTTGGTCGAGTTCATCAATACACTGACACTGCATTTGAGTCCATTTACTGTCATTGCATTTATCCCACTGCAAATATTCATTGGTCTGCATATTAGGCTATTCGAATAACTGCCCATATTGTGTTTACCTGCATTAGCTACATCCTCTTCATTACCAGTTTTGTACACCCTTGATTTCACTACATGTTAGCTACTACAACTCATTTGTCCTGCATCAGGACATATTCTAGACCTCACTTAACCACTACAAACACATTACCTTGCTTTTGACACACTATCCTGCCCAATTCGATATCCTGCTATTAGTATACAGTATCCATTTTCATTCATACTCTAATTTATGTCTTGCCCTGCCTAAATAGTCTTCTGTATCTTGCACATATCTATTTTAGCCTTCATTCAGTTTATACTTGTACACTATATGAGGATGTACATATATAATGGCATTGTATATAAATATGATATATTATATATATGGGGCTGTGTTAGATCTGTTGAACAAATATGTATTGTGGATAGTTGAGATAAGGTAATGTGGTTATAGGTAATTTTGTTATGGGATATCTTAGAGTAGGGAATGGTTTATGGTTTTGGGTTAGGACATTAGTTGTTTCATAGAGAGTGGAGTGAGTGTCTAAGTGTGATGGTGAGGAGGAGGGCTTGTGAGTATGAGTGTTAGCACAGGTTCAGTGAGTAGGAGTAGTAGTGAGCTTGTGGTTGCATTACATTGCCTGCAATGCATAGTAGCAGTAGGAGCTTTGCAGCAGTGGCAGCCTTGCCATGGCTTGCCCTGTTATGGCATTGCCTTGTGGCAGTAGCATTGGCTGCAGGCAATGCACTGCAGCAGCAGTAGATGCATTGGCAGCATGCCATTGCATTCCTGCAGTAGGCTGCCCTGATTTGGGCATGAGTGAGTGTATTAGTGAATGTATCTTTATGAGTGTAGGATATGATGAGGGATATTGGATGTTAGATAGGATACGAGAGTTAGTTCAGTGATAGGGACTTAGGCTTGGGGGTTTTGTTAATGCTAGAGGGTCATATATCCATACAATGGAAGAGGGTTCAGTCCAGATTGACCCCCATGTTCCTGCAGGTAATATACATATGTGTGATACATGGTTGAAGTATACTTAAGAGTGAATTGTTGTGAGAGGTAGGCTTGGCCACTTTTGCTTTGGCATGCCATGCTTGGTTTAGGCCATTTGGCATGTTGGCCAATGGGTGTGGTGTTGGGGAGTTAGGAAGGTTATTTTAGTTTCATGGTTGTGTTAGTGCTAGATAGGAAATAGATTTGGTTATTGATATATATGTCTAAGGATTTAGTCTAGTATTGTATGAATATATGTGTTATAGACTAGGGTTATCTATGAGTATATATGTGTTAGGTTGGTTTATATATGGTATAGGTTTTGGGGGCCTTTGGACTATGGGATTGAGATTATATTGTATGTCAATATATGTAGTATGTAAATATATATGTAAGTTTGATGCATGTATATGTAATATATATGTAAATATATAGCTTCCCTATATGTAATGTATATATATTACTAATTATAGGCAATAGCCCTATGTGTGGTATATATATACATATGTGGTATATATATATATATGTCTTGGTGTGGTTCACATTGTTTTACTTTACTTATGTCTAGCCTTGATTGCATAGTATAGACTT
Source organism: Iris pallida (assembly GCA_029216955.1). Lineage (NCBI taxonomy): Eukaryota > Viridiplantae > Streptophyta > Magnoliopsida > Asparagales > Iridaceae > Iris > Iris pallida. The sequence continues at coordinate 831,321 of JANAVB010038820.1, forward strand.
GGTTAGGCCTAGTGAGACTTGACTGGACTAGGATTGACCTAGTTGACTAGTGTATTTGACCAGGGTGGACCAAAATTTGACTTTGACCTAGATTAACCTAGAATTCATGTAGAATGCATTGTGTCTTTCATTTTTCTTGTATTTTACATATCATGACCTATATTACTCTGTTTAGGACATTGTGACTCCGGTGCAGACATCTGATATTACACTACTCTTTTCAGAGTGTCAGGCGAGTACATTCTATGATAGTTCTCTCATTTATTTGTTAATTACTGTACTTCAGTTCTAGTTAGTTTTATGTGATTCTCTGTTACAACACGTATGGATATTTCTGGATTCATGTATGCGACACACATACCATATTGTCTGGCCTATATTACTGGAATCATTCTAGAATTATTGCTAGTATTATCATGTTTGGCTGGACTCATCTCGATTCTTGTGTCGAATTTTGGATTCACTTGTATTGCGGGGCGGAGAAATATTGAGTAAGACATGTAGACATACCCCAAATCTGGAACACAGTTCAGTAATCATGGATGAACCCTAAACCAACATCCAATTCAAATCACAAATACCTAAATCAAATGTGCAGGGTGTCAATCAGGTGGTGTCCATCCTAGGTGTGTCCACGTGTCCAAAAATCTCATACAAACAGTGTCAAAATCTCAAAATAGCAAGTATCAGTAAAACAGTGCACAAGCAGTGAACCAAGTGTCGTGTTGAGGTATCGAGGGGTATAGGGACTCGTGTGTCCACCTTCGAGCCTCGTGCTCATGTTCATAGGTTCGCCACACATAGGGCTACACGTCTATGCCCCTGCACCGTGTCCCAGTGTCGCCGTGTCCAAGTTATACGTGCGTATCAGGACACATTTTTACTTGTGTGTGTAGTGACAGTGTGAGTTCAATGCGAGGGGGATAACTCCTCGAATACTCCACCAACCCACCCTAAAATTTGGGAGGATGGTGACAGAGGTTGCCCCCTCGTGTCCCCCAAAAATTGTGCCATATAGTAATGTGTCGTGTCCTGTGTCAAGCCCGAACAGCAAGGGAGCGGCACGAGCCCCGTGCGTGTCTCGTGCATGGGATGCGTGTCCATTTTGGACACGAATAAAACCCCAAATCGTGCTTAGTATTAAAAATAATTAATCAACACATTAAGAGCTTCAAAAACATGTAATTAGTTTTTGAAATTACTAAAATAAATTCCTATGTGGTATTTTAACAAACACATGCACATACACATTGACACGTGTCCGATACGGACACCAAATGGACACGATTTCTAACCAAATTTGAGGGATAGCTAGGGAACACCTAGATCTAGGCTAGGATGCAAAGAAATCAGAATAAAAACACAATTTAGAGGGTTTACCTATAGTGTGTCAATGGCAAGAAAAGCCCCAAAATAGAGTGATCCTCATTGCTAACTCAAATCCCCAAATTGTTCAAAAGCTGAGATTTCTCTCCATAATCAGAAAATAGAGGAGTATTATACTCTAATGCAAGAAACTAGAGTCAAAAGGAATTAAAATGGAAAAGTTATGGATTGGGAAAGAATGACAATACCTTTCCTTTTTCCAAGTGTTGATTCAATACAAAAGAGGCAAGAACCAAAGGAAGAGATATTATATAGGGTTGGGATCCCTATGTGGCTGGCCATAAAGGGGAAAAATTAGGGTTAGGGTTATAACTAATGGGCTTGGGCCAAGTTTCAAGAATAAAGGAAATCACTCCTTAAGTCAAAAGCCTATGAACCTAATCATTTATTCTCTACATGAAACTTGATTCTAAATGACTTAACTTGGGTTGACTTAAGTTAGACTAGGGTCCCACCATGCTAATCAAGTCACCATAGCTAAAGTCAACATCTAGGTTAGTCTCTTAAGTCACAACTAGTAAAAGTCAAAATTAACAACCATTATTCCAATAATTAATCAAATAATTCCAATAAGTCAAAATGACCAAATTATCCATAGGCTAAAAATAATAAATAAATATCCCAATCACATGGTTAAGCTCTAGGTCGGACAGTCTCTAGGGTTTCACTAGCAGTACATCAAAATCACAAGTCATAGTTTTTAAATAGTTTTTAAATAGTTTTAAAATGATTAAAAATCACCAAAAATTATAATGTGATATAAATATCAATAAATAAATAATTATAATTACAAAAGTTCAAAATTACCCTCATTTGGAAAACTGGGTGTTACAAGTTTTGTCAGATTATTTATTATCCATCTCTCCAAAGTATTTTATAGAATTCATCTTATTTGATCCTATCTGTTGATTTGGTTTACATTGTACAAATGAGTATAAACTGCGTGGTTGTATTTATAAATATAGAGATGACTAGACAGCGTACTACCGCCGACTCTGCAGCGTAGGCTGGACATACTCATGGCTCACGCCCAAATATTGGATACGGGTCGTGACATCTTATTAAGGGTGAACCCTACCTCCCCGTAAGGAGTAGCAAAGGTATCGGTCCTGCTATTGTATCTTTCTACCATAGCGAGAAAGATATTGTTGTTGGTATAAAAACTGTAGAAAGACGTCAAAACCACCTCATAAAGTCCCAGATCATGTAACTTGTCAGTGAAGGTGTTTAAGATCCATACAGAAACCCTATTCCAACGCTTAAGGTCCTGATGCATCAAATTTGTCAGCCTCGGAGCTAGGGTAGGATATACCCCTCCTGCTGCAGCATAAAGGTTCGCGAAAAAAGGTATCCAAAGTGGTATCATCAAAGATGAATCTTCAGCCAGCACGCAACGCGTTCTCAAACCTCTCAAATGCGTGTTGTGCTTCTTTGAAGAACTATAGAAGACATCCTTTCACTTATCGTCGAATTTGTGGCATATCTGTCCAGCCTTGGCTTGTTGGAACGGAGTCAGTTTCCACGACATCTTAAGAGGGTTGCTTGCATGGGTATACCGAAATAGAAATAGAACTCGTGTCATGTTCGAAAGGTACACTAAGGTATCCCCTCGCTTATAGACCAGAGCCTCTCGTTTCGACTTAGGCTGGGAATCTGATCCAATGGCTTCACCGAATAAGAATGCTGGCTTCTTGTGGGGAACTTGATTTGCAGTCAGGAAAGGTGCACCATTCATTAGGCACAACAAAGTTTTGTCATCCTGGGACTCTAGGAGAGCTCTTCTTTTAGCCAGTCCGTCAGGGTCAAACTGCGAGAATGTGACATGTGAAAGGTCTTCCTGGTACTCTAATACGCGAAAAATGGATGCCAAGATTTCAGCATAGGGATCTTCCCGAAGATCAACTGCAAAAGAAAACAAAAATAGAATTATGAAAAGACCACTCTTATGAGTAAAGAAAAGACTTAAGTAATTTCTAGTTTTCTAACAGTTCTGCACAAATGATGGATGGTGCAACACAATATGACAATCTTTGTTTTGCGCGACTCAATATGACAGTCTTTAGTTTGTGCAACATAATATAACGGTCTTTGTTTTCCACGACATAATATGGCAGCCTCTGTTTTTACACGGTTAATATGACAGTTTCTGTTACGCACATGCAAAAGGACAAAATTATTTTACGTGCGCTATCTGCTCTACATTGAAGGAAAGAGCGCACGCAAATCATGGTGTATAGCACCGTGCACTTTGAATGAACAAAGAGTGTGTGATTCATGAAACCATGCTTAGTGCATTTTGATTAGCTACCACTCTGAAAGAGGTGGCTCATATCGAGATTAGAGCAACACCAATCAACACTCTGAAAGAGGTGATCGAGTCGACTTGGGTTCGTGCCAACTATCAAAATGCGGCGACTAACTGTTCATTGTCTTCCCCGACCGTCCCTCACCTCCGGGAGTGGGGATAGCCTCTTCGACCCTTGCCGACGGCGACGCATGTCTTGACACCCTCAACGACGATGCTCGAGACGAAGCTCCGGCCACACCCTTGTCTTTCTCTACTGTGGATCTCTTTGGCGCCATTGTTGTTGATCGAGAAAGCTTTGAGAACTCAAAAGAAGAGGGAGATGAAGAGAACTCGAGAAAGAAAGTTTTTAAGAGAAGAACTATCTCTCTCTCCTCTTAGTGGGGTATTTATACCCTAAGCCTCCGCCTAACAGCCGCACAAATCTCGTACAGATCAAACGACAAGTCTGTTGGGATTCTGCGCGCACAAAATCTTCTGAACGCTTCTTATTCAAAGTATTTCAAATTCTAAAAATTGAAAACTTTGAAGGGGGTCTTATAGAAGCTAAAAAATTCTTAACAAAGTGCGTCGTGCCATTCATAGATAGTGTGCAACGCTATCTATCAAATGGCACCATCCATCAAATAGCGCCAGGCCACCACGTGGCAATCTTCTTCAAGATGCTAAATCATCAGTCATGATGACTGACAGCACAACAATCGAGGAAATCTCCTCGAGTTTTGAGTGCACTGCACTGAAGGAAGATTTTGTCAGATTCGTAATGATGACAACTGTCAATCACTTTCTCAGCACCATTTATCAACTGGCACGAAGTGATCAACTTTCACAGACTCAACACTCGGCACATTTCACAGCTGGCACCAATCAACAGAGCGCGCCATTCATTAAACTCGCACCGATCAATAATCATCCAGAAGTAGTTAAAGATAACATGGCTCGCATGCCACTAATCTCGAAGAACATATACACGACACTGCCCATGACCATGTGCCTTTCTCTCACGGAAAGCCACACGTCCCATGCTGTTAAGTTAACCGTTCGTGCCAATGGGTGAATCAATACATGGCGCACAAAATAATACACAAATTTGTGTATTTTATACTACACGCCAATCAATGTAACTGCCTGGTAGTTATCCAAAACTCTATAAATAGAGTTATAAAATCACTTCTCAGGGCATCATGATCATTATCTTCTAACGAGAATTCTCGGCACTTCTCCATCGCTTCCACAACAAGTTCAAGAGCTTTTCTCCTCTGATATCGCATCGTCAAAGTGATAAAGTGATCGTCTTCTGATCAGATTTCTACAGTTGTACTTTTCCAAAATCAAACTTGTACTTAGATCTTTGTATAAGGATTTTTGTACCCTTTCCTTTCTTAGTTTGTATTTAAGTTTTCTTTGGGAAACTTTTGTTTTTGCAAACCGCTTTATCTTATCTGTCCTTTACTTAATGCTTTTTGATTGACTAATTGACATATATGTTTTGTGGGACCATAGAAGACTCGATTGTAGTATGCACCCCTTTCTAGTGACTGTATTGTGGGGTGCTGGTGTACTCCGTGGTGCGTATTTGGCTGTGTCATACACCCCGTTCTCCATATTCTGGTATTGCGCGTGACAAAGCAATCCTGTACACTACCCTATTCCAATTTTGAATACAATGTGATAGTCATCCAGCATACAATAACCATACTACATCTCATATAAAACTCTACAACATGATTTTATATATATATATATATATATATATATATATATATATATATATATCATGTGATAAGTCATTTCAACAATACAAAAGTAATCTCTATAACAATAAATTTGATACTCCATCTGATAAGAATAAGCAATGCTATGATATACAATTCTATCTCAACGATACATAGCCTATATCTAAGTAGTAGCATGGAAGCTTATATACTACATCAAGTTAATGTTCTATAACAACAATATACAAAAGTGAGATTACTCTCTTATCTATGTGGGTTCATCTTTTATTATTCGTATGCAATAGTTCCAAACATAAGAAAACCATACAACTATCGATCCATTTTTTATTGTGCTAGTAAACGAGCAAGGTTCATCGAAGTCACCCACCTGAAGCAACGTCAATTTGCCTCGACCGAGCAGGTCATCGCACAAATTCTGTGCAATACTGAGCCAAACTCGCTGACTTGCACAACTCAAATACCATCTGTTGAAACAACTCGAAAGCTAGCACAATGCCTCTACCTGAATCCAATACCAAACGACCGACTCGAACAATCCATCTTAAGGAACAAGCGAAGCGGGGCATTACAAGAAACATCTTTTGGTTTGTCGTTACTATAAATAAAGTTAAAATGTCACGCATTTCTCATTCTTGTCATAGATAGGAAAGTTGTATGTAACGCATTATGTTATGGATAGGTCGGGGAATCTTTTTGTTTTATTTATTGTCGCGATGCGCTGGTAGTATACATGCCTATCAACTTGAAATAAATTTCTCACCAAAACGGGCAGTCTAGTCGCCTATTTAAAGCGCTAATCTCTATCAGATTTCTCACCAGGATTTCTCCAGGCTCTCATCCATATTACCAAATAGTTCTGTTTATGCCAGAACCAGCAATGTTGGTACAGAAAACTGGTCTTGAGGATGGAAGTCCGAGTAAGTCACCAAGGTATAACTTAGGCCTCGTTTGGTTCGCGGAATGGAAAGGAAAGGAAATTGATTTCTTGGTATTTCCTTTCCTTTAGAAAATTGTAATTCCTATCAACTTTCCTTTTCGGTGTTTGGAAAAATCGGAATTATAGTCGGAATATATCTTTACTTTCCATTATAGTGTTTTGTATTTGTAAGGAAAGGAAACAAAATCAAGTCAATTTTTCAATAATACCCTCTTGCTAATGAAAAATTTTATTACCTAGGAATATTTTTGTCTAAAAGGTATTATGGATAAAAATGGTAAATAATATTCTGAACATGGATATTTTGGTCAAATTTTTTGTAATAAATGCAGGAAAGTTTGAGAGAAAGTGATTCCTTAGATTGATGGGGGAAACCACTTTCCCTCCTATATTTTCCTACCCCTAGGGAATCATTTTTTCTTTCCAACTTCTTTCTTTTGGTTTCCAAACACAGAAAAGGAATCACTTTCCTTTTCCAAGCTCAAATTATGGTAACCAAACGAGGCCTTCTAGTATAAGGAAAGGAAACATAACGTACCAAATATCTTCTATCTATACTTTATGGTAATATTTTTAGAAAACACAAGTAATATTGATAACATCTTTGTTAAGAAGTAGTCAGAATTTTGAAGCATATTCTTGCCATTTATGTTGCTTCTCATTTAACTTGTCTCGTCAGTTCCTCATTCTCGGATGATAAACACATGTTGATCATACCTTAAAAAGATCTATCCAATCATTCAAGTTGCAACTATATATTATTGATTCCTAATTTTTTTTAAAAAAATTAAATTTGTTTTCCATCACTAATATATAATTTTCTATAAAAAAAAAGTGAAATAATACGTTAGTTAAAATCCACGTACGTAGTTATAGACTTCTCCCCAAACAAAGGAAATTACCAGTAATTTTATTATTAAAAAATTTCATATCATACATGTCTTATCATATTCCTACGCTACCAATTTCTAGATCACAAAAATTAACAAACGCTTGTTATATTTATATACCAAACCCAAAACTCTCTCTTTCCCGAACCCACAAAATTCTCTTCTTGTTCTCTCTTTTTTTCTCTTTGGACTCCAATTTTTTTTATCTATAACTCCAAATTTAAGTAAATGTTGATTTTTTTTAAATTTCTCTTCGATTGGGGTTTTTATTATCTTTGTCAATTTCTAGGATTTATGATTATTTTCAGGAAGAAGATAGCGATAAAGGGAGGGAAGAGGCTGATTAGTAGGAAGATGACCACCACAAACAAGGGCAAGGGCAAGGGCAAGGGCAAGGACAAGGACAAGGACATGGACGTGGACAAGAAGAGACCAGTCTCTAGGTCCATTCGTGCCGGACTCCAAGTAATTTTACATTTTTTACATACTAGTCCTTGAAAGTTGCCATATTTTGTGTATATTTGGTAAGTTTGTAGTCTTTTTTTTTTCTTCTTTTTATAGTTTAGTTATCTTCTTGATATTTTCTCGGAAGGAGTTATGTGTCTCGATATCAGATGTTATATTTTTATTTGATGCTTGTGGAGCTCCATGATGACGTGGTCTTGTTGCTAGGTGCACTTGAATCCATAAAAAAAATTATACTTATATTTTGCATATTAGTCCATAAATTTTATTTTTTTGCAATTTTTTTTGTTCTTTTTGTCTACTTACCAATTTTTCTCGATTAAAAAAAAGATTTCCGAAAAAGGAATACCTAGATAAAAAAGGATGATCGCTTAATATCAATTTATTGACCTCGTCGTCGAAAGTCGCTACCAATCTTCGAATTTCAGCCAAGATCTCAGCCATTGGATTTGGATTTCGATGAATTTGAGTTGTTCTAAAGGTCGAATTCTTGTTGTAATGACCAACCTTCTATGTCCGAAGGGGTCTACCAATCACTGTAAACAAGTATTTGCATCTTTCACATATAATTATCAAAAACCCTAAGGAACTCATGAGTTTTTAATTTTTAAAACTCATCAATGACAAACCATTAGCTTACGTGCAATCTTATTTTTTATTTTTTTTTAAGAACTTAAACAGAGAAGTCAAAGACCTGAACCAATTTTTTGTACACATGTCATAACCATATTGCTAGTTCTAAATGTGAGTTCCTATTTAAGTTTTGTTTATTATTTGGACCACCACGCGTTTGATATTTTGGCGCTTCCATTCTATCTATACTAACCACACAGCCTGTTTCAACAAAATTTCCAGTTTCCGGTAGGCCGCATCCACCGCCAGCTGAAGTCCCGTGTCGCCGCCAACGGCCGCGTGGGGGCGAGCGCGGCGGTGTACTCCGCCGCCATCCTGGAGTACCTGACCGCGGAGGTGCTGGAGCTGGCCGGGAACGCCAGTAAGGACATGAAGGTGAAGCGCATCACCCCGCGCCATCTCCAGCTGGCCATCCGCGGGGACGAGGAGCTCGACACCCTGATCAAGGGGACCATCGCCGGCGGGGGCGTCATCCCGCACATCCACAAGTCCCTCATCAAGAAGTCCTCCTCCAAAGAGCAGCAGTAGCATTTTGTGTGTTTTTTTAGTCGCGTCTGTCAGCCGAGAGGAGCAGACTATCAGCTTGTTTTATGTTCTGTGTTGGTGTGTGTTTTGTTGGAGCAGTTGCTGACTGAAGAAAAACCAGTGGGATGTTGTTGGAAATATTTGTATGGTTCGGGTAGGTTTGCGTTTTGGTGCTGGAATTGCTTTCAAGTTTGAAGGATGTAGGGTGCAATGCAACTTGGACGGTCTAAAACCGAATAATTTAGTTAATGGGTTGGGTTAGAACTTAGGTCTAAATTCGTTAATAGTTTGGATTAGAACATGGGTTGGGTTAGAACACGTGTATTTAGTAGTATATATAATGATGCTTCAAAACGGCTCAAAAGTGAGTCGTCTAAGCCGTATGTATATCATGGTTAATTTTATTTTTAGGAACCCTAGAGAGGGGGTGAATAGGGTCAAGCTAACTAATCAAGCACTTAGCACAAGCTAATAGGCAATTTAAAAATATAAGTGCAAGAGAAGAAGCAAAACAATACCGACACCCGATGTATCCTGATATCCTCTCAAGGGACACTCCAGTTCCGGGATTTAATCCACTATTATTACAAATAGTACAACGTGAATTTTCATACGAAGGCTCACCAACTTCTTACACGAGAACTTTAGTCCGAAGGTCTCTCCGACTTCAACCGAGAGTTTGGATACGAAGACTCTCCGACTTCAACCGAGAGTTTGGATCCAAAGACTCTCCAATTTCAACGAAGAGTTTGGATCCGAAGACTCTCCAACTTCAACCTTTCACAATAGGTTTTGATCTCCTTATACAACAAGATGTAGATCTCACTTTTCAACTCAATAACTCTAACATAATTTGTGGATGGTAAATGAAAGCTTTGTAGAGTTGTTTATGGATAGACTTTGGTGGTTTAGAAATTTTTAGGCTCAAAGCATCAACCTTGAATGAAGGGGTGTCACGCCCCAGAACCAGAATACTGGAGAGCGGGGGACAGACATAGCCAGCTATGTATATTGAAATGGAAACCACCTCGATATACGGTCACGGCTGTCTAGATATGTGAGGGTTTTCTACAAGCCAACAGTCTCTTATGGTCATGAACAAGCCTAGTGTCTCAATCACCACAAGTAAGTAAAGTCGCAAGATGTATGATCATTAAATATACAATAATAAGGCGTCCCAAATATTACATATTCAGCTGATCATGAAGCTAGTCGTTACAAAATGTTAGGACTAGCAAGAGTTTAGTCATACATGATCAACCCTAGGATTTGTCAATCATGTTTACAGCCCGTAGGCAGACAATAAGTAAAAGTGCTTCGAGCTAACAGGTGCTCGTCGGCTAAACGCCTCAAAAGAATAAATTTACAATAGAGTGAGCGAAACAAAATAGAAAACCCACTCGTAGCCCGGGTTCCTTCTAGTCGCCACCATTGGGCTGGAAGCTTGGTAGATCCTCGGGAGCTGCTCCGAAATCTGGTCACACAAAACCAGCTGGGTCAACCCCAGAAAGAGCAAGTGCCACAAGGGGGCCACGAAATAAGAACAAAAGCCAGCATTAACACAAGAAGATATAATATTAAAAACTAGAATTTACGAAAATATGTCAAGATGATATACGACGAGATAACCATGGAACTATTCCGATAGCCAGGTTACAACCCGTAAACCAAACAAGGACCGAGGTTGTAAACCTTCATCTGAACAGAACTTGGTTTCCCACCATTTATCGGCAAGATAATAATGTAAGTAATCAAGACAGGAAGCAATCTTGCATGGGATCAAGACATGACTAGACTGGTTATACCTCATTCAATCAATCACGGCCAAGTAGATCCTACGGCTTACTACTTTAACTAACTAGGGTTATCACAGGCCTAATTACTAACAAGATGCAGTGAGATTGTTCCACAGCCACAAGCCCTGCAGACCATCCAGGTTATCCAGGACGAAAGATTAGGGTTGAATTCAGGTGGGTACATCGTCCAGGAGACGCATGTACCCTTAGGTGACTTAGAGGGTGCAACACTCGACGGTACGCTGGAAATGTGCCCTATTCGACGGCAGGCTACAGATCCCAAGAGCGCCCAGGTAACGGGATTGCTTGTAGTTGTGGCATCTCTTCATGACTACTGAGTTATTCTAGTTATTAACCTTAATCCATTTTAGTAGGTACTCCTGACCGTGGTATTCAGGAGTCCCATCCTAGACATGATGTAAGACAGGACAAGTGGATTTAACAAGCAAACAAGAAGAACCACCCACGGTGTCAAGGCTGGTCAAGTTAAATTATCAAGATAAATCATGTCAGGGTACTTGTCAGGAGTGCGCCACGACGGGCCACTATCATGTCAGGTTGGTCATGTCAGGAGTGCACCACCACGGGTCACTGTCGTGTTATGCTAGTTCCTTGTCATATCATGCCATGTACAATAGTCATTCCAAACATATTAAGTAAAATCAAGTTCATGACAAAAGGCGTAAGGATATAAAATGGGCGTAAAATATCTAATAAAATATCAATGTATAGGACTATAGAAAAGCCAAGCTCAAAGAAATAAGACCAAACTCCAAGAGCCAATGGGTTAAGCAAGGGGTCAGGGGAGCAGCGTACGAAAAGTCACGCACGCTGAGGGAGCAGCGTAGGTGAAAGTCACGTACGCTACAGGGAGCCGCTGCGTGAAAGTCACGCACGCTCAAGGGAGCAGCTGCGTGAAAGTCACGCACGCTCAAGGAAGCAGCTACGTGAAAAGTCACGCACGCTCAAGGAAGCAACTGCGTGAAAAGTCACGCACGCTCAAGGGAGCAGCTGCGTGAAAGTCACGCACGCTCAAGGGAGCAGCTGCGTGAAAAGTCACGCACGCTCAAGGGAGCAGCTGCGTGAAAGTCACGCACGCTCAAGGGAGCAGCTGCGTGAAAGTCATGCACGCTCATGGGAGCAGCTGCGTGAAAGTCACGCACGCTCAAGGGAGCAGCTGCGTGAAAAGTCACGCACGCTCAAGGAGACACGCTTCCAACAGGAAGCGTACTCAAGTCTGTGTACGCACGCTAAAGAGCGCGCGTAGCTCAGTGTGCGTGAGTTAAACAGCTCAGCACACTGCTCACAGTCTCCTCCAAACAGCAAGAACACCATGGATGAACCCAAAGCTTCCAAGCATCATAACTTGGCCATCCGAACTCCAAATCCGGATTTCCAAAGTTCCAACTTGGGTAGAATTGAATGCTCTTCCACATGGAAACATCAAAAACCCATAAAATCCAACTTAAGTAGCTCCAACCATACAAAATCCGAAAATAGAATAACTTAGATCTATAACAATGGAGGCTCCAAATCACAAAAACCCAAGTTCTAATGTTGATCACCATGTCCTAATCTATCAAATGGACAAGGAAAAGAGGGTTCTCATGTAGTGGCAAGATGTACTTGCCTAGGGTTGGGAGAGTTGTGTAGAGGAAGGAGAAGAAGAAGAAGAAGGAAATTAATGGTGGTGGTAATGAAGAGAGAGAGAGTGGTATGTGGGGATATAAAGAGGGGGAGTTGTGGTGGGGATGAGGGGTAGCATAGGTTAAGGTGCTCCATAACATAAACCAAACCGAACCAACCCAATCCAATTAAAACCGAACCATGATAAAACCCAAAATACGAGAAATACCAAAATTCCACAAGTCGAGAAAAATAAAATACATGCCAAAATCCAGATACGAGTAAAAATACGAAATACGGGAAAAATATGGGAAATGAGGGTGACAAGGGGTTCAAGGTTATTTATAACCAAAGTATTGAAAAGAGCTCAAAGGCAACTTTTCAGTCAGCGATCGGTATACCGTCGTTACGAACCGGTATACCGTCGGAATACCGGTCTGGAATTGCAACGGCTAGAAATATAGCCGTTGGGATCAATAAATGTTAGAAATCCGACCGTTGGATTTTTAACGTTACTGAATCGGTATATCGTCGGCATAGATCGGTATTCCGTCAGAATGCCAATTTTGTAGACAGAAACTTTCTGTGAACAAAAATCGGTATACCGTCGGTATAGACCGGTATACCGTCGGTATGCCAATTTCCATCCGAAAATGATCCTGGGCTAATTTCTATCCTAGCTTTCGATTTTTTTGTCCATTTCTTATATTTACAATTTTTCCTAGGACTCATTACAGACTCCAGATACACTGTAGCAGGTGCAGGCTTCTTCAGAGTCTTGAAATGATGATGACATGGCATGGCTTCTTTCCTTAATAGACGTTGGCTTCTTCCTTGACGACAGCAGTCCAAAGATATCCAGTTTGTGAAAACTGAATACCTTTCAGGGGTTTCGCCTCCGAACCCCCACGGGGTGCGCTCCCCCCTCGACCCCCGTCCGCTGACCGGGCAGCGGAACCCTCCGAGTGCGTGACTTCGGAGATGTCGTCGGGTGGTTCAGAAAAATCTTCTGGGATCCATCGTCTTTGGCTCACCATGATTTCTTCATTGCATATGTCCACATTGATCTTGCTTATTGCTTTTCTGCATGTACATGTTAGACGAACAAAGCAATATACATGTAGCAAATATGATAACATAAAGCACAGTAGGACAATGCTAAGTTTAAGTATAAGAGCTATAGTGATAGCATAAATATTAGTAATATCATAATGTTAAACTTAATTGAATAACCATAATCGAAACAGTTTTGATTTTGGTAACTTAATTAAATTTAACATATATATAATGAAAACTCATATCATTAATATGTAAAACAATAAGCACATATCACCAAAGGTATAAGTATAAGTAGAAATGCTATAGTGATAGTACGAAGATTAGTGATAATGAAATGCTAAACTTAACAGACTAACCATACTCAAAAACATGATACAATCATTGGGCCAACAATCTCCCCCTTTTTGATTAAGACAAATCGGTTAAGTTTAGTATGGACATAATAGATGCATGTATCACTAATATATAAAAGACATAAGCAATATCACTAAAAGTATACCACTTAGATTACTTCTACCCCACTTAAACTTACTTCTCCTTCTTTGACATGATCAAAAATAAGCTCTCCCGTACTAAGAGAGAAAAGAAAATCAATCTTAAGTACATAAATCAGAGCATGAGGAAGGCATAGACAATCATGATCAAAAAATATTAAATGAAGAACAATGGAAGAAGCGTGTAAAAACAAGTTAGAAACTACATATCAAATGTAAAGTACCACATAGAAAATAGCTTGTCAAAATACAATATAGTTGGTAAAACTAAAAGAATTTGAAAATAATCAATAGATAGTTTACCAACATGAAATCCAAGAAAGAAATCCAAAACTTAATATTATATGAAATATTACTCTAGTTTTGGAAGAGAATTATGAAATAAGGATTTCAGTCAAAAGCCATGAGTATTAGATAATTGTAAATAATAGATATCAAAGAAGAAAGATACCAATTGAGATATTGAAATATATAAACTTGATACCAATCAAAATACATAAACTTGAAATATTGATCAATGAAATAATGATAGTCATAATTGTCTATAGATAAATAATGGAACAAAATAAAGGAATGATCAATGTAAAATAGAACAATTGATATAAAATGATCTCATTATTTGCAAATCTATTTGCTTATCCAAATTCATGCATTTGAACTCAATTACCTTATCATGCTATATGAATACCCTTTAGATAAAATATGAAGGTAAAGGAGAAAAATACTTGAGAAAAAGAAATTCAGTCGACTTGAATGCTCTCCCTCAAAGTATTACCAATATAGATAAAATCATAAATTTTGGGTAAGTCCTCAAAAAGGAAAGGCAAATCAATTAAGCATACAAGGAAAGCCAAATCAATAAAAACATACTAGTCATCAAAATAAGATACGAAAATTAATATTAACAAGATGACTTATTTAACCAATATAAAAGAGAAATAATATGATGAAGACAATTGCATATACTCTCATAAATCCTTCACAAAGAAAAGTATCATGACCTTAATCACTAAGATATGAAAAAGAAAAAAATATGGGTCCATGATCAACTAAGTATACGGCATATTAGAGGGTATACATGAATTGGACCAATTAATTTTCACTCCCTCAAAATATGCATATCTAGTTCCAAAGCACTTATAACATAAAATAGATAACTACAAGATCTAGGGGTAAATCAACTATAGATTTCCCCCCTTGCTTAATGCATATAAGGCTATAAAATCATCATAAAACGAATAGTATCATCTTTAGTCAAGAAGAGATATCAAGTAATAGCCACTAAAGATGAAAGATCAAAAGAATATTCTAATTAAGCACATTTGAGAAAAAAAATATCATCATGAAAAGAAATAAGGTCAATTAAAACAATCATGATGAGAATCAGAATATAGTTCAAAAATAAAATAAAAATAAAACTCAAATATCATATCCATGATTATCTAATTAAGAAAGAATCAACCAATTTATTACTTTGCAAGGACTAGGTATTTTTCACCATATATGTACCCATCAAGGGGTAAAATCCGAACCTTGCTAATAGTAAATTAATAATCCATAGTTCAAATAGCAAAGGTCCATATGTGGCAATTCATGAGTAGTCAAAATATAGTAATAAATTAGCTTGATAATCGCATAATAAGAAAATATAGGACTACTCAACCATTAGGATCTTTTATCAATAAAAATAAACAAATTAAACATGATCCAACAAATCAAAAAAAATTCAAATCCATATTTATAATAAAATCTCATAAATCAATAAAAAATATAGAAAAGAGTCATTCTAATTTAAATGATTACAAATATAATCAAGAAGAGATGTAAATGATAATACGATGAAAACATGACTCAAAAGTGAGAGAAATTTAAGAGATACTTACTAATGACTAACATGGAAGGAGACTTAAAAAGAGGAATCACAAACATCCAAGAGAACCAAGATCTAATCAAGAATTTGTAAAACTAGTTTTAGAGAACAAACATATGTATCTAAAATAGGATACAAATTACATTTAGAAGAATCACACCTCTTGTTTGTGTAAACTAGCATATCATATATAAATTGAAAAGAAAAAATAATAGATATATGAGTGAAAGTGAACCAAATTATATAGCTTAACAATATATCATAGATAAGCAAGCTACATAACTAATTAAGATTAATTAGGTAGACCATTAGTAAGATAAATGTGCTCATTAACTCTTAAGTCACTAAAAATGAATTAGACTCTAATCAAGTATCGGCCAAAAGAGATATTTATGAAAACATAATAAAATAAATCTCTTTGCCAAGTATTGAGATTAACCCAAGATAATGATAGACCGTTCTAGAGAATGCAAAATATTATAGCCATTATGAAATAAGTGTATTCTCTAGAAATGAAAAAATCTCAACACAAAAGCTCAAACCATAGTAGCTAAGACATAAGAAATATGATGTACCAATTACAAGAATCCTTATATGCTACAAAAATATCATTAGGCAACAATAATTCTAAAGAATCATAAATCCAAGGAATGAGTAAGGAAACATCAATAAGATCAAGAAAGCTAAATGTTAAAGATATCAAGAAGTATATTTTTCAAAGAGCTTTCATAGTGCACCATAGTAAATTATAAAGATACAGACTAAAAAATGTGCACTAATTAAGGAGATAAATTTAACATGCAAGGTAAAGTACAAAACTATGTGATCCTTAATAGAACATACATAATTAGTCGTGAGCAAGATATTAATAAATATTTTCTCCCAACATCCTAACTTAAAGGTATAAAACAAATAAATATCAAAAGTTAGGAATCATTTGTATATATGAAACTATATATCACGAATAGGCATACATAAAAAGATCAAAAATCAATTAAGAACATGTATCCATAATGCCAACCAAAAAGTCAAGAAGATATCATCAAAAGAAGACTTTAAGGAAGAAGCTAATTGATTCAAGAAGCACAAATTTGGTCAAAGGAATCAATAGCTAAAGTATGAGATAAGCACAAGTTTGAAGGTAACAAGTATAATTAAATACTCTTCAAGTCAATAAAAAATTTAGCTTAACTCATATACCCACATAAAGATATTTATACAAAAATATATATCAACATAAGAAATACATGATCTACATGTAAATGAAATTTTAATGAATATAGTTATGTATCCTTAATAAATGTTTAAAAAACTATCACAAATTCAAAACTCGTATAAATAAGCTTTATTAGGTAAAGATATTATAGGAGCGTAAAAAGTGCTTCACAGAAAGAGTCAAAGTGGTAGATCATTCCACTCAAAATTTATCTACTTTACGCCGCAGAGAGGCTAAACACTTTACGCCCAAGACAAGGCTAATCGCTTTTATGCCTAAAGCAGCCAGGGTCAAGACAATGATTTTACGTTGGACAAAGCTGTCAAGTCTTGCATTTAATGCAAAAGTCTGACATGAAGATATTAATGATGGCATATACCACAGAATTCAAAAGAATTTGTTTTTACACAGAGACCAATGTTGTCGTTTAGTATGTGGACTGAGCTACTTTACGCTCACACTATGGCTTCTTTTACGCATGAAGCCTATACGAGCTTTTACGCTCAACAGTTGACGTGTGCGTAAAGTCTATTTCAGCTACTCTTACGCTCAAGGTTATTTAACAACCACTTTACGCGGGAAGTCTATGTCAGGTCTATTTTACGCCTAGTCTACTGCTTTACGCTCAGAGTACATTAGGGCTATTTTTATGCCCTATTCTTTCTGACCAATTTGGAACGTGGTTTGCCTACATGGCTTTCATGCCACATATCCCGAAGAACGTGTGTACGTGCATCCTATTCTTAATAAAATGATGGAACACGTGTCAACGTATACAGAGGATGACTTTGGTCATGGGTGGCAGTTGTCAGCGTAAGACAGAACTTTTGCTGAGTTTTTACGCACAAGAAACCAAGTCTATAAATAGACTGATTTTTCTCATATAAAGAGACAGAGAGAGAAATGAGAGAATACATAGAGATCAGAGCCCAGAGACTTTGATTTTCCGGAGCATTCTTCTTCAACTTTTCTTCCAGAACAGAGTGAAGTAAAGCAGAAAAGCATTCGGCCTCGCCATCAGTGTCCAAGTGCGTCGATACCTTTCTGGTGACTTAGTTCTTCCAATTGTTCATCTTCTAGCAGTGATCTTCATCGTCATCGTATGGTCCAAGGAACAAAGTGATCATTTACAGATCAGACTTCCATAGCAATACTTCCCAGAATCAAATTTGTACTTTTTGTACTTTTTCTCATTTTATTTTCAAAATTTGACTTCCAGGCATTTTGTTAAGTGAAACAAAAATGGCGACTCTGCTGGGGATGACCTTCTCCTCTGACGAGGAGGCAATTGCTCAATATGATGATGTTTCGGTCGGTTCGACCAAGAAGACTCTGGTTGTGCACTTCGACCAGACTGCTTATGAAGAAATGCTCCGAACTGGGGGTGGTTCTCGCTGCTCCAATGTTCAAAAGTCTCACAAAGCACGAAAAGTTTGGATTCCTAAATCCAAAGTAGCTTCTGATCTCTCTGTTGCTTCTGATAGCAAGGGAATTCTTCCCACTCATGTCGTAGGGGCTCCCGTTCGTAACGAGGCAGTCCTTACTTCAGCGTCGCACTCTAAGTGTGGCAATTTATCTTCCGTCTGTCACGGTAAAGATAATGAGATTTTATGCCTACTGGGTAAAAACCATGTTTTATGCTCAAGGCATAAGAATGAGTCTCCCATTTGTAATATGGCAGACTCTAATGCTTCTGAGTGAAGAATAAGTATTCCGTCTGTGACGTGGTAGACACACATAAATTACGCTCTTCGCGTAAAGGGAAATCTCCCGTCTATGATGCGGTAGATAATCAATTTTTACGCTCTACGCGTAAAGGTAAGTCTCCTGTCTTTGACAGTGTAGATAAAATTCGCAACGATATTTTCACATCTAATGTGAATATATCTAAACACGTACAACGTAAAAATATTGTTGGTAAAACTTCAGCTCTACACCAACAACCTTCTTATTCTGCTTTACGTAAAGTACCAAACTTACAAATTACGCGCATTAAAAATGGAGTCCTTTGTGCTAAAAAATCTCAAGATTTACGCACACAACTCCAAATGCGTAAAAATGTACAGTTTTGTTCTGCGAATGCAGCTAGTAATCTTCTCTATACACAAGGGACTAAACGTTTTTCTACCCCAAATGTAATAAAGAAGATTACTCTCTCTACTCCTTCTGATTTACGTGAATTGCTAATGCAAAAGAGTAAAAATAGACAATCTCCCGTGACGCTCCCCCAAGAAAATCATCACTGTGAGTGTCACCAGATTGTGATCAAATATTGTTGCTCGGCTTCCAGACGGTCAGTTTTTGATCGATTGAATTTTAATGCACCTCAACATCAAGCTGAAGACCAAGAACATGAGTTGTCATATGCATCAGTCAACATGGCATCTCACACCAATAGAGGACGACGTCCTAGACAAAATATGTCCCAAACTCCAGGTCAACAACAGTTCAACAGACTTCTTGATTCCTTTGAAGGAGTATATCAGAATACTCGATCAAGAAGACAAAGACAATTGCAGACTTCTGATTCAGAAGCTGGGGGTACTCAATCTTTTGAGTCTGAAACTGATAGTGTTGATTCATACTTCTATACTAATCCTTTTGTATCTTCTAGAGAGGTTAAATCCTACGCTATTGGAGATGAACCAGAGATGTCATCAGTTAATACAGAATAACGTCTTACTGCTGTTGAGCAATCATTGAAAGACATGCTTAACATGATGCAAAGCATGCACCAGATAATAACGGCTCAGCAAACTGCTCAACCAGCAATTATAACACCGGTGCAGGCAGCAGCACCAACTCAAGATAGCCAAGGGGTTGATATACCTTTGAATATCCAAGAGCCTGCTGTTAACCAAAATTCTGCATCTCCAGATCCCATCATTCCAGAAGATGTACCATCTCCGGTGGGGATTACGGTACAACCAACAACTTTTCAATCAAATGTGCTTTCACAAACCAGTGAAGCCATTCAAGCAGTGCGTGAGCTCAAAGCACAGTTTGAAGTTTTGAAGCAAAAGGATCAACTCCAGAGGTTAGGGATTAAACAACCTTATCCTCCTCATTGGAATGATGTACCTTTTTCTCCGAAATTCAAGCCACAGTCTATGGTATTGTTTGATGGAAAGGCTTCTCCTAGTCAGTATATCAATTACTTTGATATTATGACTGTATATTTGTAGAAAAATGATGCTCTTCTCACTAGAGTATTTATTGGATGCTTGACGGGTTCAGCTTACGACTGGTATCGTAGTTTACCCGACAATTGCATTTCGTCTTTTGACGAATTTAAGGTAATGTTTCTCTCCCGTTTCTATGAAGGAGGTATGGACATGAACATGTCCTCCTTAATAGAAATCAAGCAAAAGGAGAAAGAAGATACTCGGACGTTCATTGAACGTTTCCGACAGGCAACTTTAAAAATGCCCCCTGGTATGCCAGATTCAGCACTGATTGATACATGTAAGATGAATCTGCGACCATCTATCGCTGTCTTCACGGGTTCCCAATTCACAGATTGGGCTTCATTTATCATAGCAGCAGTTTCCGCCGAGACCAGTGGTAGGTTGGCTCGTGAACATGGGATGATTTTTGCCTCTGAGGATAAAGAAAAGAAAAGTAATCCTGGTAATAATTCTGGCAATCGTAATATGAAAGGAAAAGACACTCTTATGGTCAATCTTTTCAAGAATAAATCGACGCCGAATAATCAAGAATCTTCCAAGTCAAAAGAAGAATACTCTTTTGATGAAAGTGATATCCCAGGGATATTCCAATATCTGGTGAAGAGTGGAAAACTTTAGATTCCAGAGCCAAAGAGGCCCAATTAGGTGAACCTGACTGATAATCCCAAATATTGTATCTATCATAGATACATTAATTATCCTACCAGTGCTTGCTATGTTTTGAAGAAGAAAATCCAAGAGCTGATAAATGGTGGCGCCATTGCTTTAACCAATGATGACCATACGGTTACAACCAATATGGTTTCTCTTCAATTTGGAGATTTTTCTCCACAACAAGTACCAGATGGAATTGTCCCAATTCCGAAGGCGACGATGAAGATTTTGAATATCCCGCCTGCCAGGAAAGAAAGTGAAGGATTGTTGCCTCTCACATTAAAGAATGGTAAAATTATGTGAGTACATCCTGACTTGGTACCTGAAATGGAAAATGAAGGTAAAACTTCAAAATCTAAGAAAGGTAAGAAAGTCAAAACCTGCAACATGATTTCTCATATTATTCCAGAGCCTGATGATTTGGATCATCTATGGGACGGCATTCCTTTGGAAGATAGACTGAGAGGATTAAACATATGTCCCCCGACTCTGGCTCCTCCTGCCAAGCTCAAGCTTACTCATCAGCAGTGGCTAGCCATGAATAGTATTCCCTTATACAGGGCACAATAAGTCTTTGATGCTTATGAAAAAGCTCCTATAGGGATTTCTCTTCGAAGCCCGAATCATTCTCCTATAGCTACAGAGATTTCAATCCCTCATTCTTCTGTAGTTACAGAGATTTCTTCTTCTTCTGTTGAACCACTTGTTAAAAGTCTGCTGCCCACTCACTTGTATAGTCAGCAATCTGTCCTTCTCATGAAGAAGATGGGTTATGACTTTCAAAAGGCAGAAGGTTTGAATTATGACAAAAGAATACGACTTCCTTTACAAATTCAAAATCAAAACTCCACTGTTGGACTGGGTTCTAAAGCTTCTTACAAGAAAAAGGCTAAGGGAGGGAAGACTAAATCCTGTAATATGGTACTTCCTTCTCCTGAGTCCGAAGAAGAAACTTTTACTGGTACAAGATCTGGGAAAGAGTACCACAAAGATTATGAGGGATCCTCCAAAGAAGTAGAAGACGCAGTAAAGACACTACCAGCTCAACCTTCTCTTGTTTCTGCTAAACCATCTGTGGTTGAAAAGGGGAAACAGAAAGCAGTACGCTTTGACGTCCCATTGAAGTCTGCTTCCAGTCAGGGGGTGGTGATGAAACCTTACAAATTTGATATTCTAGCTCAGTTAGCTAATACTCCGGCTAGACTATCTATATTTGAGCTGCTTCGTCTTTCTAGAGAAAGCAGAAAAACTTTGAGTGAAGCTTTACTTCAAGCAGATTCATGCTTGGCTCAACTCAAGAGTCCTGATAATACTCCAGTGTCATGTCCGCAATGTCATAGTATGATGGAAGCAATTCCCAATATCACCTTTACACAAGAAGATACGTTGTTGAAGCATAATAAACATGACAGACCTCTGTGTTACAATGGGTATATTAGATCCACTGAAATTGACAGGATTTATATTGATCCTGGGTCTTCCATTAGCATAATTCTTCAGAGTATGCTAAGACCCCTGAGGATTCCTACTAGTGATCTGACTTACACTAGTACTACGATAGTTGGTTTTAACTCTGGCAAGAGCAAACCACTGGGGAAGATTCGTCTGCAGATTCAGATTAGTGATCTTCGAACTATGGTAACTTTCTATGTTATCAATTCAGACGTCTCCTATAATATCCTTCTGGAAAGACCATAGATTCACGAACATAATATCGTACCTTCAACTCTCCACCAATGCTTCAAGTATGTGGACTCCCAAGGAGTTGTGAAGACTGAGTTTGCTAATATCAATCCTTTCAAAGGTGTTAAAGCCTATTTTTCTGACTCAAGGCTTTACAAACAAGAGCATGTGAAAGAGATATCAGATATGGCTGAAGATCAATCATCTGTTGAAGATCAGTCTATTAATGAAGATCCGTCAGAAGAGCAACCTTTGAAGATCATAGTCAAGGGACGAATCCAATCCCAATCTGTCAATGATCAACCTTTGGTAATCAAGGTTAAAGGAAGAACTCAAGCTTCATCTGAGGAATTAATAAATATTCCTGCTAAAAACCAAGTTCAACCTTTTATGATCAAGATCAAAGGGCGTACTTCTTGTACGAATGATCCAGAACCACCATTGATTGTCAATCTTGGCAAAACTACGCAGAAGACGGATAATGGTCCACTGATGATTAATCCGAAGCGTAGCAGTCAAATTGTAAATGATGTAAATATTGATCATTCTGTACTTTTTGATATCAATAAAGATTTTCTTTTCGAGTATATGGCTGTCAAGTTTATTGAGAGGATGACTTTATCTTCTGATAATCAAAGTCATCAATATAAAGGTGACATAGAACCAGAAAAAACTTTATACATCGACTATAAGGAAAATTCTTTTCCTTTTCAGGTTGATGTCGGTCCTTATGCTCAAAGGTTCCTGTAATCTTTCCCCTATCTTCTACCTGTGGCCGCTTCATCACAAGCTTGCATAACTTTTAGACGTCACGTAGAATCTTATTTCGTGGTTCCGTCTAATAAGAAAAATAAATGCCAAATTGTGTTTGGCCTGGCTAGAAATATTCCTGTTGCTCAGACGGATGATCTGAAAGATAAAAATAAAGAAAAAATTCGAATTGACAAATACAGTCAATAATCTATCAAGATTATCCAGAATATGGGATATGATTTAAAAACTATGCAAGGTCTCAATCAAGGCAAGGGTAGACGACTACCATTATGTGGTGACCCGTTTTACCAGAAAACTCGTCATGAGTTGGGATATGATCCGTCCCACATGTTTAGTGATGATATACAAGAAGAATTCTCTTCCAGCTCTTCGCAATCATCAGATTCAGAAGAAGTTCAATTCATGGGATCCGATATGTCTCGTTCCTCATATGATGAATCTGGACAGATATTCTCAGTCAATATGGTTCAAACTGATGATGAATCTGAACTATTTAAGAATGATCCTTGGGCTCAACAGATGGATACTCAGTGAGAACTTCGTTTTGAACAGCGACAGCCACCTACAGAGGATGAGGTTATCCAGATTGATGTTGGAGATGGAACTGCGTCCAAACCAATATTCATCAGTAAGAATCTTTCCGAAGATGAAAAGGAACAATTGATAAAGCTTATCAAAGAATATATTAACATTTTTGCATAGAGTTATGAAGATATGCCTGGGCTAGATCCTAAAGTTGCTACTCATAAACTAAATATTTTGCCCAATGTCAAGCCCATAAAACAACAGCAACGGCGTTTTAGACCAGATATGATGGATGTAATTGAAACAGAAGTCAAAAAGTTGATTATATGTGGCTTTGTTCGTAAAGAGCAACACCCGGATTGGGTTGCCAATATTGTTCCTGTTATAAAGAAGAACGAAAAAGTTCGAGTTTGCATAGATTATCGCGATCTTAATGCAGCTTGTCCAAAGGACGAATTTCCACTTCCAATTACTGATGTCATGATAGACAATACATGCAGTTTTGAACGCATGTCATTCATAGACGGATTCTCAGGATACAATCAGATCAAGATGAATCTAGAAGATGAGAAGCATACTGCTTTTCGTACACCTCTTGGGGTTTACTGCTATACGGTTATGCCGTTTGGTCTTAAAAACGCCGGTGCCACGTATCAACGGGCTATGAGCAACATCTTTCAAGAACATCTACGGAAGATAG
Source organism: Iris pallida (assembly GCA_029216955.1). NCBI lineage: Eukaryota > Viridiplantae > Streptophyta > Magnoliopsida > Asparagales > Iridaceae > Iris > Iris pallida. The sequence continues at coordinate 855,783 of JANAVB010038820.1, forward strand.
TTGAATGCTACGTAGATGACATTGCTGTTAAGAGTCGATCAAAGGATGATCACATTCAGGACTTGAAGACAGTATTTGAATTGATGCGTCAGCATCAATTGAAAATGAACCCTACTAAGTCTTTCTTAGGGGTTTTCAGTGGTAAGTTTTTAGGATTTGTCATTACTTCTCAGGGTATTCATGTTGATCCTGACAAGGTTAAAGCAATTCTTGAAATGCGTCCTCCTTGTAATCTGAAAGAACTCCGTGGATTTCAGGGTCGTATTGCTTATATCAGAAGATTTATATCTAATCTTTCTGGAAGATGTCAACCTTTCTTCCGTCTATTAAAGAAAGGTGTATCTTTTATCTGGGATGAAGCATGTCAGAAAGCCTTCAATGACATTAAGCAATACCTTACAAACCCACCTGTTCTGGTACCTCCGGTGGTAGGAAGGCCATTTTTGTTATATGTTCGAGCCTTAGATCATTCACTTGGCGCTCTTCTTGCACAGAAAAGTGATATGGGTCATGAACAAGCAATATATTATCTGAGCAGAATGATGGTTGGAGCTGAACACAGGTATACTCCTGTGGAAAAGGAATGTCTAGCTTTGGTTTTTGCCGTCCAAAAGACAAGGCATTATGTCACTGGACAGACTATTCATGTCATCTCCAGAATAAATCCCATTCGGGTATTGATGAGAAAACCAAGCATTCTTAATTCCAGGTTAGCTACCTGGGCGATGTAGCTCACTCCTTATGACAATGGTTTTTGTGCCTCAAAAATCAGTGAAGGGCCAAGCATTAGCTGATTTCTTAGCTGCTCATCCTATACCTGAAACTTCGAAGTTATATGAGGACATTCCAGATGAAGTCGTAGATTGTAACATGACTTTGAAGAATGACATATGGCAATTATATTTTGATGGAGCATCACGAGTAGGACCTAAAGGCAATATTGTCTCTGGGGTAGGAATCGTCTTGGTTTCTCCTGATAAAATGGTCATATATCGTGCCTATTCTCTTAACGAGCCATGCTCCAACAATGTAGAAGAATATAATGCTCTATTGATCGGTCTCCAAGTAGCAAAACAATTGGATATTGAATTCCTAGAAGCTTATGGAGATTCTCAATTGATCGTTAATCAAGTTAGAGGGACTTATGAAGTCAGAAATCCTGATCTCATCCCTTATCATCAAGTGGTGGTCGAGTTAGTCCTTTCATTTAAAGGATTCTGTATTGAATTTGTACCACGTTCTCAGAATGTGGAGGCTGATGCTCTTGCTAGCTTAGCTGCAGACTTGGTTGTCCCAATCCGAAGGCAAAATATAATTACTTTGTTGGACCGAGACTTGTTCTGTGTGAAGAATAATCTGCATATTGAACAAAGTTATGTCACAGAGTCAAGTTCCCAGTAGAAGGATTGGAGAACTCCATTCATTGATTATGCAGTTCATGGGATTTTGCCTGAAGACCCAAAAGAAGCTGCATCAATTAAGATACGATCATTTCGATTCTATTATGATTCGTCTTTACATATGCTATATCGTCGTTCATATGATGGACTCTTGCTTCGTTGTCTCTCAGAAAGTGAAGCCAAACAAACACTACGAGAAGCTCATGATGGCGTTTGTGGTGCCCATCAACCAGGTCCTAAATTATAAGACCGTATTCGAAGAATGGGATATTATTGGCCTTCTATGATAGCAGATGCTGTAGACTATGCCAGAAGATGTAAAGCGTGCCAGATTCATGCTGATTTTATTCATCAACCGTCTGAATTTCTACATCCTACAGCAGCCTCTTGGCCCTTCGAAGCTTGGGGTATGGATGTCATTGGTCCTATTAACCCTTCTTCTGTTAAAGGACATCGGTTCATATTAGCTATAACTGATTACTTTTCTAAGTGGGCAGAAGCAGTTCCCCTTGCTGAAGTGAAAACATCTAATGTGATCAGCTTCATCAAGCACCATGTCATTTATCGCTTCGGGATTCCTCGACGAGTAATTCATGACAATGGTCCGCAATTTGTCAGTCAGGCATTTTATCGGTTCTGTGATAAGAATCGAATTTAGAATTTGGCTTCTACGGCTTATAATCCAGCTGCTAATAGTTTAGCCGAAGCTTTCAACAAGACGATCATAAAACTTCTCAAAAAGTTTGTCTTTTCTAATAAACGTGATTAGAATGAGAAACTTGGAGAATGTTTATGGGCTTATCGAACAACAGTCCGAACTCCTACTGGATTTATACCATTTTTATTGGTTTATGGATGTGAGGCTGTTCTTCCCTTAGAAATCCAGATCCCATCTCTACGAATAGCTAGTGCTAATGAGTTAACTACAGAGAATAATGATCGCTTACGACTCCAAGAACTTGAAGGATTGGATGAGAAGCGTCTTCAAGCACAACAGTATATCGAGCTATATCAAGCCCGTATATCTCGAACTTTCAATCGTAAAGTTAAAGAGAGGGTATTCAAGGTTGGCGAACTGGTATTAGCTGTTCGGAGACCGATGGTGATGACTCATAAAAGCAAAGAGAAATTCCAAGCAAAATGGGAAGGCCCTTATGTAATTGAGACCGTGTTTTCCAATGGCGCCTATCGGTTATCAAAGCCCAATGGAGATCTACTTATGATGTCGATCAATGGCAAATTTCTTAAGAAATACTATGTATAAAAAAAGGAAAGACAGAAAGAAAATAAAGTTCCTTTTATTATTGTTTTTATTTAAGACAAAAGATTAAGGATGAGAGCCACTGCCTTCGTCTTCCTTATTGAATACATAGTCGGCCAATGCATAGAAAGCATCGTTGCCAGAGCTCGTAAAAAAATTGCAGACAGCCATCCTCAACGCTTCTTCTTCAGGAGTTTTTCCTGGCTCTACTAAGAATGCAAGGACATCTTGGGGTGGCTTGGGTGTAGAAGATATTTTGCCTACTTCAGTTGGGCCTGTCACTATGGGCTCAACGGGACACGTCTCAATGATGTCCTCAATTTTCCTGGAGACTTCATTCTTTTGCTGTACATCCTTGGAAGACATTTCCAATAGAGGAGTGGAAATAAGAATGAAATGTTACAAGCAGTTCTCACCTATTTATAGAAGAGGACTATAAACCGGTCTTTGAAATTGAGAACAACCTTTCATTCCTGAAAAGGCATGTCCGTTCGTTCTATCAGGTTTATTCATTTAATTATGGAATTGAATCAATGTTTTTTCCCAAAAGTTATGTTGATTCATTCATACATTGATATGGACCTATATGCTCATGACATCTGTCTCCTTATTCTCCAGCTACCAAGGTTTGGTTAAGCTGATTTCTTGTCTCCTGGGAGAGGGATTTTAAATCTTCTATTTATCAATTGATTAAAAAGTGGGATTTGTTATTTATCATGTTTTCATAACCTCTGAATAAATACTAAATCTACTTACTTTTCTTATCTATCATTTTCCATTTGACCTCTGCATAGAAATTAATCTAATTTTCTTTTGAGTCCTTATATACTGTTATGTCCATATTACCTCTGATAGTATTATATACTCTAAAAACAGAAAACAAGATTTTATTATCTATCATGTCCATATCACATCCAGATAGATACAAATCATTGAGTATAGAAGACTTATCATTTCCATTCCCATATCATCAAAAAAGTCTATTACATTTCTTAGACTTTCTTACAAATCATAATGGAAATCTATTACATCTTGGATTTTCATTCTATACAACAACGATGACCTAATCGAGATCTATTCTCTTCTTTGGATCTTCTTCATCGAGTTCGTTGTTGGTGTCAATTTCTTGCTGTCTGAGCCTCTGTGGCGACCAGAACAGTAGGAATCAAACTCTGGTCTTCTCTCTCAGACGAGAGAAGAATCCCAGAGTATGGCAGCCCGAAGGCGTGTTGCTGCCAATACAACTGGTGGAGTAGGAGCGGCCTTTCAGAGAAAATGGGAATGTATCCAACATTGGGATACGATTCCTAGTTCTGCCGCGAAAGGAACTCTACTACCCAATTTCTTGGGTTAGAGTTTACTCCACCATCCAACTCTCCGTGTATAAAGGCTCTTCCTACCAACAGAGGAAGACCCTTATATCCCACGAAGAGTTCTGAGTTGTCTGATTTATACGTCAAAAGCGCATGAGCTCCCTGATGTTGATGTCAGAAGAACGCTCCTTACAGCGTCAAAATCGCCAATACCGGTTCTGGAAAAGCTCTTCAGCCAAACTTCTGCAGAAAACAACAAAGAAGAAGTATTTTAAACAGAAGTATCGTTAGACGCATATTAGACGCTAACTAAAAAAAAAGAACAGATGCTCATGCGTCTTGTTTTATCATCAACAGACTACAAGGCATTTTATGCCAGTGTCTCAGGTATACCACTATTCAGCAAGGCTATTACGCTAGTGCTTCAGGTGTACCACTATTCTCCAAGGCTTTTACGCTAGTGCTTCAGCAAGGCTTTTACGCCAGTGCTTCAGGTGTACCACTATTCAGCAAGGCTTTTACGCCAGTGCTTCAGGTGTACCACTATTCAGCTAGGTTTTTTTCGCCCGTCAAGAATTTACGCTCATGAGCAGCTGTTTTCAACAGAAAGTTCAAAGGCAGATAATTGCTTACGATCAGACTTACCACTTAGGTCAAATGGTTTGGCTCTAATAGTGGATGAATCTACATCTGGTGATTGGGCGTACAAAGGAACGCCATTGGAAAGCATCGCCATTGTCATTTGTTGGAGAATGACATTGCAAAAAGTTATCTTCAGAGGAATGAGAATGAGAATATATGAAACATTTTCGGCTATTTATAAAGACTGAAGAAACTGTTGGGAGTCTATTTCGGGAAAAGATCCTATTGAAAGGCTCTCGTGACCACAAGACAGACGCCACGTGTCGGTTTGTTTCTTGGGAATGAAAAACCATAGAAGCAGTCAAAAGAAGTGTTGAACAGTTCTATGTACCAACAGATGAGATTAACATCAAGATTTTATTTATAAAAAGGGGGGAGTGGACCCCTACACATAAAAGAGTCGCAATACATGGAATATTATTTTTTTTCTCCTTCGTTGGGCTAACGAAGGGAGGCACCTAAGTCATGCATGTTGCGAATCCCGGAGCGACGCATCAGATTAAGAAATGCCTCTGCATCTTCTGCTCCCTCATACGCAGTTGAAGGACCGCCATCGATGCGACTAAAGACTGCTGGAGTCAGTCCAAAGCACTCTAAAAGGTTGCATGCTCGCTCAAAATCAAGCCTGGAGCTCGAAGCCTCTTTGTTGGTAATCTCGTTCTTTGGCGCCATGATAATACGAGGATGAATGGCAAGAATGAAGAAATTATTCTTATTTATACAAATCAAATCAACTCTTCACATTCCTTATGGAAAATTGCTCCTTATTAATGCAAACTCGGGAAGATGAGGAAGCATTCGAAAGTTTCGAGAAAGAAATTCATTGTGACGGTTAAGTATTGACCGACACTATTTTCTTGAAAATTATGCCGACTGTTGGATATCTCCGCTTTTACGCGGATGACGGTTGCGTATCCCGAATTTTACGCTGACTGATCTAATTTCAACTTTTATGCTTCTGTTCAAAGTGTTTCAAATTTTGGAGATATTTGAAAACTTTGAAGGGGGTCTTGTAGGAGCGTAAAAAGTGCTTCACAGAAAGAGTCAAAGTGATAGATCATTCCACTCAAAATTTATCTACTTTACGTCGCAGAGAGGCTAAACACTTTACGCCCAAGACAAGGCTAATCGCTTTTACGCCTAAAGCAGCCAGGGTCAAGACAATGATTTTACGCTGGACAAAGCTGTCAAGTCTTGTATTTAATGCAAAAGTCCGACATGAAGATATTAATGATGGCATATACCACAGAATTCAAAGGGATTTATTTTTACACAGAGACCAATGTTGTAGTTTAGTATGTGGACTGAGCTACTTTACGCTCACACTATGGCTTCTTTTACGCATGAAGACTATACGAGCTTTTACGCTCAACAGTTGACGTGTGCGTAAAGTCTATTTGAGCTACTCTTACGCTCAAGGTTATTTAACAACCACTTTACGCGGGAAGTCTATATCAGGGCTATTTTACGCCTAGTCTACTGCTTTACGCTCAGAGTACATTGGGGCTATTTTTACGCCCTATTCTTTCTGATCAATTTGGAACGTGGTTTGCCTACATGGCTTTCATGCCACACATTCCGAAGAACGTGTGTACGTGCATCCTATTCTTAATGAAATGATGGGACACGTGTCAACGTATACAGAGGATGACTTTGGTCATGGGTGGCAGTTGTCAGCGTAAGACGGAACTTTTGCTGAGTTTTTACGCATAAGAAACCAAGTCTATAAATAGACTGATTTTTCTTATGTAAAGAGACAGAGAGAGAAAGGGGAGAATACATAGAGATCAGAGCCCAGAGACTTTGATTTTTCGGAGCATTCTTCTTCAACTTTTCTTCCAGAACAGAGTGAAGCAAAGCAGGAAAGCATTCGGCCTCGCCATCAGTGCCCAAGTGCGTCGATACCTTTCTGGTGTCTTAGTTCTTCCAATTGTTCATCTTCTATAAGTGATCTTCATCATCATCGTATGGTCCAAGGAACAAAGTGATCATTTACATATCAGACTTCCATAGCAATACTTCCCAGAATCAAATTTGTACTTCTTGTACTTTTTCTCGTTTTATTTTCAAAATCTGACTTCCAGGCATTTTGTTAAGTGAAACAGACATAATTGATTCATAAGAGGTTTAATAAAAAAAACATGAGAATCAATAATGAATATATTATGTGAGCACAAGGTTAAAAAGGAAAACGGAGAGTTAAAATCATATTAACTCAAATCAAAACAAGTTCCTGTGGACTAGAGTGATATGCATGCTTTATAAATAAAGATTAAGAATAACGACCATGCACATATAAATGTGTCACCCTAATAGAAAATGAGTGATAAACTATATAGTGTGAACTAATCATTTAAGCTAAGCAACTAGTCATGCGAGATAAAAGAAATAATAAGAAAATTAACTAAGCATGCTAGTATTATATCTCACATTTATTTATATAATACGCAACTAAAGGATATCAATGCGAGCTAGTAGCAAGATATCAAGAGAGATATGCTAGATTCTACAAATATAAACCATTTAAAGAGAATTATTTAGCATGTTACCAAAGTGGCTTCACTACCAGAATAAGTCATGTTAGCGACGTATTTAGCGACGCTTTACAGAAATGTCACTATAATTTAATAATTTAGCGACATAACTATAATACGACGCAAAATGTCACTATTAGCGACTTTCAGTGACGTATTGCGACTACTTTTTGTATTAAAAAACATACGTCGCGGATAAGTCGGTGAATGTCGCTAATTTGACTAGTAATAGCGACGTGTACCGACGTATATGCTATGACATCGCTAATAGCAAATAATAGCGACGTTTACCGATGCAGCATAATGATGTCGCTAAGTTAAAAATATAGGGCATTTGTGTTTTCATTCCCCCCTCCATTATTTCGAAACCCCGAAAATCGAAACCCCTTCCCCCAGCCCTCGACGACTCCGGCCCTCGGCGTTCCCCTCCCCCTCGGCCCCCGACCCTCCCCCCTCGGCTCGGCGACCCTGCTCCCACCGCCGACCCCCTCGTCGACCCCGCTCCCCCTCGCCGACCCGCTCCCCTCCGTCTCCAGCTCCCCTCTGTCTCCAACTCCCCACCGGCAACCCCCTCCCCCTTCGACGACCCGCTCCTCCCCGACTAGGTAAACCCTAACCCTCTTTCGGACATGACACTTTGATACAGGACACTTTGACACAGGACACGACTGGTTTCACACTTATCTCCCTCTTTCGGATACGACACTTTTCCTTTCTTTAAATTAAATTAAATTTTCTTTCTAGTTGTTATATTGAGATAAGTCTAGTATATTACACTTTGACTCTTAGGGCTTTTGTTGCTTTAATTTCAGTTATAATTAGGTAATTATGTTGAATATACTATAATTATAGTGTGGGTTGTATCTTGTTATTTGGGTTGGATTTGATATGTAATTTGGACATAGGGAGGATCGGGTTCATGGTGATGCCCTTTGTTGCTTACTGTTTTGCTTGTTTAGCTTGTGCAATCAGTTGGATTTGATATATAATTTCGACTAGATATCACGGCCTACAACCCCCTAAGTGCACAATGGCTCAATCCTGCTATAGGTTTCAGCCGAGCCTAGTGGATGCATGTCTTGCATCCTCACTTGAGTCACAACTTGTACACCCTCTGTTTTGCTTACATTACTGATACCCTCGTGTATCAGAGATGCATATCCTGCCCTTAGCTTAGACATTAGTCAATTCTTTACCTATGTTTTAGTTCAGTTATGTAACTAATGGATAGGCTAATGAACAATCCCTTTCTGAGTTTGGCTATTACTAGTATCAGATGTTATGGTGACACTTGGTATCGGTGGTTAGATGTTGTTCAGTCCTAACTTACTTTTGTAGTGTTTTGTCTCTATCCCAAATTTATTATGTTTCAATCCATTTTGTATTAAGCAGCCTAGATGGTAGCAGTCGACTGATACCCTAAAAACTTCAGTATCAGAGCCTTGAATGTTGGCATCAGTTGGATTAACTTCATATTGTCCTTCATTCCCTGTACTATTAGACTTGATGTGGTTCTGTCCCTATGTTGATTGGGATCATGAGCATACATTCAATCTTTCCTAGATTGTCCTGATCATTTTAAAGTAATGACTTGATGTTGTTCTATCCAATACACTTTTGGGATCTAAATCCTTAATACATGTTGTTCAGTCATTTAGCTAGTATATGTGATAATGTACAAATCTTTAGTTACTTACCTGTTCACATTGTGTATTGATCATTTTTTTGTACCAGTTATACTTCTCATTACCTTTAGTTCAGATTGGTATGTATGATATCCCCAAGATGTCCTATTCCACTTTGTGTCATTCGATTTAGATATCCAGATACCTACACTAAAGGTACCATAACACATGAACTATTTTCTATCATGGTAACATACTAGACTTATCTCAATATAATAATATTAGTCCCTATGTGATAAAGATGATAGATACATTCATATACATGTGTTTCAACGATGTGCATGTATCTATCTTACATAATTATCCTCAAATGGATATGGAGCTGAATTACTATATGCGGAATCGTTCGTGGATGTACAACCGTCATCCTGATGACATGTGCGGGATAAATTCATAGAGGGTGTACAGCAGTTCCTGTAGTTTGCCAAGGCGTTCCCTCAGTACATGGACAGCACCAAAATTAAGTGTCCGTGTGTGAGATGTCGCAACTTGAAATATCATCCAGAAATGGAAGTCACATATCATTTATACTCGAAGGATTTCACGCTGAATTACTATCAGTGGAGCGCGCACGGAGAACTTGTGTCTTTAGCATCAGAGTATGAGCCTTATGTGGATGCCCACAACCACGCTACTTACAACGATGGGTTGATGATCATGGTTTTTGATGCGACGGGGCCTAGTTTCGATCCGGACAATCATGATGCACCTGAGGAGGCACCGAACGTCGATGCTACAAAGTTCATGGAGTTGCTAGAGAATGCAAGGACTCTATTATATCCTAGTTGTGAGGATCATTCACCGTTGGAGGTGGTTACAAGATTGTTTAGCATCAAGTCCGATTTTAACATGTCGCAAGATTGCTACAACCGATTTATGGAGTTCATTATAGAAATATTGCCTGAGGGTGCTAAGTTGCCTAAAGACTTTTACTGGTCTAAGAGGATGGTGAGATCGCTCTGGATGGGATACAAAAAAATCGATACATTTTGTAACGGGTGCATGTTGTATACAAAGACAACAAGGATGAAGACGCCTGCAGATTTTGTGGTGCTGATCGCTACAAGGGCAGTAGTAGAGGAAAGTCTGTTGGTGCAAAGAAGCCTACCGATTTGATGCACTACTTGCCGTTGACGCTGCGGTTGCAGCGGTTGTTTATGGTGAAGGAAACTACTGAAAACATGAGTTGGCATAAGCGGAAACAGACCGAAGGAGTGTTGGATCACCCATCTGATGGAGAAGCATGGAAGCACTTTGATCGAGAGTATCCAGATTTTGCTTCTGATTCGTGTAATGTCAGATTGGGTCTCTGCTCCGACGGTTTAACCCTATTCGGACTTTCAGGATCCCAGTATTCGTGTTGGCCTGCGATCGTTACTCCGTACAACCTACCGCCTTGGATGTGCATGAAGACTCTGTATATATTCCTCACCGTTATTATTCCAGGTCCGAACAATCCGAAAAGGAACATCGATGTGTATTTACAGCCATTGATTGGTGAGTTGAATTAGCTGTGGGAAGTAGGTTCCAACACGTACGATGTTTCTAGAAAACAAAATTTTTAGATACGGGCAGCACTTGTGTGGACCATCAAAGACTTTTCGGCCTATGAAATGTTATCTGGATGGAGCATGCATGGTCGTCTTTCATGTTCGTATTGTATGGACCGCACTAAGGCTTTTCGTTTGAAACACGGAGGCAAACCATGCTTCTTCGTTTGTCATCGACAATTCCTGCCGAAGGATTATCTGTACCGGAGGAACATGAATGCTTTTTATGCTGGCATTGTGGAGAAGGCTAATTCACCACCAAGGTGGCCCGGATACACGATATGGAAAGAGGTAAAAGATTTACCGAGAGCTATTGAAGAGCCTGCTAAGGCTACAAGTGTGACGGATTTGGTTGTACACATAACTGGACGAAGAGGAGTATATTCTAGGATCTGCCATATTGGATCACCAATCTGATTAAACATAACCTTGATGTCATGCATATCGAGAAGAATATGTTTGACAACATAATTAATACTGTAATGGACGTAAGGGAAAGACGAAAGACAATCCAAAAGATAGATTGGACTTGGAAAAAATATGTAGACGTCCTGCATTGCATTTGATAGAGGAGGGGAATGGGAATTTGAAGCAGCCTAAGACAATTTTCTCACTGGAGAAGGAGGATAAAGTGAGACTTTGTAGGTGGATTCAAGGTCTGAAATTTCCAGACGGGTATGTTTCGAACTTGAGAAGATGCGTCGACCTCAAGGAAAAAAACTAACAGGTATGAAGAGCCATGATCGTCACGTATTCATGGAAGGGTTATTTTTGATTGCATTTCGGGAATTCTTACCCCAGGTTGTTTCGAATCCATTGACCGAGCTTAGAATATTCTTCAGAGATCTTTGTTCTACTAAGTTACTCGTCGATCGTCTAGAAAAGCAGGAGAACGATATTGCGGTAACACTGTACAAGCTCGAGAAGGTATTTCCTCCTGGATTCTTTGACTCCATGGAGCATTTGCCAATTCATCTTTCCTACGAGGCACGTGTTGGTGGGCCCGTCGGTTATCGGTGGATGTACCCATTTAAGCGACATTTGAACCACCTAAGAGGAAAGTGAAAAACAAGGCTCGGGTCGAGGGTTCTATTTGTGAAGACTATATTCTCGAGGAGATTACAAACTTATGCTCGACGTATTTCAAACCTTATGTTGCTACGAATAGAATGAGGGCTCCGAGAAACGATAATGGATATCAAGAATCTAATGATGGAATACTGAAAGTATTCAATGCGTCCGGAAAGCCTTCGGGGAAAATAAAAAAGAGATATTTGGATGACGAAGAGCTAAGGGCTGCTCAGCTGTATATATTACTCAATTATGACGAGGATGAAGTGGAAAAGCTAGATGGGTAAGTAATTAATGATGAGTTTACGTCATCTCAATGTAATAGTATAAGCTATTATTATTGTACTAATCGACGGTTGCTTCATTGTTTTTCAGCACATATAATGATGAATTGAGGTCGGTTAGACCCTACCTAATAGACGAAACATTAGAATAAGAAATGAGACGTCATTTTCTTTCTTGGTTGAGCGAATATGTAAGCAGTTCGGTAATTACTGGTCTCTTATAATGCAACTGCGTAATAAATAACTTACTATCTCTTCTTTGGTATTCAGGTCGATTCTCTAATTTCATCCGAGATTGAATTAATTAGAACTCTTGCCAAGGGACCAATTATTGTCATTAAAATATGGCCAAGTTACTGTGTGAATGGCTTTAGGTTCAAGTTGACAAATGCTCCGATTAGAGACAACTTCCTGGATCTTGATTTCGCGAAAAACAGTTGTTTGTGTATCAAATCTTCGAAATACAAAGACGTCGATCCAGGAAATAATTTCTTTGGCATCTAGCGAGAGATTGTGGAGTTGACATATAATTATGGCCGAGAACCTGCAAATATCGTGTTGTTCAAGTGTGAATGGTTCGATCCGATTGAAAATCAAGGTTGAAAAATTGACAAGCATGGTCTTGTGGATATAAACTACAAGCGTAGATATCAAGGCTATGAACCATTTGTCCTATCAACTCAGGCTCAGCCCGTGTACTTTACAGCTTATCTGAGACGGGAAGCAACGAAGTCTGACTGGTAGGCAGTATGCAAGACTAAAGCTAGAGATACTTTTGATGTTGACGAAAAAGCTTATCAGGAGGACGAGCTACCTCTTGTAACCAATATTATTGATGTAGACTCCACGGAAGTTACGTATTACACGACTAATGTAGAAGATATAGAATTATCCGAAGAGGAAGGCGAAGCCGATGAAGGCGAAGATGAAAGTGAAGATGAGGAGGAAGAGGAAGACGAACAAGATGAATATTCTGAAGATGATTGAGGGAGATGTACTTTCATTTTCTTATTATGTATAGTTTTTTATTATCTAGTCTTGGTTACTATCTGGACTTAGATGTTTTTTGTAGAATATACTATCTGGACTTAGATATTTCTTGTAGAATGTACTATATGAACTTAGATGTTTCTTGTAGAATATACTATCTGGACTTAGATGTTTCTTGTAAAATGTATCATCATATGTTGTCTTGGTTATTATCTTATCTTTGTTGTACTTTCATATTTCTAGTCTCTATTATTTGTTGTATCATCATATATTGTTATCAGGTATGACAGGTCGTCACGGATCGTTCCGTATGTCTCGACGTGGGGGAGGACGGGGTTCTCCTTCGGTACCTCCTACTGGTACTGGCAGAGGACGGAGTTCTCCTTCGGTACCTCCTAATGGTACCGGCTCTCGATCCTCGTCATCGAGTACTCCTATGTATCGGATTGTACCTCCGTCTGCCATGACGCTACATAGCGTATCTCCTAGGACGAGTTGTTCTAGGCCTGAGACTGCTCCCGAGTCTAGCATTCCTTCTGCTGATACAACGATGGAGACAGATGAGCAGATGGAGGAGGCTGAGCCGACGACCGACCAGTATCAGGCAGATAATACGTACGCACCTCCGGAGGAGACGAGGACGGAGATCTGGGCCGTCGGTACAAAGTAAGTATTTTGGTTTATTATTTTTTCTCTGTTTATCATAAATTAACTTTTTTATAAATATAATATGTCTGTTTAGATATCGTCCCCCATCGGTACAGAGATGCCTAGGCTACATATTGAGGAATAATTATGGTGGTCCTTGGATAAACTACTCTGATGCTCCGGACGAGAGGAAGGCCTACTGGTTTGCACGCTTCAAGGTTAAAATATATTTGCTTTTAACATAAATCATATAATTTATGCATATTATATATAACTGATATATATTTGGTTTGCACTCTTCTAGGCTATGTTTTTCTATCCGCACCGGGCCGAGCTGATCGAGGGAATGTTTCCTGCCGTCGCTGCTAAGCTGATCCGCGATGCTATTAATGATCAGAAGGCACGTAATCGTGCTATCAAGCCGATCCAAGGTTGGATCACCCCTAATCATTGGACTGCGATGAAGGCTCGATTCGACGAGCCAAGGTACAAAAAAAAGTCTGAGAAGGCCAAGGCGGCTAGAAAGCAGGGATCAAAGTGGTGCGGTGGGCCGATTCCGATGACGGAACATTTCTGTCGTTTGGTATGTCTTTTTATTTCAAAAATATTATTTTAATACAAGTCTGATAAATTAGTAAAAGGTGATATATTTAATTACAGGTAAATAGGGGTGATGACGCCAATATGGTAACCGTCTTCCTGGCAACACATCGTAAGGGCGGGAAGCTTATTAACGAGAGGGCAGAGAAGGCCTATGTAAGTATTATAATTCTATTTATTAATTTTAATACTTTCTGTTAGTTTTGATATAACTTAGTAAATATGCATGCAAATAAATATTCATGTAGTTAGTAATAATAAGTACATTACACATTAGATGTTATAGAGTATCCATGCTATCTAGGCCGAGTTTCAACGGCTTAAGGAGCGGGCGACTGCTAGTGCACCTGCTGCGGGAGAGGCCGGTACTTCCTCGCAGCCCGCTCCAGCTCCATCGGAGGACGAGCTGTGGGTGACCGCCGCTGGTGGTCTCCACAGGGGTACGTACTACGGTACGGGATCCTTTGGTGCCCTAGTTGCGACACAGTCCTTTAGGACCTCCCCAGCTAGTGTGTATGTCCCATAGCTGTTCCAGGAGTCTTCCCGAGTCCAGCAAATGGTGGAGTCTGTCCGTGACGAGCTGCTACGATGGATCCAGAAGCCGCACCATACGGACGATACTGCGCTCCTAGCACGATTGGATACGCTCGACCGCAGCATTATGGAGCTCAGGAATATGACTAAGAGGACAGAGCGGGGTGTCACTCATCTTAGAGCATCGATAGAGCACAGCGTGACGGATCTGTAGGCATCACAGCTGTCCATGGGCAAGAGGCTGACGTTGATGCAGGATTCGATGGTTGATAGCTGTACGAGGCTGTTATCTATCATGGATTCATACCACCAGCGACTAGCAGCGTTGGAGCGTTATTGTACTCCGGGTGCACCTTCATCGTCGTCGAGTCTGTCTTCTTTATCGACACCGACTCCACCGACGTCACTACCTTCTTCATCGGTGACGATTTTACGGGAGGTGTACGAGATGTTTCTATCCTTGAGGCGCGGCGGTGCCCCTCCTCCTCCATCCGCAGTAGTCCGAGTTAGGACTGTTTGATGTGATGATATTTTAGTATTTGTTTATGTTGATTGTTTGTTTGTGTGTAGACTTTTAGTATTGGTTGTGTAAACTTTGGATATTGGTTGGTTGGTTGTAGACTGGGGTTGATTGTTATACAATTCGGATATTGGTTGTAGATATTGGATATTTTAGTGTTTGTTATACACTTTGTGTTGGTTGTGCACTTTGGATATTGGTTGTAGACTTTTAGTATTGTTTGTGTTGATTGTTATACTGTTGTGATTTATCGGTGTTGAGTGTTCCACCGAAGGGGACGACGAACCCAGGGAGAAAATGTGATTTTGTGTATTTATTATTATTTATTAAACTGCAGGAAGGAAATGTGATTTTGTGGACATTCTATAATTTATTTATTTTTTATTTTTTTGCAATTTAGCGACGTTTACCGACGTTTAGCGACGTAGGAAAACGTCGGTAAGTCAGCAGGTATACCAATGCCTATCGACGTATTTGTGCATTGGTAAGCGTCGGTAAGTCGGTAAACGACGCTAAATGTTCCAAAAAAATTTGTCGTTAAAGAATCGGTAAACGTCGGTACGTATTCTAAATACGTCGCTAAAAGTTCCAGGATTTACCGACCTGTACCGATATAATAAACGTCGCTATATTACTGACGGTGCGCCGGCGAACGTCGGTATAAGTTCCAGGATTACCGATGTACTTTTGCGTCCGTAAGCGTCGGTAAGAGCGACGATTAGCGACGTTTTACCTGTTAACGACCAGGCTTTCCGCGACAACAACAAAACGTTGCTAAATACGTCGAAAAATGAACTTAGCGACGTTTTTATCCTTTTTAGCGACGTTTTTGGGCGTCGCTAATATGACTTATTCTGGTAGTGCTTTAATGGCCATACTTGTGTTGGTGCAATTGCTTGGAAGATGACCTTTGAGCTTCGCAACCACCAACACGCTCCTCGGTGCTATGTTCCGATACAAGAAGCTCCACCTACAAAATTAGGTGAAGACTTTGGTATCCAAATAAACTTGGATCCATATTTGTTAGCTTTAGGGATCCATATACTATTTACTCTAATATTGGTAGAAAAACTCATACGAATAGGACAAGTTAGACTCATGTATCCAATGCGAGAGCAATAGAAACACCAAATACTAGTGTGTGCACATGTATCGGAATGAGCATGATTATGAACATGTGACATACTAGAATGATGAATATCTCTAGAGTTAGCATGCATGGATTTGGTCTTAAGAATATCATGTTCTAATAGCAAATCATCATACAAACAAGTAAGAAAATCAAATTTATCATTTAATGCATAATTCTCTTTTTCAAATAAAATAATTCTAGAAATAAAATCATCAGTTTGTTTCTTTAAAGGGTCAATAGAAGAATCATGCAAATGATTTAGCTCATGTGTTTGCCTCTTAAGATCTTCTATTGATGAGAAAAGAGATTTGATTTTTAAAATTAAAGCCTTATTCAAACTTTTTAAAGAAACACAAGATGAGTTTTGAAAATCAAGTCTAAATAATAAATCATTATTTTCATTTATCAAAACTCATTTGATTCTTCTAAATGAATAACCTTTTCTGAAAGTTCTTCATTTGTAGAATGAAGGTCATCAAGAATCTCTAAGGATTGGTTAGCCATGGCTTTCCACTTAGAGCATTTCTTGTATTTAGAAGAAACATGATTGTCCATGCAACTAGAAGTAAAACCCTCTTTATCGGAGGAGGAGGAAAAAGATGCCATAGAAAAATTAACAAGGATCTACTCTAAGGATGTTAAGCCTAACAATAGAGTCCTTGCTCTGATACCAATTTTAGGAACCCTAGAGGGGAGTGAATAGGGTCAAGCTAACTAATCAAGCACTTAGCACAAGCTAATGGGCAATTTAAAAATATAAGTGCAAGAGAAGAAGCAAAACAATACCGACACTCGATGTATACTGGTATCCTCCCAAGGGGCACTCCAGTCCCGAAACTCTCTCCAGATTTAATCCACTATTATCGCAAATAGTACAACGTGAGTTTTCATACGAAGGCTCACCAACTTCTTACACGAGAGCTTTAGTCCGAAGGCCTCTCCGACTTCAACCGAGAGTTTGGATACGAAGACTCTCCAACTTCAACCGAGGGTTTGGATACGAAGGCTCTCTAACTTCAACCGAGAGTTTGAATTCGAAGACTCTCCAACTTCAATCGAAAGTTTGGATCCGAAGACTCTCCAACTTCAACCTTTCACAATAGGTTTTGATCTCCTTATACAACAAGATGAATATCTCACTTTTCAACTCAATAACTCTAACATAATTTGTGGATGGCAAATAAAATCTTTGTAGAGTTGTTTGTGGATAGGCTTTGGTGGTTTAGAAATTTTTAGGCTCAAAGCATCAACCTTGAATGAAGGGGTTCAAGGCTATTTATAACCAAAGCATTGAAAGAGCTCAAAGGCAACTTTTCAGTCAGCGATCGGTATACCGTCGGTACGAACCAGTATACCATCGGAATACTGGTTTGGAATTGCAACGGCTAGAAATATAGCCATTGGGATCATTAAATGTTAGAAATTCGACCGTTAGATTTTCAACGTTACTGAATCGGTATACCGTCGGTATAGATCGGTATTCCGTCGGTATGCTGATTTTGTAGATAGAAACTTTCTGTGAACAAAAAGCGGTATACCATCGGTATAGACCGGTATACCGTCGGCAGCGGTTTTCATCCGAAAATGATCCTGGGTTAATTTTTACCCTAGCTTTTGATTTGGCCATCCATTTCTTATGTTTACAATTATTCCTAAGACTCATTACAGACTCCAGATACACTGTAGCAGGTACAGGCTTCTTCAGAGTCTTGAAATGATGATGGCATGGCATGGCTTCTTTCCTTAATAGACGTTGGCTTCTTCCTTGACGACAGCTGTCCAAAGATATCAAGTTTGTGAAAGACATTGGCTTCTTCTGATTTCCTTAATAGACGTTGGCTTCTTCCTTTTCTAAAAGACATTGGCTTCTTCATTGTATATGTCAACATTGATCTTGCTTATTGCTTTTCTGCATGTACATGTTAGACGAACAAAGTAATATACATGTAGCAAATATGATAAGATAAAGCACAGTAGGACAATGCTAAGTTTAAGTATAAGAGTTATAGTGATAGCATAAATATTAGTGATATTATAATATTAAACTTAATTGAATAACCATAATCAAAACATAGTTTTGATTTTGGTAACTTAATTAAATTTAAGATATATGTAATGAAAACTCATATCACAAATACGTAAAATAATAAGCACATATCATAAAAGGTATAAGTATAAGTAGAAATGCAATAGCGATAGTATGAAAATTAGTGATAATAAAATGCTAAACTTAATAGATTAACCATACTCAAAAGAATGATACAATCATTGGGCCAACACAGGATTGATGTGTAACGCCCTAGTCCCATAATACATAGGACTAAGTACGTCAGCATGCCAGCTGCACATATACAAAGAATACACCAATATGTGGTATCCTCGTATTTGTACATAAGCTGTAAATAATAATACATGATAAGCCACAATATAATAACTATATCTCATCCACAGCTCACACAGAATGAATAATAAGTCTCAATAATAAAAGAAGTCAAGAGATAGACGGGTGGACATATCCACTCCAAACAGCTATGAAAAATAGTCTCAACTATATGGAGTCCAACCTCCTTAAAACAGAAAAATGAAGATAAAAAGATGTCCACTACATAGTCTCAGATAATAAAGAGGAAAACTAAGTATCAGTGGGAGATGCCTCGTTATCGACGTAAGAAGGATCCAAAGCTGCTCCGTACTCCTGGGGATAGTCCTGCTCGTCTAATCCTGGAGAGATCACCAGGTCCTCAGAGGGATGTAGCAAGATACAGAAAAATATGCCAAAATTAACTGAATGTGTAAACATGTAACTATGACACTACAGGATATCCTAACCATCTATGTGAGATGCACTTTTGAGGACAATGTTCTATGTAGAGGATGTAGGATCAGCAGAGTAAATAAAGAATGGAAGTAAGTAGCGCTCATCCGAGTCGCTATCGGCTAGGGACAGAAAGTAGCGCTCATACGAGTCACTATCGGCCGACAAATGTATGTAAAAAGTAAATATAGCCCCTACACTAGTAGCTGTCCCCTCCCTCCAATGCTTTTGTCCAAGATGTATCCACAAACCGTCCAGTTGGCAACTGCTACGGCTTCTAACTCAACATACTAGTAGCAATTACCGCCTATCCGTCGCACGACCCATACGTATCGATTGCCAGTCGAGTACGCAGGTCCGTGTCCTATATGAACTCACTCATTATGTAATACATATGTGTCAAGGCCATAGGAGATATGAAAATATCCCACACACATAAGGTGGTCGTCTAACACTAGGTCGACATACATAATAAAGTATAAAATAACGAAAACGACTAAATCTAGTCGTCCGCACCCAAGTATGACTTGGACACACAATATAACAAAAAATAACAAATAAGAGAAATAAATATGCACCAATAAAATATTCTAAAAATAAATGAGCACAAACAAAAGCTATGGCAAGGTATACATACTTGTGGTTTGAGAAAGGTAATCCAACAGTCGCAAGCAGCAGCACCAAAAACTCATAATTCACAGATGACTCCGGATGCTGAAACAAACATCAAAAATATTTCTGGTGTAAAAGATATCTCTACGAAACGCCTATCTGAAAGTCAAATTTTGGAACAGGGGAAAAATCGTAATTTCGAATCAAAACGATGTCCGTCATTGGACCTTCTTTGCACCGAAATGCATGCCAGTGTCTATGGTCTCCAAAGTCGTCAAACTACATATCTACGAATCCAGTTTGAGGAGACGAACCCAACGGTACATCCAATTTTAGATTCTGATGAGCTGTGCACAAAATCGTCCATTGGATCGGATTGCGGGCCCGCCAATTTTGGCGTTCTGATCAACCTTCTCAGAATAGGACCAAACTTGGCATATAAGACCAAAATTTCAATTCGGTTCTGCTGGCACAAGTTTTGTGTCGATCCGACGAACGTGCACGAAGTTATGGTCAAGTTTTCAAAACGTCGATATGGGGGTATCTTGACGGATACGCATTAATTTCGTCGCACACACGCAACAAAATCGAGTTCCGTCAGTTCCCACGCGTCGGCAATATCCATATGCGCCTTTCAATGTGTATAGTGTGCGACCACGTCGTCCAGTTTGTCGAGGCGCATGCCGTATCGGGAATTTTTCTAGAGTTTTCAATGTTTATAAAACAGTTTTTCGTCTAACTTCAACGACATATATAAACATGCATAGTAATCAATATATAAAACTAAAAGCTACATTTTAATCTTGGTTATATTGGCTTTAACAGTGTTCAATTGGTTTTTGAAGATACGTACTAGTTTCACCAATATCGGCCTTCCAAGTTGGGTCCTTGGCTGCCATCAACACCCTATTTTTCGAACAGAATTGGGGAGAGTTTGCTCCAATTTTTCGGGCAATCGCAAGACTTTGACAGGATTCTACCTGCAGATATTTGGAGAGGTTCATATAGGCTTCCTATACGAATTTGGAAGGATTAAAATGTTGGTACCTGAAGGTTCTTCGAAAATATAGTGCCTCTGTTTTTGGCTCGGGTTGTCTCATTTCCCTGGCGATCCGGCCGTCGACGGTGGTGCGTAGGCGGTCGAAGGTGGTCGCCTGGGTGCTAGGAAGGTTCTGGGTTGAAGAGGTTATCTCTCACTCGTGTATATTTTACTAGGGTTTTCTCTCAAAACTTTCGCCCGATGTCTTTATATTCGGTTCTGTAGAAACCGAATAGAACTCCCATTTGATCTGGGTTCGGGCAAGGATTTGATTGGGGTATAGTTCGGATTGAAGGGAATCTTACCATGATTGTGTGGCCAAAATCTGGAGCAATCCAATCTAGGATTTGAAAGTTTTTTTTTCCTTTCTTATGGTTTTCTCTCAGTTCAGTACATATGGGGGGAGGTCGGGCCACCCGAGAGTACTGTAGCACGGCTACAGTACCAACTTTTCTCTTTGTATTTTTTAAACTTTATATATATATATATATATATATATAAGAGAAGAGACTTTTATTGATGTATCAGGCGCAAAATGCCGAAGCCTATACAAGTAAACGCGCCACGCGCGAAAGACGACAAGAAAGGAAAAGACGACAAACACAAAATGTGGCCCACAAAACGACGGCTAGGCCGAGCCTCGGAGGGTTAGACGCTGGAAGCCAGAGCCTACCTAAAGTGCGCCATAAGACCTGCGGTCGGCACCGCCCAATGTAAGTCCTGTATGCGAAGAGTGAGAGCAACGCCTCTTTCTTTTAAAGATTTGTCGAATGACCTCTTTGTATAATTGTACGGGCGGGAGCTGACGGCTCTCGTATCTGTACTTGTTCTTGTTCTTCCACAAGACCCTAACGACGGCGGCAGCGACGATCTGATTCCCATGGGAAGTGTTCCATCTGGCCAGCAGATCGTTGATGCCCCCGGTCGTGGGGATAATCCTGAACTTATTGTGAAGGCTCAACCAAAATTAAGTGGGTAGTTCACCAGAGTGAAGGATGTGATCGACGAATTCCGATTGGTGTTCCATACAACAGTGGCATCTGGATGCAAGGCTAAATTCGAAGGAGTTGATGACATCGTTCGTAGGTAGTTTCCGACGTACAGTACGCCATATGAGAATGGACCATTTGGTGGGAATACAAGTCTGCCAAAACTTGGCAGAAGGGGAGGTCGTTTTGTGGATGCCTCTAGCGATGGTTCTGGCAGAAGCCAGGGTGAAGAGTCCACTCGGGTTTGGGGACCATCTAAGATCGTCATGTGCGTCATTGATTGACAGATCAGAGGCTTCCAGGCTCGCCATAGCCTATGGGCCAAGCCAGACTCTGACTCTATCCTAATTCCACTCAGAAATGTCATCATCCCACAAATCACAGATCTCGCACAGCAACTGAGTTAGGTCGTTGGGCCTGATGATGTCATCCCCCAGCCAGCATTCCTTACACACCTGCGAACGTCCGTTACCCAATTGTAAATGTAAAAGTGGTTCAGCGAGGTTCCGACCGCGGATGATGCACCGCCACGACGCAGAAGATCTGTTTTTGGCCAACGCCTTCGTCAAATGACAGAATCTGCAGTATCTGGCTCTCATGAACCTGGTCCAGATCGAGCTTTCAGTACAAAGTTTCCACCACAATTTCATGGAGTGGACGTCCATAATATGGGCTAGTCTGCAGAAGCCCAGACCACCCTCATCCGTAGGTTTAGCTATGGTGTCACAACTTGTCCAGTGGTGCTTGTCCTTGCCCTTGTTGTGACCCCAAAAGAAATTGGCGAGGAGTGATTCAATAGAGCGGAGCACTTTGATGGGAGGCGAGCACACGGCTAGGGTGTGTATGGGGATGGAGGAGAGGACGTACTTTATAAGGATCATCTTCCCCCCCAGGGATAGGGTTGCGTTGGGCCAACCTGCAATTTTCTTGCGAATCTTGCCCACCATGTGGTCGTAAATTCCTGAGTTCGCTTTTCCGTACACCAACAGGCATCCTAAGTAAAAGAAAGACGGATATGTTGTGGTAAAGGAGGTCATGGTGGACAGCACAGCCGAGTGGGATCTATCTGCTTTATGATGTGTGTAAATTACGCTCTTGCTGTTGTTAACTCTTTGTACGGAGCATCTAGAGTAATTAGCAAGCGTCCTTTGAACCACCTCAATTGAGCCAATGTCGCCTGCGAAGAAAATAAAGATGTCGTCCGCGTACGCAAGGTGAGTTATTAGAGGGCAACCAGGCATTATATGAAAGTGGTGGAAGCCAGGAGACCTGGGCATGCTTTTGAGGTTTCTACTAAGCGCTTCCGCTGTAACGATGAATATGGTGGAGGAAAGGGGGTCTCCCTGTCTGACCCTGCGGGTAGCTCTAAAGAAACCTTTTGCTTGCCCGTTGATGACCGTAGAAAACCAAGAGTTGTTGATGGATCTAAATATGATGTCGATCGAAGGTTTGGAGAATCTGAAGGCTCTGAACACCCAGAACATGAATTTCCAATCAAGGCGGTCGTATGCTTTCTCCATGTCCAGTTTGATGGCGACGTTTCCCCCTAGATGGAAATTTCATGCAAGTGATCATCTCTTGGGCAAGGAGGATGTTATCGGTGATGTTGCGCCCTTTGACGAATGCATATTGCTCTTCGGAGATGATCTTGGGGAGGAGATCAGACGTCTTGGTAGCAATGATCTTAGATATAATTTTGTTGGTGAAAGTGCAGAGGCTGATCGGTCTGAAGTCTTTAAAGGTCTCCGGGTTGTCTTTCTTGAGGATGAGGATGATATAGGCGCAGGATATGGATTTCGGATATCTAGCCCCTTGGAAGAACGTCGTAGTTAGGGGTGCAACTCGGGCAGGTTGGGTCGGATTTGAGGTCAACCCAAGCCCAACCCGATGAATCATAAGCGTAGTCCGAGCCCAAGCCCGACCCAACCTCGGGTTTAATATATGAAGCCCAAGACCAAGCCCGGAGGAGCGGGTTGGGCTCGGGTTGGGTCGGGTCCATCGGGTTAATTGGACTCTAATATAAAATTTTGTATAATTTTCAACAAAAGTAATATTAAACACATAATCAAATAACAATCAAGCCTTGATCGTTACAAAATACAAATTAAAATGAGAATTCTTTATAAGGAGTTAAAGAGTTTGGGTGGAGAAATTTAGGATTTAAACTTTTTATTTAAGAAGCATGAAAAATATATATATAAATTATATGTATTTCGGATTTCGGGTTCTTTGGGTAACCTGACGCATGAACCCAAGCCTGACTCGGTTTTTGATCGGGTTCAAATATTTTAACCCGAACCCGAACCCAAGTATCTTCGACCCTAACCCAACCCATTAGCGGGTTTACCCGATCGGGCTCGGGTTTAGCCCGCCCGAGTTGCACCCTTGGCCGTAGTGGCCTCCAAGAGGTCGAACTGGACGATGTCCCAGCACGTTCTGAAAAAGACTTCGTTGAACCCGTCAGGTCCCGGGGCACTGTGCGCATTAATAGACCACACTGCAGACTTGACCTCTTCAGCAGAGGGGGCAGCAGTATGGAGCTCGTTATCCCTGTCGTTAGTCAGGGAGGGAATCTCAGACAGGAAACCCTCGTCTTTGACCACGGTTTCTTTAGCGAACATGTTGGAGAAGTAGTTCGCTGCAGCCGCTTGAATGCGCTTCTGGTCGTCCAGCAGGTTGTCGGTCCCATCATTGATACGATGTATTCTAAAAGAGCTTCTGCGACCTTTGACGCATGCGTGAAAGAAGGCAGAATTCTGGTCCCCCTCTGTGTCCTAGGTTGATCTAGCCTTTTATTTTCAGAATTCTGTTTCAACCTTGATCCTGGATTTAAGAATGGCCTTAGCAAGAATTAGAGAGGCACGGGTCTCTGAGGAGCCGACGATGGCGAATGCGCACTATGCACGGGTGACGTCGTCTTCAACATCCTTAATGGCTTGGAAGATGTCCCCGAACACGTTCTTGCTCCAGGCCGTGAGGGCTTTTCTGGTAGCTTTGAGTTTCGTAGCTATTATGACAAGAGGGTCCAGATCGGTCATAGAGCTCCAAGCCTCTGCCACGGTATGCATGAATTGGGGGTGGTAGCGCCAGAAATCAAGGAAGCAAAAATCTTTTTTGATGCGGTTGTGGTTGTTGTCGATCTCAATGGGAAGAGGGGAATGGTCTGATTCAGTAGAGTTCAGGTACGAAAGATTGGTGATCAGCCCTAAATTCGACCAACAGTCGTTAACCATCGCACGGTCAAGGCGGGACTACTGACGCCGAGAGCCTTCCTGCATGTTGCACCAGGTGAACTTGCTGCCGAGGAAGGGGACGGAGAATAGGTGCGCGTTAAAGACGAAGTTGTTGAAGTCATCCATGGCCGATTGAGGGGGTGCACGACCTCCGGATTTCTCTTCTCTGCATGACACTGTGTTAAAATCCCCGATACAGAGCCACGAAAGGACGTTGTGAGGAAGGACGAACCCCGACAGATCCTCCCAAAGTAATCTGCGCTCCGGGATGTCGCAGCTACCGTGGATCGCCGATAGGAGGATGCGGGACTTGAGGGAAGGGTGCTCGATCCAACAGGAGAGAGCCTGAGTAGAGTCCTGAATTATGCCGAAACGGAACTCAGCGGCAAGGAAGATCCAAATGTCATGACACCCGAAAATCGCAGAGGGGAATCCCAGCTTGAGTTGAGTTTCTTTAATTCTTTTGTAGGGTATTTTGGGTTCAATAATGACAAGTAAATCAATCCGATTGGATTTCTTGAGGCTGAGGATACGATTTAGCGTCGGTTTATTCCCTAGGCCTCGAACATTCTATGATAGAATGTTAGGCATTGAGGGAGGAGGTGGGGGTATTGTGGAGCTTTGCGGCAGATCTCGTGGTCATCGCCGTTTGCTGTTTCTGTTTCTTGTTTTTCTTCTTCTTCTTATGTGGGTTATTTTTTGGACTGTCGTTGGCCAATTCCTGAGCCCTCTCAGAGCCCATGTTAGAACTGTCATCTGTCGTTAGGGAGGTGTTAGTGTCTTCTAACTCCGCCAGAGCATATTGAGGATTGTCACGATCTAGGAAGCCTGCTTCTTTGGCTTGCCAAAACCTCCCGGTGAGAGGGAAGGTAGGGCAGGGTGGAACGACGACCTTATTGTGGGGGTGGGTCCGCTTAGGATCTGCACAGTGGGGTGGAGCGCCTGGGGACTGCAGCTCCGCTTCCGTACTGGAGGTGGATGGGTGGTGACCGACCGAAGGACCGAGGGGCACCTGGCCGCAGAGGGAGTCAAGGGGGATGAAAAAAAGGAGATTGGGGTGATTGGGAGGGTCTGGAGGGGTACGATGGCATAGCCATTTGGGGGGGACTATGGTGGCATCCGGTGACTAGCGGCTCGACAGTGCTATCAGAGGGGTCGTTGTCGAGAGTTCCGAAGGAGTTATGTAGGGTGATTGCGAGAGGAGAGAGTGGGGCGGTGGCAGAGTCAGTTTGGGTGTGGGGACAGAGGACGGGCGGTGGTAGGGTAATCGTTGGCTTAGTGGGGGGATTGGGGTTCAGGGCAGGCGGGGTGATGTGGGAGGGGGATGGTTTTCCTTGGTCACACGGCTTCCGGGGACCGGTCTTCTTGAGTTCGGGGTGGACGCGGAAGCAGTGCTACAAAGAATGGCCGCTCATCTGACAGTGTTGGCAGAAGATTATGTTGTTGTCGTACACTAGCGCTTGGCTGTATATCTGATCTCCGAGTTCTATCTCAATCAGTTTAGGTGGATCGTTGCCGAGGTCTAACTCTATGCATATCTTAGCGTAGTTACATTTTAAAAGGTTACGCGTCTCTTCGGCGATGGCCACCAGGGACCCGAATGAGCTGGCGATTCGCTTGAGGACTGCTGCGGGAAAGCACACCAGGGGGAGATTGGGGAGGGTGATCCAAGAGGTAATGACGGTCGAATCTACTTTAGGGTTGAAATTCGGGGACCATTTGACAATTTTGGCGATCTGTGTGTCTATTTTGGTCTGTCCCTTCGCCCACACTTTGTTGTAGTCCTGGTCGGAGGTTAGGTGGAGAAACATGTGTTTGGGATCGAGAGGAGCTATCCGGTATATCGCCGAGAGGCCCCAACCGGTGATAGTCTCCCTAACAATTGAGATTTTTGGGCATCCGGATCCAAACTTAAGGACCAAAGTCCTATTGAAGGGAGAGGATAGCGAGCGGATCTCTGCATTAGAGAAGGGGACCCGGATGGGGTATGCGTCCGGAGGTGGAACCAGAGTGACGTCCGGCAGCTCCACTTCCGAGATCGGAGTGGGGGCATGCTGCGGGCGATCCGGCCTAAGAACATCAGCAAAAGAGGGAGCGCTAGCAGGGGCTCCGGACGTCAAGGTGCCCTGAGCAGAGAGGATTGGTAGACCGCGTCCCATGGAGGGGACTCCCGAAGGTGTGGGTATACCGACAGCGTCCAAAGAGACGGAGGGCACCGGTGCCGCAATACCGACGCCGAAAGGGGGATGGGTAGCGACTAACATCTCTGGCACCAGGGAGTTGGAGGAGACGGCAGGGTACTGCGGAGGTGGGGATGCGCCCGGGTGACCGGGGTGGCACCGCAGGAAGACGTCAAAGAGGGAGAGCCCACGGCGGGGATAACTGCATCGACAAACGTCGGGGGAAAAGTGGCTTGCACCAAGGTGGGACCCGAGCAGGCAAAGGCCTGTAGGGGGAAAAAGTCCGCACAGGCGACAGCCTGGAGAGCCGGGACCAGACCCATCAAGGGGGGCCCCTTGGAAGCTGTGCGTTGCGCGCAAAGGAAGAGTGACGGGTGGGCAAAAAGGCCCGCAGAAAGAGGGGGGCCCGCGAAAATTGTGTCCGCGAGGGGCTCATGGCACGCCCGCGTAGAGGGGCCCGTGTAAAGGGTGGGAGCACGGAGAGAGTCCGCATAAAGCACTGGCCCTGCCCACGTAGAGGGAGAGGCAGTGGGTCCCGCATTGAGGAAACGTGAGTCCGCGGAACACAATGGCCCAGCCCGCGTAGAGGGGGAGGCAAAGAGACCCGCGTAGGGCGGGGATCCCGAGCTCGCTGTCGTGCTGGCGTCAACGCTCGCCAAACGAGGAGCGGGCCCCACGAGGCTGCAGTTGTTCGCGGGAACCAACGCGTGCTGCGGCTCCACACACCCCATCGAGGGGGAACCGAGGCAGTGCCAATAGAGCTCGCCGGGGCTGGCCGTCCTACACCGAGGAGGGGGAGTGGAGACCACCGAAGCGACGGAGCTAACACCGGTGGCAGCCGAGCTGGCGAGAACAGCTCCGGGTTGGCCGGAGAGGGGGCCCACCGGAGCTGCGTCGCGCAACCCACCGGAGGGAAAAATGAGGCAGGGCAACAAAGCTCTCCGGGGCAGTCCGTCCTACTCCGGTGAGGGGTATTGGTGGCCACCGTAACGACGGCGCTAACACAGGGGTCAACCGGGGTGGCAGGATCAGCCCCGGCTGCGCTGAAGAGGGGGCCCATCGGAGCTGCGCCACTATCTTGGGAGATGGCCAGCCGACCATGGCGAGCTGCTCCTGCGTCCACGGTGGGGGTGACCCGAGAATAGAGGGGAGGAAGGATCTGGGGGGTCGACGATGGAGACCGCCGACCTTGGACCTACTCGCCTGACGGGGGAGGCGACCCGCCGAGGTGCCAGGTCCATCGGAAGAGGAAGCGACAGGGGGATAGGGGGATATGGGAAGGAGCGTCGACTCCGACCACGTCGGCGGCGGATGGCGACATGGGCGGGCGGCATCGCCGCTAAGCTGGAGGGTGGAGGGACAGGAGCGGGATGGGAGGGGACGGACGGCGATGGGGGCCAAAAAGGGAAAGGGGGAACAGGTGGGAGCAGGTTGGGAAAAAAGCCCAAGGGGAGAGGGGAAGCCCTCAGGAACCACCCGGCAGGCGAATGCCGAGTCAGGCGACCCCAGTGAGGGGACGACTGAGAACCTAGGGGAGAGGGAGGCACCGAGCGCTGGAAGAAAATGAGCAGAAGAAGGAGAAGGAGGAGGGCGGTGGAGAAGACAGGCGGAGGGAGGGATCTCCCCTTCTGGCATGGCCCGACGGTGATCGGAGACCTAGGTGGAAGAGAAGCAAAGCCATGCGCGCGAGGTTTGGGCCGGCTGCTCCAGAAAAGGAGCCATCAATTTTTCCTTCATATATATATATATATATATATATATATATATATATATATATATATATATATATATATATATATATATATATATATATATATATACTTATACTTACTCTTAAAAGCAAATACGTAGCTTATAAAAATTCTAAAAATTTGAATAAAAATATCTAAAATTCCTAATTTATATTGCACACTATACAAGCATTCATACCTATATTATCAACAAAAATCCATGACTTAATATTAAGTCATATAATAAAGCTTAAATAAAAGTAAAATAATTAGGAAAAGATAGGAGTTTACATCCTACCCAACTTAAAGAAATTTCGTCCTCGAAATTAAAACTAATACCGGGGATGCGATGCAATGCAATATTAAGAATCTGACACGCAAACATACCTTGGTCTTCGAACAAATGCTGGTGACGATTTCAGATGTCGTCCTCGCGCTCCCAAGTAGACTCTCCTGACGAGTGATGCTTTCATGCCACGCGGATCAATGGTATGGATTGATTTCGCAATACCTTCTCTCGGTGATCGAGGATACCTACCGGTTGCTCTTCGTACGACAAACTCGGTCCAACTATGATCTCGAAGTGATCAAGCACATGATTGCCGTCTGCCACGTACCTCCTCAGCTGAGACACGTGGAACACGTCATGTACTTCCTCTAGCGACGGTGGCAAGGCCAATCTATACGCAACTTCTTCTACACGCTCCAAGATGTCAAAAGGGCCGATGTATCTTGGACTCAACTTGCCACGTCCTCCGAATCGAATCGTGCCTCTAGTGGGGGATATCTTCAAGAAAACATGGTCTCCTTCTTTGAATTCCAAACATTGACGACGATTATCTGCCCACCGCTTCTGTCTATCCTGCGCTGCTCGCAGGTGGTCTTGTATCTTCTTTACTTTCTCCACTGTGCTCAAAACCAGCTCGGAATCCAATATCTGTCGCTCTCAAATATCGCTCCAATAGACATGAGATCGACACTTTCTACCATACAATGCTTAAAACGGAGCCATCTGAATGCTCGCTTGATAGCTATTGTTGTAAGAAAACTCCACAACATGAAGGTATTCTTTCCATGATCCGCCAAAGTCAAGCATACACGCTCTCAACATATCCTCTAGCGTCTGAATCATACGCTCTAACTGGCCGTCTGTCTGCGGATGGTACAACGTGCTAAACTTCAAATGCGTACCCAAATTGTCTTACATACTCCTCCAAAAGTGTGAGGTAAACCTCGAGTCACGATCCGACACGATGATAACTGGTACACCGTGTAGCTTTACATTTTGCTTCATATACATATCCGCCAAAACTTTCGTGGACTGTCCCACTCTAAAAGGTAAGAAGTGGGCCGATTTGGTAAGTCTATCAACAATCACCCATACCGTATCTCATCCACTAGAACTCCGAGGAAATCTTGTGACGAAGTCCATCATAATATGCTCCCACTTCCACTCGAAAATGGATAGCGCCTACAATAATCTAGTCGTCCTCTGGTGCTCGGTCTTCACTTGTTGGCATACCAAACACTTGGCCACGAAACGAGCTGTCTCCCGCTTCATTCCGTGCCACCAATAATACTGCCGTAAGTCCC
This sequence comes from Iris pallida, assembly GCA_029216955.1. Taxonomy (NCBI): domain Eukaryota; kingdom Viridiplantae; phylum Streptophyta; class Magnoliopsida; order Asparagales; family Iridaceae; genus Iris; species Iris pallida. The sequence continues at coordinate 886,138 of JANAVB010038820.1, forward strand.
AGTACATCTTAGTTCCTCCGTGATGAATAGAGTAAGTCGAACCGTGTACTTTTGCCATCAACTCCTGTCGTAACTCTTTATTAGGAACATAAATACGATCACCACATCGCAATATCCCATCGGGATGAACCCTCAATCCCGTCTGCTCTCCTGCCTCAGTCCTCTCTCGAAGCCGTCGGAATCTAGCATCCACAGGTAATGCCGCCTTGATCTGATCTACTAATGACGATTGCACTTGGAGATTGGCTAACACGCCATCTGCTCAAGGCAATACTACCTCAATACCAAGCTGCTACAAGTTTCTGATCAACTCCTTCTGCGTAGTCAAGAAGTGTGCCATGGGCTTACGGCTCAATACGTCTGCCACAACATTAGCCTTGCCCGGATGATAATGTAGCTCAATCTCGTAATCTTTTATCAACTCCAACCAACGTCGCTGTCGCATATTCAATTCTTTCTGTGTGAACACGTACTTGAGACTCTTATGATTAGTATAGATATCCACCTTCTCGTCGTACAAATAGTGTCTCCATAGCTTCAAAGCAAAGATAACCTCTACGAGCTCTAGATAGTGGGTTGGATAATTCTTCTCGTGCACCCTCAACTGTCTCTATGCATATGCAACTACATGACCATGATGCATCAATATGCATCCTAATCCCTTCCCAGATGCATCGCTATAAATCACAAAACCTCCTGGGCCCGATGGTAGTGTCAAGATAGGTGCAGTGGTCAAGCGCTTCTTCAACTCGTCAAAAGCGACTTAATACTCATTGTCCATACAAACTCCTGATCCTTGCAAGTTAGTCGAGTCATAGGCCCCGCTATTCGAGAGAAATCTTCTACGAACCTTCGGTAATATCCCGCAAGTCCAAGAAAACTTCTCACCTCAAAAGCCGGTGTGGGAGCGGGCCAAGCCTTGACTGCTGTGATCTTCTCAGGGTCTACCAATATGCCGTCTCCAGTAACAGTGTGCGATGGGCTTGCTGCTCATGCTTCTCTTGGTTCTTGGAGTAAATCAAGATATCATCTATGAAGACGACTACAAATTTTTCCAAGTACTGATGAAAGATCTTGTTCGTTAAGTTCATAAAAACTGCAGGAGCATTGGTCAAACCAAAAGGCATGACCAAGAACTCGTAGTGTCCATACCTCAATCAAAAAGCCGTCTTCGCTATGTCTTCCTTCCGAATCTTCAGTTGGTGATAGCCCGATCGTAAGTCAATCTTGGAGAATACTTTTGCTCCACTTAGTTGGTCAAATAGATCGTCTATGCGTGGCAAGGGGTACTTATTCTTCACCGTCACTGCATTCAAGGCTCTATAGTCGATGCACATGCGCACTGCCCCGTCTTTCTTAGGCACAAAAGTAACGGGTGCTCCCCATGGTGACGTACTGGCACGAATAAATTTCCTTTCACCAATAAGTCATCAATCTGTGTCATCATCTCTACCAACTCCTTGGATGCTAGTCGATATACTCGAGATGAAATAGGCTCGGCTTCAGAAATAAGCTCAATAGAAACTTAATGTCTCGGTCATGTGGTAGTCCTATCAATTCCTCGGGGAACACATCCTCGAACTCAACGATAATAGGGTGCTGAGTGGTGTCCTGCATCATCATGTGAGTCCCCAATACAGGTGCATCGCTTCTCAAGGCTTCTTCTTTGGTAAACTCGAACTCCGTCGCATTCGGTGGTCTAAATACAATACTGCCCTTATGGCAGTCTATAAGAGCGAAATGCTGGCTCAACCAGCCCATTCCAAGAACCACATCGAATATTGGCATAGGAAATACAAGAAGTCGTGCCTTCATCTCTTTACCACTTATCACTATAGAATAATCTCTACAAACACCACTAACAGGTACGACTCCTCCTCCAGGGAGGATTTTAATATTTTTAGGTAAGGATGACATGGATATACTGTGTCTAGTGGCAAAGCTAGTGGCTATGAATGAATGGGTGGCTCCAGTATCAAATAATGTGATGGCAGGAAATGATGCAACTAAAACCATACCTGCTATGACGTCCACCTCTGGTTCTGCCTCCTCTGCAGCTAGTACAAAAGCCTTTCTAACTCTCTGATGGCTCGTTTGTGCTCTAGCCTGCTGGAATTGGACTGCCTGAGGGGGTAAAGGTGGTCGTAGTGCTCCTGGCCCCGCAATCGCTGGCCTCTGCTGCTGATTTTATGGAGTGTTCCTCTGAAGTGGACAATCTCTGGTCTGGTGCTGGTTCGATACACAAGTTAAACAATGTCCCAGGCGTCGTCTACAATCCCTCTGAACATGTCCAACTTTGCCACAGTAATGGCAAGTGGCCTTCTCCTGTGTCTGGTATGGCCCTGTCCTCTGCTGATGCTGATGTGTGAGAGGGCGTCTCACTGGCCCTCCTGTAGTGGTCTTAGCTGATCCCATGGTCGAAGTAGCTCATCAGTTTGCCTTCTTGTTTATAGCCTATTGAGTTTTAGCCTCTGACAGAACAGCTACTTGGGAGACCCTCGACTCGGAGCTGGTGTATCTCTGCAACTCTATACTCAAGCTTTTATGAAATCTTTTGGCTTTCTCCAGCTCCGTCGTAACTAACCCTGGTGCAAAATAACTCAGCCAACTAAACTTGGCATCGTACTCATCAACTGTCATACTCTCCTGCTCCAAGTGTAGAAACTGGTCATACAGTGCATCCTTGGCAGTGTCGAAGAAAAACTTCTTATTGAACAGCCTTTTGAATTCCTCCCACATATGATCAACTCTAGTCGTCTCTCCTCAGCGGCCCACCAATCGTAAGCATTTTCTTCCAACTGTAACTTCACTGCCGTCATCCATAGATCTGCGGATAACTTCGAAGCCTTCAGGAGATTTTCTGTCTTAACCAGCCATTTGGTGATCCCGATGACGTCTTCAGTGCCCTTGAAGTATGGAGGATTCATGTTGCAGAACCCTTCGATAGTACCTACAGAGGCTTGGGGTGCTCGGGTCAGTGTTGTCTCCAAAGTCCTCCTAATAGCCTTGCTCTGCTGCATATGTGCATGTACTAATCCCTGGAGGATCTGGTCTGTAGTAGTCCCACCAGCCTGAGGCATAGGCTGCTGTGGTGGTATATATGGCATCTGGGGCATAAACTATGGGATACCTTGAGGTCCGTACTGTGGAGGATATAAAGGATATGGGAGGGGATACTGTGGCGGGTATGAGAGAGGATACTGAAGTGGATACTGTGGAGGATACTGGGGTGGATATGGTGGGGGCTGTTGGGATGGATATGATGGTGGATACTGTGGTGGATATGATGACGGTGGATATGGGGGTGGAATTTGTGGTAGAAACTGAGGTGGATAGGGTGGCGGAGGTGGTTGGTACTCTTCTTGAGTTACAGGGTTTCTGGGGTCTGTCTGCCCCACTTGGGGTGCCGGGGTTTACTGCTAAGTAGTGGATGGTGTCATCACAGGCTGCAAGGCTGGTCCGAATGGTGCTGGAGTGGTCGGGGATATGGGTGGCTGACCCACTGGTCCTTCTTAAGCAGTGGTGTTCCCATCAGTAATGGCGAGAGGATTAGCGCATCCACTACGAAGATTCATCCTATATTAGCATGAAGATTTGAGTTTTTGTTAGAACAAAATCAAGCTAGATGTAATCAAGCAGTCAAACGAGAAATTACAAAGAGGTCAAGGAAGGTATTAATAAGTGGATGAGATTCTATACCATACTCATATTTGCAGGCTTGTTGGGCACAGTAATGTAACCCAACAATATTATACCGACCTACATGGGCCACCACAAAAACATGTAACGTCCCAGTCCCATAATACATAGGACTAAGTACGTCAGCATGCCAGCTGCACATATACAAAGAATACACTAATATGTGGTATCCTTATATTTGTACATAAGCTGTAAATAATAATACATGATAAGCCACAATATAATAACTATATCTCATCCACAGCTCACACAGAATGAATAATAAGTCTCAATAATAAAAGAAGTCAAGAGATAGCCGGGTGGACAAACCCACTCCAAACAGCTATAAAAAATAGTCTCAACTAAATGGAGTCCAACCTCCTCAAAACAGAAAAATGAAGATAAAAAGATGTCCACTACATAGTCTCAGATAATAAAGAGGAAAACTAAGTATCAGTTGGAGATGCCTCATCATCGACGTAAGAAGGATCCAAAGCTGCTCCGTACTCCTTGGGATAGTCCTGCTCGTCTAATCCTGGGGAGATCACCAGGTCCTCAGAGGGACGTAACATGATACAGAAAAACATGCCGAAATAACTGAATGTGTAAACATGCAACTATGACACTACAGGATCTCCTAACCGTCTATGTGAGATGCACTTTTGAGGACAACATTCTACGTAGGGGTTGTAAGATCAGTAGAGTAAATAAAGAATGGTAGTAAGTAGCTCTCATCAGAGTCGCTATCGGCCAGGGACAGAAAGTAGCGCTCATACGAGTCATTATCGGCCCACAAATGTGTGAAAAAGTAAATGTATCCCCTACGCTAGTAGATGTCCCCTCCCCCCAATGCACATGTCCAAGATGTATCCATAATTCGTCCAGTTGGCAACTGCTACGGCTTCTAACTCAACATACTAGTAGCAGTTATCGCCTATCCGTCGCACGACCCATACGTATCGATGGCCAGTCGAGTACGCAAGTACGTATCCTATATGAACTCACTCATCACGTAATACACATGTGTCAAGGCCATAGGAGATATGAAAATATCCCACATACATAAGGTGGTCGTCTAACACTAGGTCGATATGCATAATGAAGTATAAAATAACGAAAATGACTAAATCTAGTCGTCCGCACCCAAATGTGACTTAGACGCACAATATAACAAAATGACAAATAAGAGAAATAAATATGCACTAATAAAATATACTAAAAATAAATGAGCACAAACAGAAGCTATGGCAAGGTATACTTGCTTGTGGTTTGAGAAAGGCAATCCAACAGTTGCAAGCAGCAGCACCAAAAACTCACAATTCACAGATGACTCCGGATGCTGAAACAACATCAAAAACATTTCCGGGATAAAATATATCTCTAGAAAACGCCTGTCCGAAAGTCAAATTCCGAAACAGGGGCAAAATCATAATTTCGGGTCAAAATGATGTCCGCCGTTGCACCCGCTTTGCACCAAAAGACGTGCCAGTATCTATGGTCTCTAAAGTCGTCAAACTACATGTCTACGGGTTCGGTTTGAGGAGACAAACCCAATATTATCAATAGAAACCCTATTATTATAAAAATATCTAAAATTCCTAATTTATAATGCACGCTATACAAGCATTCATACCTATATTTTCAACAAAAACCCATGACTTAATATTTAGCATATATAACAAAGCTTAAATAATAGTAAAATAAGTAGTAAAATAATTAGGAAAAGATGGGGGTTTACATTATGTATCGGATTACCCAAAGAACCCGAAACACAGGTTCATGTATCGTGTTTTGGGTTCTTTGGGTAACCCGACATATGAACCCGAGTCCATATATATATATATATATATATATATATATATATATATATATATATATATATGACCTCTAGCCTAGTGGTTAAGAGAGATGCATGTGGCCCAAGTGGTCGGGAGTTCGAGCCCTAGTGGAGGCGAGATCAAAAGTCCCGTCCCCGGAGGTCCCGCGGGAGCATTTGGATCTAGCGAACGGCGTGGTGCCCGCTCGATCCAACGGTTGAGGGCGACGGGGCTCCGCGGGCGAGGCTCCAAACCCGCTACCCTCCCACCTTAACCACACGAGTTAGAAGAGATATTTGACTATAAATGAATAATGTATTATACATTATTATACGTGCAAAGCACGTGTATTTACTAGTATATATAATGATGCTTCAAAACGGCTCAAAAGTGAGCCATCTAAGCCGTATGTATATCATGGTCCATTTTATTTAATAAAAATTAAATTATGTAAAAAAAATTGTTGAAAAAAGTTTAAATTTGTTATATGTATTCAACAAGGGGAATCGAACTCAACCAAATAAGAAGAATACCGCACATCTTAACCACATTAGTTAAAAGAAATATTTTACTATATTTGAATAATATACTTATTATACGTACAAAATACGTACATTTACTAGTATATAGAAGTTGGTAGATTGTCATCCCTAACCTCCGTCTCTCATGGGTCCAAGTTTAATATAGTCAAACAACGTCATAGATTCCTTAACATGTTCAGCAATTATATATATATATATATATATATATATATATATATATATATATATATATATATATATATATATATATATATATATATATATATATTGGAACAGGTAATTGTGTTACAGACTCCTGGTCCGAAGGCCTATAAACTCGGCCCGAAGGTCAGCACCCATACTTGTATCTCACCGTATCAGACTCGACCCAAAGGCCCGCACCAACACTTTTTTGGTGTTTAATAAAACAACCTATGACTATATACAGTTAAATTTCTATAAACTAATAATATTACGACCAAGAAATCGATTAATTTATTAAATCTTAAATAGTTACTTATTGTACATTATATTTACTCTTTTGTTTTACAACTAACAATTCTATATATTTATTAAACCATACAAAATGTACAAATCTATCAAAAAACTTCCAAACATAGATGGTACATTGACATTGTTCAATTTAGTACATTATGTTGTTTTATGAATATTTAATCAAACAAAAAACTTTACAAAGATTATCGTTTTACGAACTAACAATTCTATATATTAGTGAAAGAAGCTCTCAAAGTGCATGCATGGTGATGACATTATTATTTATTTTTTTGGAAGTATGAGAAAACTACACAAACTTCTTATGTCAAAAAAAAAAAAAAAGAGAGAAAATCAAAGGTGGTATTAAATTTCAAAAAGAAACAATCAACAATTGGGTCATATTTTACACTGTATAGAAATATATTAATTTATATACTATATGAAACTACATAATATATTTTTTATAATGTATTATAACTTAAAATATTAATTGAATAATCTGCGAGTCAGTACTGCCAAAAAATATTATCTAACTAAAATTATTAATCTATTGGATATTAAATTATGGATGTTCTACTATAATTCAATTGGTAGCTTATACCAACGAAATTTGATTTAAGGCTAGGAAAGCAATTATACATGATTTCATACTTGGGCTGTTTTTGTTGTTCGACTTTCTATTTTTTTTCAATCTACATAGGAAAGGCCAATTTTGCAAGCACACGAGTATAACTGTATAACTTACAAAATACATGGAACTTTATGTTTGGCATGAACTATTATTTGTGGCTGTAATATTTAATGCTTGATACATAGCTTGCTTACACATAGATTTGACTTTGTATTAGTGTTTAGCAACTATTATTTGTGGCTGTAATATTATCTAACTTTATGCTTGGCATGAATTATGTGAGTGTTTCACGTAATAATATATAAACCATCCTAAATTATGGATCTGTGGCGCAATGGTAGCGCGTCTGACTCCAGATCAGAAGGTTGCGTGTTCGATTCACGTCAGGTTCAAGTTTTATTTTTTTATTTTTTGATTTATTTAAAGCAATTTAATACTCATTTTGGTTAGTCGTTCACATGACATAATGAGAGCTCAACTTCATGTGACATTGCTGCTTTTGTGAGCGAGCAGAGCATCAAAGATTTTCTATCCACGAAAATAAAAGAAAGGTGGGGAGCTCACTTTCTTCTCCACACCAACGGCGCCAACACTAACGGAACTGTCGAGGAGGCAGCCGGGGCTGCCGATAATGCTCTGTTCTCGGCAGCAAGTGGTTAAACGTATGTGCACTTCTCAGTCGTCGACTGCAGAAGAAGTCGAAGGAAGAGGAGATCTAGCTAGTTCTGGTCCTTGTTAGCAATCATCCGAATAAAACGCGTATCATACGCAAATTTTTTCGTATCTTTCAGAAACATATAATACTTACGTACTTTTGAATGATTCGAATCAATATGTAAATTTTAAACATGCAAACTTTTAAAACGTGTTCCATAAAAATTATTGAAAAAATTGGAACAAAAAACGTGGTAAAATTCTGTTTAATTAATCAAATTTGACAACATATTTAAGAATGTGAAGTTTTTAACCTTAATATTTCTATTTTTTTTAATATTTGACTGAATTTTTTAACCTATTTATTTGTACTGAGTCCATTTACACTCGTACTTTTGTCGTCCCGAATTATTTCCGTTTACTGAATAACTAACAAGGGTTCTGATCGATTGGTTTAACAGATCGAGTTCTACTCGATTGGTTTCACAAAATAAACAAAAAAATATTCTTAACAAAACTTAATTTGATGATAAACAAGCGTAGCATCGTCATAGATGGCGATAACTAGGGATGGTAGCGGCCGGGTTAAACAAGGAATAAGTCTTTCTGTTTATTTCCTTCTCTCTCTTGTTGGAGAGTTTAGGATTTTCAACCAAATTGTTGGCTGTGGGCTTCAGCCCAGTATCAATTGTTTTAAGTATTATTGTGTTTGGATTATTGGTGGACTGGGACAGGCCCAGATCAATGGGACTTGGCTCCATTCCACATAAACATTGTATATATATTGTTAATTTTGCATAATTTTATGAATGTATATAAATAGTTTCTAAAACATTTTTTACTATAAATCTGCTTGATAAATCATATGATTAATAATATGGGATTTGCAAATATTAGACTACATTCTAAGCATTTATATTTATATTTATAAATATTTCCAAAATAGTTTCTAAGGGTTTTAGATAATTATTATATTTTGACTAATAAATTCTAACATAGTAAATAAATATGTCTACTAAGACCTTATTCTCTAAATATTTATAGTAATTAGCTTATTAAAGTTTCTAGGATTAAGAGTCCAATTTTCGAATATGATTTTCCTTCTGCATCCTTTCTTTCGATCATTATCTAAATCTAAGTCATTTCATCGCTTATTCTTTACGCCTTTTCTCCTTCAATTTCTTGATCAAATTACTAATCGTACATTTCCTAATTTGTGACTTTGCCCGATCTCTTAAGTCAATCAACGAAATTATGGATTGCTATGGGATAATTTAGACATCGGGTTCGATCTTGGACTATTATTGGATGCTATGATCTTCGACGACTATATTTTTGATGATGCGATCTTAGGATTATTATAGACCTGAGACTGTGATAATTTTCGTGTCGATACGTTTGTGTCGCGCACGTTGACTTCAGATATCCTAGGCAAGTACTTATAATGATCGCTTTTATTTTCTGACAGTTACTCTATTCATGATTTACATGTGCATTTTCTGATTATTGACACGACTATCTCACGAGATTAGTGTTATGGTTCTATTATATGATTGCCTTGTTTCATGTTTCTGGCTTTATCCTGTACATGTTTCCAGTTGAGATGAATCCATGATTACTAGTTCGACGCGAAATACCTTTGTATATATGTGATCAAAGTCCATTTTTTTTTGTTCCATGTTCCCTGTTGATAGCTAATCATACAACCGAATCGCATCCCAGTATGATTGTTTACTTAAAAGAGTCCTTATGAGTTCTTTTATTTATTAGATGGTGCTCACCCGCTCATTCCAGTATGCCACACCTGAGAATATCATACTCGGATTGCAACATAGGAATCGCATCGCTGCATATGCTCATTATTACAAATTAGATTTTCTTGTTGTTATGATTGTTTACTTAAAAGAGTCCTTATGAGTTCTTTTATTTATTAGATGGTGCTCACCCGCTCATCCCAGTATGCCACACCTGAGAATATCATACTTTCTATCCAGTCGGTTGACCAGTTGACTGATGCACCTCCACCTCCACCAACCATACTACCCAACTCCACAAATCCACTAACCCAGATGCCTCCACCACCTTCCACATCACAGTCCTAGCAGGATCGATACTCCCACCACCACCTATTAGTATACCTGTCCAGGCTTCCGTCACTCTCGACGGGAACCAACTGCTCACTCTGATCCAGGGGTTCCTAACGACCCATCAGGAGCATACCACCTTACTCCGCCAGAGCATGGAGCGTTCTGAGGAGCGTACCATGGTCCCACCACCAGTAGAGCCACGGCAGAGAGCAGAAAATATCAAGGACTTCATGGGCTTGAACCCCAGGGAGTTCATGGGGACTGAGGGCATCATAGTAGCAGATGACTGGCTAGACTCGGTAGAGAGGAAGCTCCTTGGAGCTAGGTTGCCGGGTGACCTTCAGGTCGAGGCAGCAAGATTTCTGCTGACAGACTTGGCAGGAGTTTGGTTCAGGAATGAGCCACTATTCACGAGAGGGAGGGCCACATGGGATCAGTTTAAGATCCAGTTCAAGAAAAAATTCTTCTCGACCACCGCTAGAGTAGCCATGGGGCTACAATTCTAGAATATCCAGCAGGGGAACCGTTATGTTGATGAATATGCAGCAGAGTTTAGTCGTTTGAGTCGTTTCGCTTCTAGTCTGGTTGCAGACCCAGAGGAGATAACGCGTAGGTTTTGTCATGGTCTAGTCCCAGACATTGGCATTCTTCTAGTGGCGAACGGGACGACTGACTACTACCAGAGCCTAGAGTTGGCCTGGAGCATTGAGGAGCGTCTTCTATCTTGCAAGAGGCCGGCTTTCGTACACTACGAGGGACCTTCCAAGCGTCAGGCTTTCCAGCCGAGAGCACCGGCGCTGCACCAGCAGACATACCGTCCTCCCACACCACATCACCCAATCCCGTCAGTTAGAACCCCGGGGCCACGGCAGCAGAAGGGAGCTGTGTTCATTATGTAGGAGGCCAGGCCATGACGTTTTTGTCTGTAGGAAGAGGTTGGGGCAGTGCTTAGCTTGTGGGTCTATCACCCATCAGCTTCGAAAATGCCCAGTAGCGAGAGTACCAGGTGCCGGACCACCATCTAGAGGACCGCCGCTCCCGACTCAGCAGCAGAGGTTCGGGCAACATCTGCAGCAACAGAAGGGACCCCAAGAGAAGGCTTATAGTCTAGCTCTTGAGGCAGAGCCAGAGCAGGTTTCGGAGCCAGATTATTTGGCCAACGTCATCACAGGTCATATTTATTTGTATACTTTTCTAGCTCTATGCTTGTTTGATTCCGGTACATCGCATAGCTTTCTGTCATTAGAGTTTTTGTATAAACACCACTTAGTAGCTACACCTACCGAGGAGATGAGTAGAATAATGACGGAAGGCAGACCAGTACCCATTAGAGCTATCTATAGATGCTCTATTACTATAGCCGGGAGAGAGTTTGGGGGACGATTCTTTGTGATGCCATTTCCCGGGTATGATATCATATTGGAAATGGATTGGCTTAGCTTTGCTCACGCAGCTATAGACTGTCATGAGGGTAGTATTCTGTTGAGCCCCCCAGGCACGACACCATTCAGTATCAGGAGGACAGGGCCGGAGATCAGCCTAGAGCCGAACTATTTTGCGATAGCTGGGGAGTTAGCACCGCCACACCCTATCATTAGGGAGCTTATGGATGTATTTCCAGAGGATCTTCCAGGACTTCTGCCTGACAGATATGTGGAGTTCACTATAGATTTAGTGCCGGGTTCATCACCAGTATCCCGGGCTTGTTATAGAGTGAACCCCGAGGAGGCCGTAGAGATGAAGGAGCAGATTGATGACCTGTTGAAAAAGGGTTTCATTCGATCTAGTGCTTCTCCATGGGGAGCGCCAGTGCTCTTTGTACCAAAGAAGGATGGTACAGTCCGGTTGTACATTGACTAACGGGCATTGAATACCATCACCATTAAGAACAAATATCCTCTGCCCAGGATAGATGATTTGTTCGACCAGTTGAGTGGGGCGAAGGTATTTTCCAGGATAGATTTGAGATCCGGTTACCATCAGGTAAAAGTCAGGACTGAAGACGTCCAGAAGACTGCGTTAACACGAAGTATGGACAGTACGAGTTTTTGATGATGCCATTTGGTCTCACAAATGTGCCAGCTGTCTTTATGAACTTGATGAATAAGACATTTCACCAGTATCTAGATAAGTTCGTCGTAGTATTTATCGACGACATCCTGATATACTCGAAGACGCCGGAGGAGCCTGCAGAGCACTTGCGGACAGTTTTGGGGATTCTGAGGAAGGAGAGGTTGTATGACAAATTGTCGAAGTGCGATTTCTTTTTAGACCGAATGGAGTTTCTCGGTCATGTAGTCACTGGAGAGGGGATCTTAGTGGATCCCAGGAAGATTGTTGCCGTCGAGACATGGAAGGCTCCGACGTCAGTTTCAGAGATTAAGAGTTTCTTGGGTTTAGCAGGCTATTATAGGAAATTCATCCAGGACTTTGCTAGGATAGCTGAACCCATGACGAAGCTGACGCAGAAGGACGTAGAGTATATCTGGTCAGAGGACTGCCAGGCAGCATTTGAGGAGCTGAAGAGGAGGCTGATGACCGCTCCAGTTCTGACATTACCTTCAGGATCTGGAGGTTTCACCATATACAGCGATGCTTCAGAAAAGGGGTTAGGATGTGTCCTATAGCAGCATAGAAAAGTGATTGCTTATGCATCTAGGCAATTACGGACTCATAAACGAAACTATCCTACCCACGACCTAGAGTTAGCTGCAGTGATCTTTGCACTCAAGTTGTGGAAACACTACTTATACGGAGAGCGGATGAAAATCTTTACTGACCACAAGAGCTTGAAGTATGTGTTCAAACAGAAGGAGCTGAACATGAGGCATAGAAGATAGTTGGAGTTGATAAAAGACTTCGACATCGATTTACAGTATCACCCCCGGAAAGGCAAATGTGGTGGCAGATGCGCTGAGTAGGCATCCGATGGCATCGTATCTGATGATAGATTGACATTTGCAGGAAGATCTGGAGAAGCTCGATATAGAGATAGTTCGTCCAGGATCAGTGATACATATGATGGCGCTAGACATTCAGTCAGGTTTGATGAAGCAGATCAAGGAGGCATAGTCAACAGATGAGAGCCTTCGCAGACTCAGAGTCCAGGCTTTAGCTGGATTGCTAGATGACTTCACCATAGCAGAGGATGTCTCCTTGAGGCATGGCAACCGGTTATGCGTGCCGAAAGGAGAGCTGATAGAGGCAGTATTGTAGGAGGTGCACCGATCGCGATATTTTATTCACCCTGGTGCCAATAAAATGTATCGTGACTTGCAGGAACATCTTTGGTGGCACGGGATGAAGAGAGATGTATCACATTTTATTTCGAGATGCCTAGTTTGCCATCAGGTCAAGGCGGAGCATCAGAGGCCAGCTGGTCTATTACAGCCATTACCCATTCCCGAGTGGAAGTGGGAGCATATTATGATAGACTTCGTTTCAGGGCTTCCTCGTTCCCAATGAGGGAAGGATGCCATATGGGTCATCGTAGACAGGCTGACGAAGTGTGCTCACTTCATACCCTTCAAGGTGGAGCTCTCTACCGAGAAGTTGGCGGAGCTATACATGCAGCAGATAGTTTGCTTGCACGGAGTACCAGTGAGCATCGTATCGGACCGAGATAGCAGATTCACGTCCATTACTGGAAGAGCTTGCAGGAGGAGTTGGGCAGTCGGCTCAAGTTCAGTACAGCGTACTACCCACAGACAGATGGATAATTCGAGAGGACGATACAAATGCTAGAGGACATGCTGAGGACTTGTGTGATAGACTTTGGCGGATCAGGGGAGAGCCATCTGTACTTGGTAGAGTTTTTATACAACAACAGCTACCAAGCCAGTATCGGTATGTCTATTTTTGAGGTACTATATGGACGACGATGCCGTACACCGCTCTTTTGGGATGATATTGGAGATAGAGTTATGCTTGGGCCAGAGATGATCACTGATGCAGCAAAGAAGGTTAGGATGATCAGAGACAGACTCAGAGTTGCTCAGGACAGGCATAAACACTGGACCGATGCTAGACGCAGACCGATGGAGTTTGTCGACGGAGATATGGTGTTGGTGAAGATATCACCTACTAAAGGGACGATCCGGTTCGGACGAACGGCAAGTTGAGCCCCAGATACATTAGACCGTTTGAGATACTCTGCAGGATCGGAGAGGTAGCTTACAGGATTGCACTTTCACCCAACCTAGCAGGAGTTCACGATGTCTTTCATGTGTTTTAGCTGAGGAAATACATTCAAAACCCCAGCCATGTGCTAGATCATTCAGAGTTGGAGATCGGACCGAGCCTTGCGGTTACTGAGCAGCCAGTGGAGATATTGGACCGGAGGGAGAAGAGACTGAGGAACAAAGTCATACCCTTGGTCCGAGTAGCTTAGAGCGTCACTCTCCGAGAGAATCTACTTGGGAGAGGGAGTCGGACATGAGGAAGAGATATCCTTACTTGTTCGACCCAACAGCTGTAGTGTCCCGACCCGCAAGATGCCTTATGATGGATGGTTGGTTCGATGAAGCCTTGTTGGACTTGGGATTATGTGAAGAATCGCTTGGAAGGCTATGCGATCGTGGCAGGAATCGTCCTATGAATGTGAGTAGTGTTGAACCCTTCAAAGATCCTTTAGCTTCACGCTTAAAATAGGATAGTATGCTATGTTTCTTGTTGAATTGCTCAATAACACCTTGCATGGAATTCGAAAAGATAATGAAAGATAATAATCACCTGAACGTAAAATGTTGTGGCTAAATGAATTGTATGCTTGTACGCTGTTGCAATAAATACATGACAGGTGAAGGCAAAGCCCCAAATACTTGGGCGGTGAGTATATCGAGCTTTGGCTTGATGAATAGTTGATAACACAGATATTAAGACCTAAGAACTGGGCAGTGAGTATGCTTGAATTATGTCCGAATGAACGTATGCTAAACAGGTGCTAAGTCCCAGGAACTGGGCGGTAAGTACATTGAGTTGGTTGAAAAGATGTATGGTATCAAAGATGTGGCAAAGAGATTGGATAACAACATTCTATTATCCTGTGCCGATGTAGAATGTTGATATCACTAAGACCCTGGATGGGCAGATGATAATATGAGCGTTGGCTCAAGGCAAGATGGCTAGATGGCAATATGAATGAGAATGATGGTTTTGCTTAGTTTTCCTTATCATGCATTATATGTTTTCTTCTTAGATAAGTTGCATATAGTTGCATGGTCATGGACACTTGTCGACAAGGTTTCGTTCCTCGAACGGTATTCCTGGGCCATGGAACCCGGTTCGTCCTAGGGGAAACAAGGATGGTATCGATGTACTGACATCGGGATTACAGGACTTGCAGTGGGGGCTTGCTACCGCCCACTGAAAGGACGCTGAAATCCTATGGTGCTGAAGTAGTAGCACGGTGTTTCAGAAACCTCCCATGGATTCGCACCCCATTTGGAGTTAGCCGTTCACCAGAAGATGATCCAAGATGGCGTGTCGCCAGTGACCTTCATATAGATAGGTCAGGTGCTAATGATGTCTTATGCAGGCAGAGTAAGTTATTACTCAAATACAGGAAAGGATGTCGACTGTTGGTAAGAATCACCTGAACGGTAATATTCATATTGAATCATGATATTGTTCCTAACAATGTCTTGTGCAGGCAGAGTAAGTATTATAAATATACAGGGATGGCTACACGACCGTGGGTAAGAATCACCAAAGGGTGATAACTGCATGCTTTAAAATTATGTTGGCTATGAGATTTGCATGCTTTACTTCTTGTCGGCTATAACATGAAATTGACCCTAAGACAACGAGAAAGACCACTGTTAATAATGTGCTATAACATGATTACTTAGTGTTGTCTTCTTAGGTGAGTGGGCCAGCACCGCTCGCCAGTACATTGATGATGTACTGACCCACGTTGTGGGCAATATTACAGGCGTTTTGCTTGGGGGAAATCCTGTGAATCAGTGCTTGGCATCGATAAATCGGATGGGTGTGCAGAAGCTCTTCTTTCCAGATGATGTCTTCTGCTATACGAGACATAATGTATGGAACAGTGGAACTTAGATGTACCAGTGAGATTGTAGCCAAATTGGCAAGTCATTGTAAAGAAGTCGGTATATTCATTTGTAGCCTAAAGGGCAAGTGTATACATTCAGTTGGCTACTCAAGAGTCTTGTATTCAGTTGTAAACTCTGTATTTCGCTGCAAGTCTTGTAATCCATTTTGAATATCAATAAAGAGATACATTTCTTCATAAATTGTGTGCCTTCAATTTATCTGCTTGGTTCCGCTGCCCTATCGATGTTTTCTGAGAATTACCAGGAACTGTAATGGTTTGCCTTGTACAAGTACAATCTAGACTTGTACGGCATCACGCCCAGTAGCTAGTTTTCGATCCTCCGGGATCGGGGCATGACATAATGGTATCAAAGCACGGCTTTACGTCCTTGGATTCCTATTCGATTTGTTTCGAATCAATGTCGCTACTAAGATGATTCTAAGCTGCTTCCGCGATGATTCAAAGATTGCTTCCGCGATTATTCAAAGTTGCTTCTACGGTGAATCAAAGTTGCTTCTGCGAATACTCAAAGTTGCTTCCGCGATGAAATCAAAGTTGCCTCTATGATGATTCATAGTGCTTCTGCGATTGTTCTGTATTGCTTCCAAACTATTCTAAGTTGTTCCCTTGACTGAAAGTCCGTTGATCATTCTAACCTCTCACTGGGTGTTCCAAACAATAAGTCTAAATATGTGGGCTGTGATATGTGTGCTTTGTTGAATTTCTAAAAGATACCAAAAAGAATAACAATGATGTGATGCGTAAGTTTGTGATATATGCTGGATGTCTTATGTGTGGGATTCTTTGGAGTCGATTGTTATGCAGCAATCGACCGTGGGTGATGGTTTGGTATATTGGAACAGAATGTGCATGGATTTCAGTGAATGGGAATCGACCGAATTTTGAGTCGGTATTTGTGATCAGCATAACCACTGCAGGATGGATAGTCCATGTTGGACGTTGGTTTGATGCGAAGGAATATTGTGTTGAGAATGGCTTGAGCTCTGGGTGGTATATTACATATACCCTCATCGTGATAAGATGTCCCTTGACCCTTGTTGTGTTTATGACTTTGTGATTGCTTTACCTATAAGGTATTGGGTGGTATCGAATCGTAGTTGAGCTTACGATTGATACATGACGGCTAGGAATGTCCCTTGATAATTAAGTTCGGATGACCCGTTACGATATTTTGATGTGTTCGGGTGGACCATCGCTAGACCTTGTCGGTTAGCATTATGTTGGATAATAGGAGAATTGAGAATATGAAATGAATGACTTGGTTGGGAATGAAATGAGTTTCAGATTCAAGCGAGTACTTGAGTCAGTTGGATAAAAGAATTGTAGGCTTGGTAACAATAGTGTGGTGTTGCTATCGAATGATTTTGCGGGAATAACTATGGACCGAATATTAAACGATGTTGGAATTGAGTTAAAGAAATTGCATGTTGGATATCGATAGAACTGATGGTAATGTTAGACGCTTATCGGGATGTTGCGAATGATTTAGAAGATGCAGAGAGTTGCATCGACGACCGAAAAGTTAGGGAATGGGCTTGTGGAATAGATGATCTTAGCACGTGGTGCAGTGTGCTTGAAGAAAATTGATGTCCCGAATTAACAAGTTATGACCCTTGACTATTTTGAGGCATAGAGAATGGGTATTTGTCCCTTGATGTACGAAGGAGTAGATGTTCCTTACGAGAGTCGAATGGCTGGAACACAAATAAGTATCGAGGTGCAGCGATATGTAATAGACCCTGTCAGTAGATGATGTTGTCACATGAATAACAAGTTGGGTGGAATATAGAATTGTTGGATTATGACTTAGCCGATGAGTTATGTCATGTCCACTAAGATGACCGATATATAATGCGAGATGATTGGTGCTATAGAGATTGGATTGGTGCATGAATAGTAAATCTTCTTATAGAATCAGAAGGAGATGATACAAAACTAATATTGATGGTTAACGTAAATTGCTAAGAGATGACCGTGTTGGTGTTAGAAAATTTATAAATGATGCCTCGGAAGAAATATGATTATAGTTGCCTTATTTTTTGTTGGTTAAAAGAGTACGGACTGTATCGATGATCTAAGAATATGGGAAACGAATATGTCGCAAAGAGACCGTAGGAAAGAGATCATAAGTGATAAAGTATTGAAATAGCAATGTCGGATGATGACTCAAAATAGTTGACCAGATTGAATAGACAATTTGAGTACGATATGAGGATACAAGTCGAATTGAACAAGTGATGCTATGTCTATGCAAATGGAAATTGAAAGTTGAATATTCTATTGAGGAGTTTTATATGATAGCTTCGAGATTGACCCATAGAATTGTGGGATAGAATTGTTGGATAGAATTGTCGGATAGATTTTTGTCGGTTGCGGGTAAGTCTAGAATGAGACTTCGTTGGATATGACCCGAGTATGAGTATGGGTAGAAAGACTTGACCCTAGATTGTCGGCTGGTTGCCTAGATTGTCGGTTGGTTGACTAGAGTGTCGGTTGGTTGCCTAGAATGTTGGTTGGTTGCTCAAGTTTCAGATTGGCCGGCTATGTTTTTCAGTTGTCCGTGTTGGGAATAAGTTCATAAGATTGGGGTGGTGTCCCATGTCCCTAAGTTGGTCAGACCATAGAGTTGCCCTATATTGAGAATTGGTTGCCTCTAAGATAAGAGATAAGTATATCCATGATAGCTACTCATCTCATATGGGTTAGCTGAATGTCTGGTTTAGCTTAGATTAGCTGACCGTATAGACTTGATTTTATGCTAAGTTGACTATTGGAAAACCGTAGGATGTCCCTATTGGTGTTGCGTGAGTATAGTTGGAATGAGTAAGATGTGTTGGAAGGTAGGCTTCGGGATGGAATGGATAATTGGGAAATTTTGATGTTTTAATGTTGGATGGAATGACGGATCATGTTGGTTTTGGAAATTGAGTTGCCTTGGTTGAAATATTGGAAATTGTTAGAACTGGTTGGATTGGTTGATTGATATTGAGCTGCAAAAATTGTTGGTAGTACTTTGAGATAGTTGGAATAATTTCATTGACCGGATCAAGATTGAGGATAAGTGTAATGACAGAATTGGATAGTACATGTAGCCGAGATCGGCGAGATGCGAATGTGAATAAGAACGACCCTCAGGATTAATGTTGTTGGATATAAAAAGTTGCTTATACGAGAAAATGTTGGAATACAACGAGAAATGTTACTAGAATGGAATGATGGTACAATTTGATGGATGGATCATGATTGGAAAATTTACAAGTTGCAACCAAAGTGTATGGATGCGAACGATGATGAGTACAAGATTTGACCGACAAGAATCGGGGTATCGAAATGAAATGTGGCAATAGGATTTATCAACTTTGGTGGCATGGATGACAATGAACTTGAAAGAAATACTTGATACGTCTAAGTCTGAATATTTTTGGAAATGTTGGATCGGTTGAGGAAAATTGCTCGAGTTGGAATTAGCAACATCTATTGCGTTATTGGTTGGTTGAGATATGGAATAAACAAAGTGGGATTATACGAGATGCTTGAAAAGAATTATTAATGTTCGAAAAGGAAGGTACACCGTAGCTCGTTCGTCTTCTCTATCGCTGAACTTGGCTGAAGTGCATGTATTTCGGGGACGCCTAAAATATGTGTATGATTCCAACTAAGTGATATGCTGAATTCAAACGAAGCCACGGAGAGGATTATCATGTGCTAAGGATTTGCATGAGTGTCGGAGGAAAGATCAAAGATAGTAAACTATGTTGAATCAATTGGGATGCTGCAACGAGACGGTGTATTACTTGAATCAATCGAGAGATTGCGGAGAAATATTAAATGGTGCAAGTTGATCGTTAAGAAGTTTCATGAAAAGTCGGTTGTAGTTTTGAGGATGAGTTTTGTTTTAAGTTTCGAGGACGAAACTTTTTCTGGGTGGTATATATTGTAGTGCCCCGACCCGCAAGATGCCTTATGATGGATGGTTGGTTCGATGAAGCCTTGTTGGACTTGGGATTATGTGAAGAATCGCTTGGAAGGCTATGCGATCGTGGCGGGAATCGTCCTATGAATGTGAGTAGTGTTGAACCCTTCAAAGATCCTTTAGCTTCACGCTTAAAATAAGGATAGTATGCTATGTTTCTTGTTGAATTGCTCAATAACACCTTGCATGGAATTCGAAAAGATAATGAAAGATAATAATCACCTGAACGTAAAATGTTGTGGCTAAATGAATTGTATGCTTGTACGCTGTTGCAATAATATACATGACAGGTGAAGGCAAAGCCCCAAATACTTGGGCGGTGAGTATATCGAGCTTTGGCTTGATGAATAGTTGATAACACAGATATTAAGACCCAAGAACTGGGCAGTGAGTATGCTTGAATTATGTCTGAATGAACGTATGCTAAACAGGTGCTAAGTCCCAAGAACTGGGCGATAAGTACATTGAGTTGGTTGAAAAGATGTATGGTATCAAAGATGTGGCAAAGAGATTGGATAACAACATTCTATTATCCTGTGCCGATGTAGAATGTTGATATCACTAAGACCCTGGATGGGCAGATGATAATATGAGCGTTGGCTCAAGGCAAGATGGCTAGATGGCAATATGAATGAGAATGATGGTTTTGCTTAGTTTTCCTTATCATGCATTATATGTTTTCTTCTTAGATAAGTTGCATATAGTTGCATGGTCATGGACAACTTGTCGACAAGGTTTCGTTCCTCGAACGGTATTCCTGGGCCATGGAACCCGGTTCGTCCTAGGGGGAACAAGGATGGTGTCGATGTACTGACATCGGGATTGCAGGACTTACAGTGGGGGCTTGCTACCGCCCACTGAAAGGACGCTGAAATCCTATGGTGCTGAAGTAGTAGCACGGTGTTTCGAAAACCTCCCATGGATTCGCACCCCATTTGGAGTTAACCGTTCACCAGAAGATTGATCCAAGATGGCGTGTCGCCAGTGACCTTCATATAGATAGGTCAGGTGCTAATGATGTCTTATGCAGGCAGAGTAAGTTATTACACAAATACAGGAAAGGATGTCGGCTGTTGGTAAGAATCACCTGAACGGTGATATTCATATTGAATCATGATATTGTTCCTAACAATGTCTTGTGCAGGCAGAGTAAGTATTATAAATATACAGGGATGGCTACACGACCGTGGGTAAGAATCACCAAAGGGTGATAACTGCATGCTTTAAAATTATGTTGGCTATGAGATTTGCATGCTTTACTTCTTGTCGGCTATAACATGAAATTGACCCTAAGGCAACGAGAAAGACCACTGTTAATAATGTGCTATAACATGATTACTTAGTGTTGTCTTCTTAGGTGAGTTGGGCCAGCACCGCTCGCCAGTACATTGATGATGTACTGACCCACGTTGTGGGCAATATTACAGGCGTTTGCTTGGGGGAAATCCTGTGAATCAGTGCTTGGCATCGATGAATCGGATGGGTGTGCAGAAGCTCTTCTTTTCAGATGATGTCTTCTGCTATACGGGACATAATGTATGGAACAGTGGAACTCAGATGTACCAGTGAGATTGTAGCCAAATTGGCAAGTCATTGTAAAGAAGTCGGTATATTCATTTGTAGCCTAAAGGGCAAGTGTATACATTCAGTTGGCTACTCAAGAGTCTTGTATTCAGTTGTAAACTCTGTATTTCGCTGCAAGTCTGTAATCCATTTTGAATATCAATAAAGAGATACATTTCTTCATAAATTGTGTGCCTTCAATTTATCTGCTTGGTTCCGCTGCCCTATCGATGTTTTCTGAGAATTACCAGGAACTGTAATGGTTTGCCTTGTACAAGTGCAATCTAGACTTGTACGGCATCACGCCCAGTGGCTAGTTTTCGATCCTCCGGGATCGGGGCGTGACAACAGCCGCGAGGGAACCATCCGTTCCCGCTTGATACCGTAGAGGTTAGTCTTAATAGTAGCCTTAGTCATTGTTTACATTGCTTGCTATATTAAATGTTTGTAGCATTTTCCATCCTTGTGAATTTCGAGGACAAAATTTTTCAAGGAGGGAAGATTTGTAAGCCCTAGATTTTTCTAAAATATTTTAAATAAGGATTTATAATTTTAAATGGCATTTATATCCTTAAAATAAATTATTATAACTATTTGGAATTTTCTAGAATTTTTAAATAATTTTTAAATGATTTTAAAGCCAAAAATATCAATTTGTAATTATTTAAATTATTTTAATATCATTTTGTAATTATCTTAATTGTTTTATAGCTGTATGCAATATTTGTTTTGTCTGTGCAATTTATATTTGCACAGAGCATAACGGGGGGGGGGGGGTATTATGCAAACTGGATTTTGCATATAACGATGGCGGTGGGGGTTTATTGTAATATCTATTATTGGGGGTGGAGGGTTTCTGCAAACCGACCACCCGATCACCGCCTTCATCCCGACTAGTCTGCCGACCTCGGCCTAAACCCTAACCCTAATTCCTAAACTACTGACCGAAACCCTAATCTAAACTTGCCACAGCCCTATAAATAGACTCCCCGACCGAACCCCTAACCCTATTCTACTCCTCGACCACCCCAGCCTCCACACTACCCTGTTCTTCTCCGACGAGTTCGCCGGAGACCTAGATCTAGGATTGCCACCACTACAGACCACGCCACCGCTACCGACCACCACCAAACTCTTCGCCACGACGAGACGACCACCGTGTAATTTTTTCGACGACCCCGACGTCTCCTCCGCCGTAGAGCGCCCCCGACAGCAACCCTACGACGGACACTTACGTGTCATTTCTCCTAGGTGTTGAGTCGTGTCTCGTGTACACGTGTGTGGACTCGCCCAGTGTCGAGGAACCCAGTGGTGCACGTGGACACGACATTTACGTGTCGTACGTGTCGTGCTAGCCTCGGACACAGGATTCATGTACTTGTGTCCCAAACTGTCCGGACACGAGTTTAAAATAATTGGGTTAATGGGTTTGGGTTTGTGCTATTGGGTTTAAACCCACACTGTAATGGGTTTTAAATAAAATGGGTTACTGTTGATAGCGGGTTGGGTTTGGGGCCCAGTAGATTTTGGGCCGGGTTATATATATATATATATATATATATATATATATATATATATATATATATATATATATAATATATATATATATATATATATATATATATATATAAGCATATATATATATATATATATATATATATATATATATATATATATATATATATATATATATATATATATATATATATATATATATATATGTAATTGTTATATATGTATATATTTCAAATATAATTTTGTGCTATATATTATTATGTATAAATTTACAAGTTATTTTATTATTTAATTCTATGACTTATATATTTCACTACCTTAATATATATTATTTAAATATTTAAATATTCATTTATATATATTTTTTAATATATGTATTTTCGTATTTCGATTGATTACGGACATTTGAGTCCAGACCTAGCATGGGTACTGTGGACTCAAATGAGCCTAAATACATTCAAGGCTTGTACGAGTCATATCGGACTTGATTCATGGCTTTGGGTCCCATATCTGGACTCCGGTTCAATTTCGTATACGTGGATAAAATATTAAATAATTAATTATTTATTTTCCAAAAATTATAATTTGCTATTTTTGAATATATATATATATATATATATATATATATATATATATATATATATATATATATATATATATATATATATATATATATATATATATATATTAAATGCTGTAAAAATATGGAAAAAATTATATTTAAATACCATGTTAATTTAGCTAATTTAATATAATTTTTCCAGCATTTAATAAGTACTTTTGGCCTTTTATAAAAATAGGAAAACAAAACTTATTTTCAGGGTACTTATGTTTACTGATTTTTAATAAATATCTATGAGGGTTTATAAATTCAAAAAAAAATTATTATAAATTTCTATAATTAACAAGGATCATTTTGGTACTTTATTTTATATATATTTGAGCTTTTTTCCTATCTTAAAAATTATTGGAACACAGTGTACAGCCTGATTCATTTATTGAATAATTACGACTTGCGATGTATTGTGTGATTTTGGGTTATTGTAGTATTGGACCTCACCATACCATAGTGTAAAGGCCCTAGAAAGTTGGTTTAGGTATTGTGTCACCCCACATTGGTCTTCTATGCTAAAGTCATCATTTGGCTAGGTGTCCAGTCAGTAAGTCGTGTCGCACAACTAGTGTCATAGTGTTTAACTTAGTATAAAAACTAAGTTTATGTATTATTTTTACAGTGATGAGACACCTGGATATCTATAGCTTTATATACATATACTTGCTTTGCACAAGGCAAGTACCTCTACAAACTTTATTTACTGCATATAATAAATTGTGTAAAAACTATGTTAAATACCGATACCTAAACTGCAAGTCATATATCTCCATGTTTCATATGTTTTATACTGCTCTCAGTATCCACCATACTTTATACTATTCTCGTATCACTTATATGTTATACAACAGGTTAAAGAAAAACTGTTAGTAGAGTACGTGATCATGCCCCCTTCTCCGTATGTATTTACCGTGCACGGTTACATTCTATATGTAACTTTGTCGTAGGTCTGATCCCGCATTTGTGTATGGATATACACCGATGCCATTAGTGTACGTATGTGCACTTCAGAAAAATATGATATGTACCACGATCACGTAAATTCTACGGTTTTAAACTTTAAAACAAACATATGTTGCCATGATAAAATGTATCTAAAAACCAAATAAACCATGATATGCCATGACTCATGTTTATTACACTTCAGTTCATTTCATGCTTCGTATATTTAGTTTGTTAGAATCAGTACTTGCTCCCGTCCTGATAGGATAACGTTGTAGGTATACTTACCGAGGAGGAGTTGCTTTGTGATTCCTATTATGGAGTTGCTATCGAGGATCAGACTTTACCTTACGAGGATGTACCTGCGGGAAAACTCGTCTAGTTTGTTTATTTGCTCGAGATTTTTGAGAGTAGTCATGTTTTAGACTGTGTATTTTGTGACTGGACATATATCCAATTTTATATTTTGGCCATGTACTTGGAACATATTTATATACGAGATAATTTTGTGTTTGGGGTATATTCTGACGCAATATGACATATAGAACCACTACAAAAAAATAACTTTTTGGGACGACACTATAAGGAACACTAGTCTAAAAAGTCCTAAAAGTATAATTCTAGGGACGGCTATATTTTTAGTAACAAAAAGTTACATTTTTTGGGACAGATTGTGAAAATAGATCACTATTTGGGACTAATGAAATTTTTTGTTCCAAATAATACACATTTCCGTCCCAAATAGATCGGCGGGAATATCACACATTTGGCGGCTAATTGTCAAATTTTATGGGGGAACTTAACCTCCACATGTTTCCATCTCAACCGTTCGATCGGATGGATTAATCCAGACCCTCCATCCCAAAACATACAGAACTTATTCGATGAGAACACACTTCTCAATATCAAGCAACCTAAAAAATCTTTCTCTCCCTCTCTCTTTTCGATCAAAAAATGGGTGATGCTGCTCTCTCTCTCTCTCCCCCGGCCTAGGTGCTCCAGTGTTGCTGTTCTTTTTCTCTCCGACCATTGTTCCGACCTGGTGCTCCAGTGTTGCTGCTCTCTCTCTCTCTCTTCGACCGTTGCTCTCTCTGTCCGACCTTTCAACCCTAGGTGCTCCATTGCTGCTGCTTGGTATATTTTTTCCAATCTTCAGAATTTTTTACCAAAATGTTTTAGTCTTTGCCCTAATTTTTGGATGCATGTTATTTTGTCCTAGATTATTTGCTTAGAATTTGAGTGGTTTACACTATTTACACTGTTTACTCAATTTTTCCTTGAAATTTGAGTATTTTACACGGCTGCATGTAATTTTGTCCTAGATTATTTGCTTGAAATTTGAGGGTTTTACACTGTTTACTCAAATTTTGCTTAAAATTTGAGTGTTTCACACTGTTTACACGGCTGCATGTAATTTTGTTCTAGATTATTTGCCTGAAATTTGAGGATTTTCCACTGTTTACTCAAATTTTGCTTAAAATTTGAGTGTTTTACACTGTTTATACGGCTGCATGTAATTTTGTCCTAGATTATTTGCTTGAGATTTGAGTGTTTTACACTTTACTCTAATTTTTGCTTGAAATATGAGTGTTCTACACAGTTTACATGGCTGCATGTTATTTTGTCCAAGATTATTTACCAATTTTTTGGTCAACATTTGCTCGAAATTGGTTAGCAAAATCTGTGGACATTTTCCTTAGTAAAATCTAATGTTTTAAAGTTCTGGATGAGGAATACCCACATAGCGGGTAGTATGGTTTTAATTATTTTCATTTAAGTTACTTGAAGATCATGAGAAAAAGTATACATGTTTCTTTTTTTGCCTCTTATGATAATAGAAATTCAATCTACAGCAGTTGGCTGTTGTTACCTCTGGACTCTGGATACTTTTTATTACTAATGAATGTGTGAAGAAAGGGATTGGACTTCTCGATTCTATGAGATACAAGTTTACAACAACACCAAATGAGGGTACATCATTTTAACAGCATAATATATGTTTCTCTTCTTGAGATGTTCAAAAGTTGAAGAATTTCCCCTTATGTGGATTGTGATACATTTTTCCTTTTAAAAGCCTTCCAATGTTATGATCCCTGAATTATAAGGCCAAAGAAGTAACTATGATTACGAAACCAGTTTCAGACTCTTATGGATCTAAATAATAGTTGAATCTTCACCGCTAAGTAAATAGTTCCAGTTGGACCTCACTACAAAAAAAGATAGTGTTTGGGACGAAACTATTTGATACATTATTTTAAGGGTCCTAAAAGATTAATATTTGAGACGTTTTAGAATTTGGTAATAAAAGATAATAATATTATTGACGGATTTGTATATGGAACCTAATAATATAACTTATTTTGAACCGAAAGTACGTTCCGTCTCAATAAAATTTTGTTCTGTCCCAAAAACTATTGGCGGGAATAAAATATTGGCGGGCAAAGCTGATGTCCCATTATTTTTTACTAATTTTTTTAGTAATAGCTTATCAAACAATCTGAACCCTTCATTTATTTGATCTACACCGTTTAATTATTAGGTTTAAGTAAAACACTAAATCAATCTCTCTCTTCATTAGCAACTTTTCATTCTCCCTCCCTCTTTCTCTCTCTCTCTCTCTCACGAAAGGGTTTGATCGGCGGCTCTCTCAAAGGGGGTTTGTTCGACGACTCTCTCTCGAAAAGAATTCGATCGGTATTTTCTTAACTTATTCCTTCTATTTAGAACCAAACATTAGGGATCCATGTTATTTTGTTACATTTTTTGATTTATGTGATATATGTTTAATTATTTTATTATTATGAGATTATGGGTGCTGATCCTGAAAATTATTAATGTTTGGTTCATTGTTTTTGTAATCTGATTTTTAAGGTAGAAATGGAGTTATATAATTTTACTCGAGGATCAGCACAATCTGTCATTCTGTTATATTGCTCTTCTGGCCTAAATTTAAGGGTAATGTTGCCGGATAATTCAAACTTGATGAAACCCCTAGGAATAGGGGTATGGATATCTTTTGAACCAATAATTTGGTACGAAAATTTTTGTGATCAATACATCTGCACGCATGTCCAGTTGATTAAGGGATGTGAAAACAGAAACATAATCTTGCGTGTTTTCTCCTACACATTTCTGGATGTCATTAACAAAGTATTCGACCATCAGTTTAATACTTTCTGAAATCCCCAGATGGTGGTTCAGTCGAGTTGGGGGGGGGAGTATCAGATATGTTGTAATGTTTGCATATAGATCATGTATAAGTGGAGTATCAGATTTGTATTGCATTATCCTATATTTATTTATTCATTCATTCCACTGCTGCACACTAGAGTAATAGTTAGGATTAGATGTCTGATCATTATATTGATATTCCTATGTTTCAATAATAAATTGGGGGATTACCTCGATTTGGTTCATTTATTTCTGTTATGTCCAGATAGCATGTGTTTAGCTACTGTTGTTTTATTCAGTTTTTGTGACTTAGGTTCAGACTACTTAATCCTTTTAGTACTGCACAGTCCATATCCCACTTGGTGTCAGCCCTCATTTTAAGCATTTGTTCAAATACATTTCACTCAGGTATTTGTCATAAGATGTCTGGAGTGTCAGGAATTCAAGTGAGATGTTAGTTGGATCTTTGAACTAATACTTAGTTCAGATAACTTCACATTCAAACACCTAGAAATCCAACTTTTTCTTCCTAAAGTGGTATTACTTCAACGATTGATTTGGCTATGTAGCTTATAGTTGTCAATTATTGAATCCCTAGGCTGCACAGATAATTCTCCACAGAACACTACAGGACCATGTCTGCATGTCCAACACGACACTTTCTCGACATGCAGACAAGGTCTTCCCAGATATGATACTTTCTCAAGTGATTTCTTGTTCAATGTTAGGGTATAATTTGAAGATCTTTCAAAGTTGTGTGTTCTAATAATTTTTTTTTTGTATGAGCTATTTCGTGTTCTACTGATTTTATTTTGAAAAACTTCTAATATTTTTTTCTTCTTCAATTTTTAGGGTATTTGAATACTGATTTCGTGATCTACTGATATTTTTGAAAAACTTTAAAGATTTTCCATTTTTGTTTGATAAACTTCCAAACTTCACTTTTTTCCTCAAATTTCTTATTTTGTTTGTAGAACAATTACAAATCTTGTATATTTTTTCTAGTTTATCCTTTTTCCATGAATATAACATTTGTGAGTATAATTTTATTCATTGTCATGTTTAACAAAATTTTATTAAAATAGTCTAATCGAGTTGGGTCTAGACAGATCTGTGTGAAATTTCTGTGTAGTTGAGGCGGATCGAATTTTGGTATGATCACATTCATATCAAGTTTTGGTTGAATCGGGATTTAGTTTCAAGTTGAGGGGTTGGTCAGGCACTTGTAATCAGGTCATCAGAAAGAGTAAACTACCAGACCTACACTGCTAGCCAAGGTTCGCAGTATCGGAATTGGTATCGGAACTTTTCTATGAGTGTTGGGATCGGCAGAATCGATAGTATCGGCTGTTTCGGATCAGAGTATTGGATTTTTTGGGTATCAAAAAACAAATAATTATTAACATTTTAGAAAATATATTTTGTCCATTTAGACATAATTTTAAGTATTTTCAGTTTTTTTTTCTTAGTTGTTTTGAAATTGAATGCAATAATAACCATTGACGATTGGTTTACATGCGGTAGATAGGTTTTCTTCTTTTAAATGTTTTTACAACCTTATTATGCTTTTATACCTTTGTTGATTGGTCATTTTTGTTTAATTTTCTTTGCCGAATTGACCGGAAAAAAGACACTCAATGTCGGTATCGGTCATTATTGGGTATCGGTTGGTATCGGATCGGAACATGCCAAACCGTATCACTATCGGTATCAGCCGATACTGCAAACTATACTGCTAGCCTTCTAGTAGTGTCATATTATCCAATGCTCCATGCCAAAATGCTAGTAGGGTTGTGGTTACAGGAATTAGTTTTGTATCAGCATATGCACTTCGAACCAAGGTTCAAAAAGTAGGTTTCAGTGTCAGTTTCGGACCCTTCCTATTATTATCTGGTTTCAGCAGTTTCAGGGTGTTTGGTGGTTGTGGAACAGTTGGCTTTGTTAGTTTTGGACCCTCTAATTTCGATCTGAAACGTGATGGTGTCAGCTGATAATTTTATAACTATTGAAATATACAATCAAGAGGCATACCCAACCATTTTGTGTTCTACTGATGTTTTTGAAAACCTTCCAAAGATTTACCATTGTTTCATTTTTTGATGAACTTCCAAAATTTTCCTTTTCCCCCATTTTTTTATTTTGGCTGTAGAACAATTATACATCTTGTGTATTTCTGTTATAGTTCTCCTTTTTTTCAGGAATATAACATTTGTGAGTTCTCATTTTCTTCAGAAATATAATTTCATTCATTGTCATGTCTAACAAAATTTTATGAAAATAGTCTAACCGAATTGGGTAATATTGACTTATAACTGTCTTGGACTGTTCTGACCCAAAATATTTGCACATGCACTAAGCTAATTAGATATGATCAAACTGTTAATATTGAAAAGCTTATTCGATACTTATAGACTATTGATTTATTTATACTTTCCACTATAATTTTAGCTATTAAAACTCATTATACATATTCACCGACTACTGCAAGTGATCTCTTATCACAGTTTTTTTCCAATGTTCTGTATCATGGTGTAGTAGCTCATTTTCATTTCAACTCATGTTCTGTATCATACTGTACTAGCTCATTTTCATTTTATATCCAAATGGGGGTACTTCCAGTGAGTTCATGAAACAGAGATTAGTATGGGGAACTACTCCTGATTTCATGAGACATAAAGAATTGTCATTCTTTGCAAAGATCAAGCTAGGAATGTTCATCTAAAAAGACACTTAATTTTCTTTAGGTTTCCTTGTTGACATAATAAATGTATATATGAATTTTGTGTCCACATAACTTGTTTATTTGAACTTTCCAGAACTTATTTTGAATGTGTATATTTTTATTTGGTGCTAGGTAAGAACAATTAGAAAGTTGATATGGATAAGAGTTGGATCGGATCACGTGATTGGAATACAAAGGCATATAAGGATGGAGTAGAAGCATTTCTTAAATTTTCATATAGAAATAAGAATGTTGAGACGACTCATATATATTGTCCATGTGGTAGATGTGTAAATCAGGTTTATCACAATCGACAGACTGTGGAGATTCATATAGAGATGTATGGATTTGAAAGGAGTTACAGGAATTGGATATATCATGGGGAGTCTTTGGGTGGTTTGGATAATAGAAGTTATAATATGAGGGATGATATATCAGTTGGTGAGGGTGAAGATGAATTAAATGAATGTGCTAATATGGCAACAATGGTCTGAGAGGAAATAGGATTCTCAAGCATTGCAGAAAATATGGGTTGTGAGGAAGAGACCATGACAGGAAGAAGCTTGGGATCTGATGAAGAATTGCCAAGATATTTCAAACTTCTAAAAGATGCAGAAAGTGATTTGTATGAGAATTGTCCTAAGGGTGTCACCAAACTATCGTTTGTTGTTGAACTTTTACACTTGAAGCAACTTAATGGATGGACAAATCGTTCATTCACAATGTTGTTGGGCTTTTTAAAAAAGGTGTTTCCATGTGCTAGGATTCCAAAATCATACTATCAAGCTAGTAAGCTAACTACTGATTTGGGATTCACTTACGAAACGTGGGATGCCTGCCCTAATAGTTGTATGTTGTTTCGAAATGAATCTAAGAATCTTGACAAATGTGAGATTTGTGGGGCTTCTAGATATAAAACTGACACTGCCAACGAGGGTGCTCCAGTTGAAAACGTTAAAAAAATTTCTGAAAAAAAGGTACGATATTTTTTTTTAAAACCAAGACTGCAACGACTGTTTTGGTCATCGCATACAGCTTCACTCATGAAATGGCATGTTGAGAAACGAATATGTTTCACTTAACAAAAATGCCTAAAAATTGGCTTTTAAAAATAAAACGAAAAAAAGTACAAGAAGTACAAATGTTCTGGGAAGTATTGCTATGGAAGTCTGATCTGAAGGCGATCACTTTGTTCCTTGGACCATACAATGATGATAAAAAATACTGCTAGAAGATGAACAGCCGGAAGAACTAAGTCACCAGAAAGGTATCGACGCACTTGGGCACTGATGGCGAGGTCGAATGCTTTTCTGCTTTGCTTCACTCTGTTCTGGAAGAAAAGTTGAAGAAGAATGCTCTCGAAAATCAAAGTCTCTGGGCTCTGATTTCTGTATTCTCTCCTGTCTCTTTGCTCCTCCTTCCCTTGTTATAAAAAAAATAAGTCTATTTATAGACTTGACCCATTGTGCGTAAAAAGCAACAAAATTGATCTTTTACGCTGGTAACTGTTACCCACGATGGAAGTCACCCTCTGAATACGTTGACACGCGTCCCATTATTCCAACAAAAATAGGGAGCACGTATACACGTTCCTCAATAAATGTGGCATGAAAGCCACGTGGATAAACCACGTTCCAAAATAGTCAGGAAGGATCGGGCGCAAAAACGTCCCAAAATATGCTCCCAGCGTAAAGCAGCAACTGGCTTAAAAACAACACAATTAAAACTTCTCAGCATAAAGTGGCTAAAATAGCCTTGAGCGTAAAACTTAGCCCAAATAGACTTTACGCCCACAATAGCCTTGAGCGTAAAAGCTCACATAACTATCGTGCGTAAAAAGAAGTAATTATTGAGCGTAAAGTAGCCTTTTTTGCACACCATACGAAAAATATCGAGCTTAGTGAAAATCCGATCTTCTCGACTTCTGTGTTGCATTCCGTCAGCAAATCGTTATGTCAGACTCATTATTAAATGCGACCTGACAGCCTGTCTCCGGGCATAAAGCAGCCAGCGTAGAGGATAGCTAGCGTACAGATTAGCCTGGCATAAAAATAGCTCTCATAGAGAATTACTGGCGTAAAGTTCTCAATTCCTTTGAATTAGTCAAATCAAGTACTTTTTACGCTCCTACAAGACCCCCTTCAAAGTTTTCGGAATTTGAAAAGAATTCAAAAATTTTGAAATACTTTGAATATGAAAAGTCAAGAAATGGCGCCGGTCAATACTCAACCGTCATAATGAATTTTCTCTCGAAACATTCGAACGCCTCTTCGTCTTCCCGAGTTGCATTGATAATGTTCAGTTTCCCATAGGGAATGTGAAGGGTTGATTTGATTGTATTATATAAGGAAAAGTTTTTCATTCTCACTCCTCATCCTCATATTGTCATGGCACCAAAAAAGAAATAGAGGCAGTCAAGGAAAAGGCTCAAGGCTCAAGACTTGACATAGAGACGGAGGTCGATCAATCGCTGCGAGCACGCAACTTCATGGAGTGCTTTGGACTGACTCCAGCGATCTTCGATCGTATAAATGGTGGTCCCTCAACTGCCTACGAAGGATCCGGTGATGCTGAAGCATTCCTCAATTTTAATGCGTCGTTCTGGAATCCACAATGTGCATGAGTTAGGTGCCTCCCTTCGTCAGCCCAACGAAGGAGAGAAGAAGAAATAATGTTTTGTGTAAGAGTGTCATCTATGTATTATGACACTCAACTTATCTGTAGGGGCCTACTCTTTATAAAATAAAATCCTGGTGTTATTTCTACCTTTATTCTTGTGATGCATTGATATAGGATCATTCTACACCTTTTTTGACTGTTTCCATGTTTGCTTATTCCCAAGAGAAACAAAACAACACGTGGCAGCTGTTCTGTGGTTATGAATGCCTCTTATTAGGATCTTTCCCGAAATAAACTTAAGCCATCTGCTCCTTTGAACCTTTATAAATAGCTGAGTTAAAGAAATGCATTCTCATTCCTTTATTCTTCTTCCTCTCCGATGATAGCTTTTTTGCAAGATTCCATTCTCCAATAAGAGATTGATAATGGCGATGCTTTCCGATATCGTTCCCCTATACGTCATATCACCAGACGTTGATTCAACAACTCTTAGGGCCGAACTATCTGATCTTGATGGTAAGCCCAACGTGAAACAGTAGATTTTTTGTATATAATCTTCATTTTTCCATTACTATGCGCATCACATTTCACCTAAATAGGTATTTGATTTACATAAAAGGGGCAGGGTGTGCTCTTCGTTAATTTAAATAAGGTGTGCAATCGGCTGCCTTTGAGCTTTTGTTGAAAACAAACGCCTATCTTTGATAGATAAGGTACGCCTGTTGAAAACGAGCACAAATCCTTAATAGATAAGGTGCGCTTGAGAGAAAAAAAAATGATGACCGCAAATCCTTGATAGACAGGTGTGCTTGAAAAACGAGCGCAAAAATCCTTGATAAATAAGGTGCGCCTGTTGAAGACAAACATTTGTCTAAACAAAGTGCGCGAGCATCTGTCTTTAACTAAACAGAGTATGCCCGTCTTTGATGGGCTAATTTGCGCCTGATAATGATGACACTTTTATTTGATTAGTTTCTCTTTTTGCGCTGTTTTCTGTAGAAGCTTGGTTGAAGAACTTTTCTAGAACTGGCATTGGCGATATAGATGCTGTGGGGAGCATTCTTCTGACACACACATCAGGGAGCTCATGCATTTTTGATACGCAAATCAGACAACTCAGAACTCTTCGTGGGATAGAAGGGTCTTCCTCAGATGGTAGGAAGAGCCTTTATACACGGAGAATTGGATGGTGGAGTCAGCTCTAACCCGAGAAATTGGGTAGTAGAGTTCCTTTCACGGCAGAACTAGGAATCGTATCCCAATGCTGGATATATTCCTATCTCTTCTGAAGGGCCGTCATTTCTCCACCAGTTGTATTGGCATCAGCGTGTCTTCGGGCTGCCATACTCTGGGGTTCTCCTCTCGTCTGAGAGAGAAGACCAGAGTTAATTCCTGCTGCTCTTGTCGCCATTGAGGCTCAGACAGCAAGGAATTGCCACCAACAACGAACCCGATGTAGAAGATCCAAAGAAGTAATAGATCTCCATTAGGTCATCGTTGTCGTATAACATAAAAATCCAAGATGTAATAGATTTCCATTATAATTTGTAAGAAAGTCTAAGAAATGTAATAGACTGTTATGATGATAAAGTGAGAATGGAAATGACAAGTCTTCTATACCCAATAATTTGTATCTATCCAGAAGTAATATGGACATGATAGATAATAAAATCTAATTTTCTGTTTCAGAGTATGCAATACTG
This sequence comes from Iris pallida, assembly GCA_029216955.1. Classification (NCBI taxonomy): domain Eukaryota; kingdom Viridiplantae; phylum Streptophyta; class Magnoliopsida; order Asparagales; family Iridaceae; genus Iris; species Iris pallida. The sequence continues at coordinate 920,921 of JANAVB010038820.1, forward strand.
TCAGAGGTAATATGGACATAACAGATCGTAACAACTCAAAGAAAAATAGATTAATATCTATTCAGAGGCCAAATGGACATGATAGATAGGAAAAGAAGTAGATTTAATATTTATTCAGAGGTCATGAGAACGTGATAAATAATAAATCCAGCTTTTTATACCAACTGGTAAGATAAAATTTCTCTCCGAAGAGACAAATAATCAGCTTAACCAAACATTGGTAGCTGGGGAAGAAGACAGATGTCATACCAATATCGATGAAAGAATGAATGAACCAACGTTTCTTTTGGGAAAAGACAGATTAATTCAATTCCATAATTAAATGGATGAATCTGATATAATGAATGGATAGGTCCTTTCGGGAATAAAAAGTTTATTTTAATTTCCAAGACCAGTTCATTAATAGATCTCTCCTATAAATAGATGAGAACTTTTTTGTAAGGTTTCATCCTTGTTTCCACTCTTCTATCGGAAATGTCTTCCAAGGACGTGCTGCAAAAGACCGAAGTCACCATGAAGGTTGAGGACGTCATCGAAACGCGCCCCTTTGAGTCAATTGTGTCGGGCCCAACCAGAATAGGCGAAGGCTCTTCTACGCCTAAGCCACCACAAGACATTTTCATGTTCTTAACAGAGCCAGGAAAAACTACTGAAGAAGAGGCGCTAAGAATGGCTGCCTGCAAGTTTTTTGTGAACTCAGGCAATGACGTCTTCGATGTATTGGCCGACTATGTATTCAATAAGGAAGGCAGTGGTCCTCGTCCTTAATCCTTTGTTCTGAACAAAAATAAAAAAGATTTAATTTTCATTCTGTGTCTTTTTTTATACATAGTACTTCTTAAAAAATTTGCCATTGATCGGCATCATGAATAAATCTCCATTGGGCTTAGATAACCGATAGGCACCATTGGAAAATACTGTCTCGATAACATAAGGGCCTTCCCATTTTGCTTGGAATTTTCCTTTGCTTTTATGAGTCATCACCATCGGTCTTCGAACGACTAATACCAGCTCACCAACTTTAAATACCCTCTCTTTAACTTTACGATTGAAAGTTCGAGATATACGGGCTTGATATAGCTCAATATGTTGTTGTGCTTGAAGACGCTTCTCGTCCAATCCTTCAAGTTCTTGAAGTCGTAAGCGATCATTATTCTCTGTAGTTAGCTCATTAGCAATGGCTATTCGAAGAGATGGAATCTGAATTTCCAATGGAAGGACAGCCTCACATCCGTAGACCAGCGAAAATGGTATAAAACCAGTAGGAGTTCGGACTGTCGTTCGATAAGCTCATAAACATTCTCCAAGTTTCTCATTCCAATTACGTTTATTAGAAGAGACAAACTTTTTGATAAGTTTGATGATCGTCTTGTTGAAAGCTTCGGCTAAACCATTAGCAGCTGGATTATAAGTCGTAGAAGCCAAATTTTGAATTCGATTATTATCACAAAACCGATAAAATGCCTGATTGGCAAATTGTGGCCTATTGTCATGAATTATCCGTCGAGGAATCCCGAAGCGATAAATGACATGGTGTTTGATGAAGCTAATCACATTAGGTGTTTTTACTTCAACAAGGAGAACTGCTTCTGCCCACTTAGAAAAGTAATCGGTTATAGCCAATATAAACCGATGTCCTTTGACAGAAGGAGGATTAATCGGACCAATAATGTCCATACCCCAAGCTTCGAAGGGCCGAGAAGCTGCTGTAGGATGCAAGAATTCAGACGGTCGATGAATAAAATTAGCATAAATCTGACATGCTTTACATCGTCTGGCATAATCTACAGCATCTGCTATCATAGATGGCCAATAATATCCCATTCTTCGAATGCGGCCTTGTAATTTTGGACCTGGTTGATGAGCACCACAAACACCATCATGAGCTTCGCGAAGTATTTGTTTAGCTTCACTTTCTGAGAGACAGCGCAGCAAAAGTACATCATATGAATGACGATATAGCATATGTAAAGACGAATCATAATAGAATCGAAATGATCGTCTCTTGATTGATGCAGCTTCTTTTGGATCTTCAGGTAAAATCCCATGAACCGCATAATCAATAAATGGACTTCTCCAATCCCTCTGCTGGGAACTTGACTCTGTAATATAACTCTGTTCAATGTATAGATTATTCTTGACACAGAATAAGTCTCGGTCCAACAAAGTAATTATGTTTTATCTTCGAATTGGAACAGCTAAGTCCTCAGCTAGGCTGGCAAGAGCATCAGCTTCCATATTCTGAGAACGTGGCACGAATTCGATGAAGAATCCTTTGAATGAAAGGACAAACTCGATTACCACTTGATGATAAAGGATAAGGTCAGGATTTTTGACTTCATAAGTCCCTCTAACCTGATTAACAATCAGTTGAGAATCTCCATAAGCTTCTAGGAACTTGATGTCCAACTGTTTTGCTACTTGGAGGCCAATCAGCAGAGCATTATATTCTGCTACATTATTAGAGCATGGCTCATTGAGAGAATAAGCACGGTATATGACCATTTTATCAGGAGAAACTAAGACGATTCCTACTCCGGAGACAATATTGCCTTTAGGTCCAACTCGTGATGCTCCATCAAAGTATAACTGCCAAATATCATTTCTCAAAGTCATGTTGCAATCCACAACTTCATCTGGAATATCTTCATATAGCTTCGATGTTTCAGGTATAGGGTGAGCTGCTAAGAAATCAGCTAATGCTTGATCCTTCACTGATTTTTGAGGTACATAGACCATGTCATAAGGAGTGAGCAACATCGCCCAGGTAGCTAACCTGGAGTTAAGAATGCTTGGTTTTCTCATCAGCACCCGAATAGGATTTATTCTGGAGATAACATGGATAGTCTGTCCTATCATATAATGTCGTGTCTTTTGGACAGCAAAAACCAAAGCCAAATATTCCTTTTCTACAGGAGTATACATGTGTTCAGCTCCAACCATCATTCGGCTGAGATAATAAATTGCTTGTTCATGACCCATATCACTTTTCTGTGCAAGAAGAGCACCAAGTGAATGATCTAAGGCTCGAACATATAGCAAAAATGGTCTTTCTACCACTGGTGGTACCAGAACAGGTGGATTTGTAAGGTATTGCTTGATGTCATTGAAAGCTTTCTGACACGCTTCATCTCAAACAAATGAAACACATTTCTTTAATAGACGGGAGAAAGGTTGACATCTCCCAGAGAGATTGGATATAAATCTCCTGATATAAGCAATGCGACCTTGGAATCCTCGAAGTTTCTTTAAATTGCATGGAGGACGCATTTCAAAAATTGCTTTAATTTTATCAGGATCAACATGAATACCCTGAGAAGTGATAAAAAATCCCAAAAACTTGCCACTGGAAACCCCTAAGAAAGACTTAGTAGGATTCATTTTCAAATGATGATGATGCATCAATTCAAATACTGTCTTCAAGTCTTGAATGTGATCATCTTTTGATCGACTTTTGACAGCAATATCATCTACGTAACATTCCACTATCTTCCGTAGATATTCCTGAAAGATGTTGTTCATAGCCCGTTGATACGTGGCACCAGCCTTTTTGAGACCAAATGGCATAACCGTATAGCAGTAAACCCCAAGGGGTGTTCGAAAAGCAGTATGCTTCTCATCTTCTGGATGCATCTTGATCTGATTGTATTCTGAGAATCCGTCCATGAAAGACATGCGTTCAAAACCGCATGTATTGTCTATCATGACATCAGTAATTTGAAGTGGAAATTCATCCTTTGGGCAAGCTGCATTAAGATCTCGAAAATCTATGCAAACTTGGACTTTTTCGTTCTTCTTCATAACAGGAACAATATTGGCAACCCAGTCTGCATGTTGTTCTTCACGAACAAAGCCACATGTAATCAACTTTTTGACTTCCGTTTCAATTGCATCCATCATATCTGGTCGAAAATGCCGTTGCTGTTGTTTCACAGGTTTGGCATTAGAAAGAATATTGAGTTTATGAGTAGCAACTTTAGGATCTAAACCCGACATGTCCTCATAACTCCTATACAAAGATATCAATATATTCTTTAATCAATTTTATCAGTTTTTCCTTTTCATCTTCGGAAAGGTTCTTACTGATGAATATTGGCTTGGATGTAGTTCCATCTCCAACATCAATTTGAAGAAATCTCATCCTCCGTAGGTGGTTGTCGTTGTTCAAAACGAAGTTCCCACTGTGTATCCATCTGTTGAGCCCAAGGGTCATTCTCAAATGGCTCAGATTCACCATCGGTTTGAACTATGTTGACTGAGAATACACACTCAGTTTCATCATAATAGTTTTCTCTAACATATAAGGAATGAGATGTATCAGATTCAATAAAATGGGTTTCTTCTGAATCTGAGGAAGAGAATTCTTCTTGTATATTGTCATTAATCATGTAGGATGGATCATATTCCAACCCGTGACGAGTTTTCTGGTAAAACAGATCACCACATAATGGTAATCGTCTACCTTTGCCTTGATTGAGACCTTGCATAGTCTTCAAATCGTATCCCATATTCTGGATAATCTTAAGAGATTGTCGAGTATATTTGTCAATTCAAATTTTTCCTTTATCTTTATCTCTAAGATCATCTGTCTGAACAACAGGGATATTTCTAGCCAGGCCAAACATAATTTGGCGCTTGTTTTTCTTATCAGACGAAATTACAAAATGAGATTCTTCGTGACGTCTATAAGTTACACAAGCTTGTGATGAAGCAGCTACAGAAAGAAGATAGGGAGAAGATATTAGGAACCTTTGAGCATAAGGTCCAACATCAACATGAGGAGGAAAAGAATTTTTCTTTTGGTCAATGTATAAAGTTTCGTCAGTATCTATGTCGTCTTTATATTGATGACTTTGATCATGAGGAGATAAAGTCATTCTTTCAATAAATTTGACAGCCATATACTCAAAAAGGAAATCTTCATTGATATCAAAAAGTACAGGATGATCAATATTTACATCATTTACAATTTGACTACTACGCTTCGGATTGATCATTAATGAACCATCATCCGTCTTCTGCGTAGACTTGTCAAGGTTAATGACCAATGGTGGTTCTAGATCATTCGTACGAGAAGTATGTCTTTTGACTTTGATCATACAAGGTTGAACTTGGCCCTTGACAGGAATACTCATTGATTCCTCACATAAAGCTTGAGTTCTTCCTTTGACCTTGATTATCAGAGGTTGATCATGGACAGGTTGAGGTTGGATTCGACCTTTGACCCTGATCTTCAAAGGTTGGTCTTCTGGAGGATCTTCATTGATGGACTGATCTTCGACAAGTGATTGATCTTCAGCCATGTCTGATATCTCTTTTACATGCTCTTATTTGTAGAGCATTGAATCAGAAAAATAAGCTTCAACACCCTTGAAAGGGTTGATATCAGCAAACTCAGTTTTCACAACCCCTTGGGAATCCACGTACTTGAAGCATTGGTGGAGAGTTGAAGGCACAATATTATGCTCATGTATCCACGGTCTTCCAAGAAGGATGTTGTAGGATACATCTGAGTTAATAACATAAAATGTCACCATAGTTCGAAGATCACCAATCTGAATCTTCAGACGAATCTTCCCCAGTGGTTTACTCTTGCCAGAGTTAAAACCAACTATCGTGGTGCTAGTGTAAGTTAGATCACTAGTAGGAATCCTCAATGGTCTTAGCATACTCTGAAGAATGATGCTAATAGAAGACCTAGGATCAATATAAATCCTGTCAATTTCAGTGGATCCGATATACCCAGTATAGCACGAAGGCCTGTCATGCTTGTTATGCTTCAACAACATGTCTTCTTGTGTAAAGGTGATGTTGGGAATTGTTTCCATCACACTATGACATTGTGGACACGATACTGGTGTATTATCAGGACTCTTGAGTTGAGCTAAGCATGAATCTGCTTGAAGCAAAGCTTCATTCAAAGTCTTCCTACTTTCTCTAGAAAGGCGAAGCAGCTCAAATATAGATAGTCTAGCCGGAGTATTGGCTAACTTGGCTAGAATATCAAATTTGTAGGGTTTCATCATCACCTCTTGACTGGAAGCAGACTTCAACGGGACGTCAAAGCGTACTGTTTTCTATTTCCCCTTCTCAACCACAGATAGTTTAGCAGGAACAGGAGATGGTTGAGCTGGTAGTGTTTCTACTATGTCTTCTGCTTCTTTGGAAGATCCCTCATAATCCTTGTGGAACTCTTTTTCAGATCTAGTACCAGCAAAGCTTTCTTCCTCAGACTCAGGAGAAGGAAGTACCATATTGCAGGATTTAATCTTCTTTCCTTTGGCCTTCTTCTTTAGAGGAAACTCAGAACCCAATCCAACAGTGGATTCTTGACTTTGAATCTATAAAGGAAGTCGTATTCCTTTATTATAATTCAAACCTTCTGCTTTTTGAAAGTCATAGCCCATCTTTGTCATGAGAAGGACTGATTGCTGACTGTATAAGTGAATAGGCAACGGACTTTTAACAGGTGGTTCAACAGAGGAAGAAGAAGTAGAGACTTCTGAAACTATAAGAGAATGAGGAATAGAAGCCTCTGTAGCTACGGGAAGAGAAGGATTCGGGATACGAGGAAAAATCCCTGTAGGAACTTTTTCATAAGCAGCGAAAACTTGTTGTGCCCTGTATAAAGGAACACTATTCATAGCTAGCCACTGCTGATGAGTAAGTTTGAGCTTAGTAGGAGGAGCTAGACTTAGAGGGCATATGTTCAAACCTTTCAGTCTATCCTCCAAAGGAATACCATCCCATAGATGATCCAAATCATCAGGATCTGGAATAACATGAGAAATCATGTTGCAGGTTTTGACTTTCTTACCTTTCTTGGATTTTGAAGTTTTTCCTTCATCTTCCATTTCAGGTACTAAGTCAGGATGTACCCACATAATTTCACCATTCTTTAATATGAGAGGCAACAATCCTTCATTTTCTTCTTTGGCAGGCGGGATATTCACAATCTTCATTGTCGCCTTCGAAATTGGAACAAATCTATCTGAAACTTGTTGAGGAGGAAAACCTCCGAATTGAAGAGAAACCATATTGGTTGTAACCGTATGCTCATCGTTAGTTAAAGCGATGGCATTGGCATTGATCAGCTCTTGGATTTTCTTCTTTAGAACATAACAAGCCCTGGTGAGATAATTTATGTATCTGTGATAGATACAATACTTAGGATTATCAGTCAGATTCACCTCATTAGGCCTTTTTGGCTCCGGTATATGGAGTTTGCCACTTTTTACCAGACATTGAAATATCCCTGGGATATCACTTTCGTCAAAAGAGTACTCTTCTTTTGGCTTAGAAGACTCCTGATTATTTGGCGTCGTTTTATTCTTGGAAAGATTGACCATAAGAGTATCCTTCCCTTTCCTATTACGATTGTCGAAATTATTACCAAGATTACCTTTCATTCCTTTATCCTCTGAGGCAAAAATTATCCCATGTTCACGAGCCAACCTACCATTGGTCTCGGCAGAAACTGCTGCTATAATAAACGAGGCCCAGTCTGTGAATTGGAAACCCGTGAAGATAGCAATAGATGGTCGCAGATTCATCTTGCATGTATCAATCAACGCTGAATCTGGCATACCAGGAGTCATTTTTAGAGTTGTCTGTCGGAAACGTTCGATGAACGTCCGAGTATCTTCTTTCTCCTTTTGTTTAATTTCTATTAAGGAGGACATGTTGTAAAACCCCTAAAAATTCTACTATATTTTTTTTGAAAATTTTTGGTACTGATTTAAAATTTTGTATTGTACGTCGCATAGTCGTATTGTACGTCACGCACGAAATTTTGATTTTCAAAATTGCTCGACGAGTGCGAATATGTGCGAGCGTACATATTTCTTTTAAAAATATTTTCCTATTTGTATCGTTTCAAAATAATATATATAATAATTATTTTTAGCTATCGTATCAAAATTTTCAAGTTTATAAATTTATTTATAAAAAGCCTTTGGTTTATACAGTTATTAATAAGTAATATTCTTTGTACATACATATATATTTCATAAACATTTTATTAGTTTATTTTTATAATAATTATTATTTTCAAAATTAATATTATAGGTATTTTTGGAAATTACATTTTTGAATTATTATGGCGATTTAAATCTTGATTTGATTCTATGAATTTATTTAAATAGTTAAAATAATATCTATATTTTGAAATTTGATTTACCTTATCTAATTTTAAACTAAAGAATTTAATTAGATTTAATTGGGTTTAAATTGGATTTTGATTGGGAATTAGATTTGAATTTAGATTTAAATTTATTAGTAGCAATTATCTATTGGGGATTTGAATCTTTTCCTAATCTTATCCAAATGGGAATTTCCACGTCCTATAGATAGGCAGGTACTCCTCCATAAATTTCTCACATCCACAAATACCCCACAACCTAAAATTGTGGATCGTGTCTGTGCCTCCCTACATCCACTATATTTTTTTCATACATATACATTATTCTTTTCCATGTCCAACATGTCGGACACAATATTGTTTCCGTGTCTCGCAGGACACCACCGCCAACCCTTCTCGACATCCGGCCATCCACGGCTTCCACTACCCTAATCTAACCCTACGCCCTCCCTGTCATCTTCGACACCGTCGTCATCACATCCACCACCACAACACCTCCCTGCCTGATCCCTTCGCTCACCCCGAACGCAGTACCAGTCCACCACGCACCACATTCATCGTTACCACGGTTAACCCCGGCGCCACCACGGCACACGATCACCAAAACCACCATCTTAACCCTAATCTCTGTTCCAGACCATGATCCTTCGGCAGCCATCACCACCATCGGCCTCCTCCATCTTCCCCGACCCGCCACTCCATCAACTCTTTCCCGTGCTACCGCCTACAGTGGCTGCCTTGACGGCGACCCCTATTTTAACAGTCGAACCCAAAAGATCGGCTGCCACTGTCCCCTCGCCAAACCCAGGACTACTACCACCACCTTGCTCCTCTCTACCACCATCGATACAATCACCAGAACTATACCCACCACCATAATTTCCTAACTCCAAATTAAATTGGAAGAGAACCCTAACCTAGTTTTCCAGCCCGGTACCATGCCCTCGCGGTGAGGCTGCCTCCGTGTCACAATGCCGACCGCTTCCAGTCGAGCACCGCCATTGCTCATCCGCTGTCGTCGTGCCTCCGAACCCCTCCGCCTTGTCGCACACAGCAGACCGCTGTGCCGCCGTCGTCCTAGCCCTCGGCCTCTCTAGCGCCAGCGATGGAACCCCTCTCCGCCGGAGCGCCGCGCCGCCGTACCCTTCTTCCTCCGTCGCCGGCACAGCCCGCAGCCGCCGGCGAGTTCGCCCATTTCCTTCCATCTGCTCCACCGTGGCTCGGATCCGCAGTCGCCGCCCTACGGGGAGTGCCGTCCGTCCAGCGCACCGCCGGCCGGAGCTCCGCCGACCCGAACTCCCCTTCTTCCCTTCCTCTCCGCCTATCGCCGCCTCTCCCAGTGTGTGCCGCACCCTCACTCCCTTACGCCGCCTCACTGACCACCGCTGAACCCACCGCCTCTGCGTCGGCGTCAGCCACCGGCCGCTCGCCGCTCCCCTCGCCGAACCCCTCTCCCGATCGCCCCCTCTCTCGCTCACTCTCATTCCCACTCTCTCCTCTTTTGGAATAGCCTCTGTTAGTAATGGGTTTTTTTTAGAAAGACTTCTGTTAGTAATGGTTAGTTTTGGGTGTTGTTATTGTTTTAGTTAGTTTTTTTTTTTTGCATCTCTTGTTATTATTAGTATTATTATTATTATTATTATTATTATTATTATTTATTACTACTATTATAATTAGTTTAATACTATGGATATATTTGTTACAATATTAGGTTACCAATTTTAAAATTTAAATAATTACAAAATCTAGTTTAGTTTTAAAACCTAAGTATATGGTTACATATTCCTAAAAGATGGTGAATGAGTTCTTCAACTTAAATTATTTTGTACTTTTTATATAAAAAAATGGCTTGATTAGTAAAAATTATAGTTTTAAATAGTTATAAATATTTCTCAATTTTTGAATAGTCAATAAAGTATAGATTTTTATCAAGATTTTATTTTACAAAATATGTTCTTAGCCTTAAATAAATTAACTAATTTTATTATTTAGTTTCCTTATAATATTTTTGATTTATAGAGATATAGGTTTCAAACTAAAATACTATTTTGACAAAACATAGAGTTTGTCCTAAAACGACTTTCGATTTTTCGGGTATTTGTTTAAGAGCATATTTTGACTAATAGTTTATATTTCAAATATTATAAAATATTTTCTAAATTTTTTTTATTATTTGACTTCCTTCGATTTTTCTCCATCTCGTGACTTAGGCCATTATTTCTATTCCTTGCCATTTCCAAACTACCATATGCCAACCCTCATTAATCTGACCGTCCTAAACCCGAAGGAATACTCCGTGTCGTCAGCAGAGGCTCCCTTTGCGTAGTTATAACATCGAAGGCGATCTTGTGCCACCTTTATTGTACCACACAAGGCAGCTTACCAGGCATCACAACAGGCAAGTATACCTTGCTAATTAACTGTCAAATTATTTATTTACTGCATTATTTATTTTATTTTATATTATTAGTTTTCTTTGTTATAAACTGCGCGTCCAAGCCACACTTGGGTGCAAGCGACTTTATTACTCGTTACTTTATTTTATGCATGTTAACTTAGTGTTAGCGAACTACCCTCCTATTGTGGGATATTTTTATATCTACGCTGGCCATGACACTTACACTACACGGTTTGAGGCATTTTATTAGGGACACGACTTATTCACTAGCTATCTCTATTATCGTTTGACGGTAGATATTCGTAACTACTATGACTAGGGTTTAGAGACTCAAGCAGTTACAAAATTGGACGAGCCATGGACATGACTTGAACAGTATAGGAAATATTGGGGGAGGACAGTCGCTAGTGCGTATGGGAATCCAAACAGGTAAACCACAGTCTCCGGATGGAACTGTGGCGATTTATTTGCAGATGCCCTCTGACGATTTAGACGTTACGGACGGATACAGATGACTGGATGCCAGTTACGTACACATGAGCCTAAAATCCCACCCATGCGCATGAAAGTTGTCCTCTAAATTGCACATTAGGCGGTTAGATTCTCTTTTGCATATTTATGTCTAGAATAGTCTTTTATATATTATTTTATTCTGACAGTTCATATTAGCATGTTCTTCCTGTATCTTGCTACGTCCTTCTGAGGACCTAGTTTTTCCCCAGGTGTGTGTTCATGTCTTCCGCAGGTATCCTATCCGAGGCGTGGTCTTCTCAATTTCTTCGAAGATGACGTACCTTGGACCTTTCTTGCTACTTTCGCCAATTCTTTTCGTATTCCATGTATCTCTTTTCTTTTAGTTGGTAGTAGACTTTGTCTCCGCCCAACATATTGTATCAAGACTATTCATTTTATGATATCTTTTACTCTATATTTTGTGGATGAGATTATTTAGTTATGGTTTACTATATTTTACAGCTTATGTATATATACAAGGCTCATGTACTTCGTATGAATACAGCTGGCATGTCTACGTTTCTAGTCCTACGTATTTTGGGACTGGGGCGTTACACATGTTCATGTCCATGCCTCCTTCATAGAAGCGGAAGAGAAATATTACTTTAAATTCATCAAAAGATGAAATGCAATTGTTGGGTAAACTACGATACCAGTCGTAAGCTGAACCCGTCAAGCATCCGATGAACACTCGAGTGAGAATAGCATTATTTTTTTTGCAGATGTACAGTCATAATAACAAAGTAATTGATATACTGACTGGGAGAAGCCTTTCCATCAAACAATACCATTGGTTGTGACTTGAATTTCGGAGGAAAGGGTGCATCATTCCAATGAGGAGGATAAGGTTGCTTAATCCCTAACCTCTGGAGCTGATCCTTGTGCTTCAGAACTTCAAACTGTGCTTTTAATTCACGCACTACTTGAATGGCTTCACTGGTTTGAGGAAGCACGTTTGATTGAATAGTTGTTGGATGTATCGTGACCCCCACTGGAGGTGGCACATCTTCTAGAATAATAGGATCTGGGGATGCAGAATTTTGGTTAACAACAGGCTCTTGAGTATTCAAAGGTATATCAATCCCTTGACTATCTTGAGTTTGTGCTGCTACCTGCACCAGTGTTACCACTGCCGGCTGAACATTTTGCTGAGTCAATATTATCTGGTGCATGCTTTGCATCATGGTAAGCATGTCCTTTAATGATTGCTCAACGGCAGTGAGACGTTGTTCTGTATTAGCAGAAGACGTCTCCGGTTCATCTCCAATAGTGTAGGACTCAACCTCTCTTGAAAATACAGAGGGATTGGTATAGATGTATGAATCGACACTATCAGTTTCGAACTCAAAAGATTGAGTACCCCCAGCTTCTGAATCAGAAGTCTGCAACTGTCTTTGTCTTCTTGATCGAGTATTCTGATATACTCCTTCAAAGGAATCAAGAAGTCTGTTGAATTGCTGTTGACCTGGAGTTTGGGACGTGTTGCGTCTTGGACGTCGTCCTCTATTGGTATGAGATGCCATGTTGACTGACGCATATGACAATTCATGTTCTTGGTCATCAACTTGTTGTTGAGACGCATTGAGACTTAACCGATCAAAAACTGACCGTTTAGAAGCCGAACAACAACATTTGATCACAATCTGGTGACACTCACAATGGTGATTTTCTTGGGAAAGTGTCACAGGAGATTGTCTATTTTTACGCTTTTGCATTAGCAACTCGCGTAAATCAGAAGGAGTAGAGGGAGTAGTCTTCTTCATTACATTTGGGGTTGAAAAACATTTAGTCCCTTGTGTATAAAAAAGATTACTGGCTGCATTCACAGAACCAAACTTTATATTTTTACGTGCTTGGAGTTGCGTGCGTAAATCCTGAAATTTTTGAGCACAAAGGACTCCATCTTCATTGCGTGTAATTTGAAGGTTTGGTACTTTGCGTACCGCAGTATAAGAAGGTTGTTGGTTGAAAACAGGGGTTTTACCAACTATGTTTTTATGCTTCATGCGTGCAGATACATTCACTTTAGATGCAAAAACATCATTGTAAATTTTATCTACACTGTCACAGACAGGAGATTTACCTTTATGCACAGAGCGCAAAACATGAGTATCTGCCACGTTATAAATGGGAGATTTTTTCTTTACGCATGGAGTATAAATTTTGTGTGTCTATCGCGTCACAGACGGGAGACTTGTTCTTACGCGCGGGGCATACAACTTTGGAGTCTACCACATCACAGACGGGAGACTTGTTCTTACGCACAGGGCGTAAAACTTGATTTTTACGCCCAGAGCGCAAAACCTGAGGGTCTGCCACGTTACAAACGGGAGACTGATTTTTACGCCCATGACGTATCACCGAAGTAGAGACTGCTTCATCACAGATGGGAGTATCTACAACAAGACTAGGAAAGATTCCTTTACCTTCCGAGACAGTAGGGAAATCCGAGGATGCCTTGGATTTGGGAATCCAAACTTTTCGCGCCTTCCTCGATTTCTGAACATTGGAGTAGCGAGTACCACCCCCAGTTTGGAGCATTTCTTCGTAAGCAGTCTGGTCGAAGTGTACAACCAGAGTCTTCTTTGTCGATCCGATCGACACATCATCGTATTAAGCAATTGCCTCCTCGTCAGAGGAGAAGGTCGTCCCCAGCAGAGTCGCCATTTTGTTTTACTTAACAAAAATGCCTAAAAATTGGCTTTTGAAAATAAAACGAGAAAAAGTATAAGAAGTACAAATGTTCTGGAAAGTATTGCTATGGAAGTCTGATCTGAAGGCGATCACTTTGTTCCTTGGACCATATGATGATGATGAAGAGTACTGCTAGAAGATGAACAGCCGGAAGAACTAAGTCACCAGAAAGGTATCGACGCACTTGGGCACTGATGGCGAGGTCGAATGCTTTCCTGCTTTGCTTCACTCTGTTCTGGAAGAAAAGTTGAAGAAGAATGCTCTCGAAAATCAAAGTCTCTGGGCTCTGATTTCTGTATTCTCTCCTGTCTCTCTGCTCCTCCTTCCTTTGTTATAAAAAAAATAAGTCTATTTATATACTTGACCCATTGTGCGTAAAAAGCAACAAAATTGGTCTTTTACGCTGGTAACTGTTACCCACGATGGAAGTCACCCTCTGAATATGTTGAAACGCGTCCCATTATTCCAACAAAAATAGGGAGCACGTATACACGTTCCTCAATAAATGCGGCATGAAAGCCACGTGGATAAACCACGTTCCAAAATAGTCAGGAAGGATCGGGCGCAAAAACGTCCCAAAATATGCTCCGAGCGTAAAGCAGCAACTGGCGTAAAAACAACACAATTAAAAATTCTCAGCGTAAAGTGGCTAAAATAGCCTTGAACATAAAACTTAGCCCAAATAGACTTTACGCCCACAATAGCCTTGAGCGTAAAAGCTCACATAAATATCGTGCATAAAAAGAAGTAATTATTGAGCGTACAGTAGCCTTTTTTGCACACCATACGACAAATATCGAGCTTGGTGAAAATCTGATCTTCTCGACTTCTGTGTTGCATTCTGTCAGCAAATCGTTATGTCAGACTCATTATTAAATACGACCTGACAGCCTGTCTCCGGGCGTAAAGCAGCCAGCGTAGAGGATAGCTAGCGTACAGATTAGCCTGGCGTAAAAATAGCTCTCATAGAGAATTACTGGCATAAAGTTCTCAATTCCTTTGAATTAGTCAAATAAAGCACTTTTTACGCTCCTACAGAATAGATGATGGTGTAATGAGGCATCCAGCAGATTCTTGTGCTTGGAAAGTGTTTAGTGAGAAAAATCTATCCTTTGCTGAAGATGGACATAATGTTAGACTTGGGTTAATTACCGATGGATTTAATCCGTTTGGTAATATGAGTGTTGCTCACAGTACTTGGCCAATTGTAGTCGTCCCTTACAACTTACCCCCATGGTTGTGCATGAAGCAACCTAACTTAATTTTGTCTACTCTCATTGATGGACCAAAAGGTCCAGGTGATAAGATTGATGTTTATTTACAACCATTGGTTGAGGAGTTGAAAGAGCTTTGGGCAGTTGGCATTTCTACTTATGATATATCAACCAAGCAGTTGTTTCAGCTACATGCATCATTGTTGTGGACAATCAGCGACTTTCCCGCATATGCGATGTTATCTAGATGGAGCACAAAAGGTGAATTTGCTTGCCCTTGTTGTAATAAGGACCATCAAGCTACCCGGTTGACAAATGGTGGCAAGTATTGTTATTGGGGACATAGTAGATTCTTACCGGGACGACATAAGTTTCGAAGAAAGAAGGTAACTTTTAATGGCAAGCTAGAAATAAGGCCACCACCTTTGATTTTATCTGGAACACATGTGTTGAAGCAGTTGATTGATCTCAATATCAAAACTGAATATAAGAAGGAGGATATCTTTAGAAAGAGGAAAAGGGAAGAACAAGGAAAACTGAGTGAAAAAACACAGAATTTGCCAAAAACCAGATTGAGTTGGAAGAAGAAGTGCATCTTTTTTGAACTACCTTATTGGGAACATAATTTGATTCGCCACAATCTAGATGTTATGCACATTGAAAAGAATGTGTGCGATAATATTCTTTTTACATTGTTAGGTACTAAAGAAAAAAACAAAGGATAATTTAAAGGCTCGAAAAGACCTCAGAGATATGAAAATTCGATCAGAACTACATCCTCAACCACGAGAAAGAACTCAGGAGTACTTGCCCCCAGCTGAGTTCACAATGAGCAACAAAGAAAAAGACATTTTCTTAAAAGTGTTGCGAGATGTAAAAGTCCATGACGGTTATTCATCTAATATATCACGGTGCGTGCATATAAAAGACCAGAGTATATGGGGTCATAAGAGTCACGACAATCACATTTTAATGCAACAAATACTTCCTATAGCTATTCGAAGGGTCTTACCAAAGCATGTTGTTAAATCCTTAATTGAATTAAGCAACTGTTTTGTGGTGTTGTGTTCAAGTGTAAATAATATGACAGACTTGGAAAAGTTTGAAGATCGTATGGCTCTTACCCTTTGTAGCCTTGAGAAGATTTTCTCGTCTGAATTTTTTGATATAATGGAACATTTGCCTATCCATTTAGTTGATGAATTAAAGATTGCTGGGGCAGTATTGTACCGTTGGATGTATCCAATGGAAAGGTATTTGCACACCTTAAAACTCTATGTGCAAAATCATGCTCATCCAGAGGCTTCTATTGCTAAATCAGTACTTTTGGAAGAATGTATGACTTTTTGTTCAAGGTATATGGATAATAATATGGAAAGCAAAATGAAACGACCTAGAAGAAATGATGATGGAGGGAACAAATCTGGTCATGTTGTAGGTAAAAAAGTACAGTTTCGACTTGACCCAGTTATGCACATCCAGGCGCATCGATATGTGCTTGCCAACACGGAGGCAGTGGCACCATTCATTGTGTAAGATTTGTGTATCTTGACCATTACCTTTATTTTATCCTTTCATTTGCTTATGAAATTTATATACATTTCTACATCTCTCTACAGAAAACATCTTGCTGAACATGCAGTAAATATCCACAAGCTTCACAGCGACACCTTGTTAGTCGTCTGCACAATGAACAATTTGGCACTTGGTTTAAGGAACATGTAAGTAGATACATCCATTTTTAGCACTATGAATAAAATTATTATACAGATGGTCATTTTAGTATCATTGTTAAACTTTTGATTTCATGGTTTTGAAACGTAGGTGAAGGGTTTACGAGAAGATGTACACATATCAGAGGAGATAAAAAGCTTAGCTTCAGGTCCTCTTAAGGATGCATTGAGATACAATTCTTACATTGTGAATGGTTTTAGATTTTGAACAAAGAAAGTTGATGTTCGTAGAAAAACTCAAAACAGCGGAGTCCTCCTAAAAGCAGAACAAATGAGTTTTTCTAGTCGAAAAGATATAAATCCACTTCCAGGAGATGTTACATTCTACGGACAGCTGACAGACATCAATGAAATTAACTATTTGAATGAAGTTTGTGTTATTTAAGTGCAATTGGGTTAATCCACGAGTGGGCCTAAAAGTGGATGAGTTTAACTTTACTCTAGTAAACTTCAATCATTTGCTATATAAAGAGAACAGAGTTGTTGATGAACCCTATATCTTAGCATCACAAGCAGAACAAGTTTGGTACGTGCAAGACCCTTTAGACCCAGATTGGCAAGTTGTTGTTCAAATGTCACCACGAGACACATTTGACAAGTACTCAACTACATTAAAAGACTTAGAAGTTAATAGAGTGGAACCTTATAGCATGCAATATTTAGATGAAACTCATAATGGATCGTGGGTTAGGCAAGGAGTAGAGGGATTAGTTGTTGACACAACTAATTGTGATGGTGATGATAACCAGTACGAGAGTGATGATGAGTAGCAACTTTGTATCTTATTCATGCCATTTTGTTTTAAACTAACAAGTTTTCTTTTGGATATCAAGTTACAGGCTTTGTCTTAGCTTTTTTTTTTGAACTTTTGAAACTGATGGTTGTTTTACCTACTCTAATCGAATTTTGATGTCTGTTTAATTTGGTTCAATATATTTACCATGTTGTGATATTACTGGTTGTTTTACCAAAATAATTATGTTCTTGCCTTGCATTCAGACTATATTAGCTTGCAAAATAAGATGAATTTTACTTATTTTGTTTAGATTACCTCATTTATTTTCAGTTTTATAGTTGGAAAAAATGCCCCCACATAAGAAATTGTTTATCAAACCTGGGTCGATATCAGAATATGAGAAGCAACGGTTGGAAAATATTGCTAAAAATAAAATGAAAATGGATGCTTTGAACTTGCAACAAGCTTTAAATCTTACAATGAATTCCAAGAAGATTACCCGTACAAGTTCAAGTAAGATGAGAAAAAGAAGCACAAGTGTAAGAGATGGTGATAGAGTGTCCGAAGGCGATGATTTGGTTAGCGAGGAAGGTAGCAACATTAATAACGAGTCTTCTAGCCCTAGAATGAAAAGGGTAATAAACTTGATCTTGAATTAAATATTTTGTTTAATAACATGTTGGAACATTGGTAAAATATTATAATTTTTATTTTCTTCCAGGTTGCACACAAAAGTCCTACCCGTAAATCATCTCGTATTGCCCAGGAGTCGAGGGATGCTAACAATGTGAGGGATGGTAACAATGTGAATGAAGAGTCTACTGATCCTAAAATAAAAAAGGTAGAGTTTGATCATGAATGAAGTATTTTGTTTAACAACTTGTTACATCAATGTTATTACTATATTTATTATGCATTTTCAAGTTGCATACGATCCTACGCGTAAGTCATCTCGTATTCTTCAGAATATGGAGGATGTAATAGCAAGGGGGAAGAGGACAATGGATCCCCTATTAGAACCTTGTTTTATGGAAGATGTTTTGCGCAGCCCTGGGACAGCATCTCAGTGTTATGAGGATAGCGATGATGATCCGGTACATAATGAGACAAATGGTAAGTATTTGAAACTCTCGGTTCAGTTTGGCACATGTCTTTGAGTATTATTTTTGTAGTTCAGCCTTGTCTTTGAGTATTTGGAACTCTCGGCTCAGTTTGGCATCTAAGTATTTGAAACTATCTTTGAGTATTATTTTTGTAGTTCACAAAATACATATAAGCTGTACCGTTGAGTAACTTTGGATGCATTACTATTGTTTCATCTTATTCAGTTCATTTTGGCACGTCTTGATCTCTTTAAAGGTGCCCACATATTTTAATGTTCAAGTCTGTGATTGCTACATCGCTGCTTCACGATATTACTTTTTTTTGTAAGTTTCAGCATTGTGTAATCAAGTTTAAGGTCCATACTGCACTAATATGTATAGGAACGTAGACATTGGATATAACTGGGTGAATTGCTGCAAATTATATATATTCTATATGTAGTGGGATACATAACCTCATCTTTTACTGATTGTTGTCTTCTGTGAGGATTATGTTATTAGCAGTTTCTGAGATACATTATTTGTGCTCATACTAATTGTTCCCTCTTGTTATTTATATTATTATGAGTATTTTCCTTTTGTTTCTTATTAGGTACTTTGGAGAGTGGTTCTTCTAGTAGGCATGGTAGAGGGCCCGCCAAGCCATGGAAAGATTGGGATAACGGAGTAAAAAAATCATAGAATGGGATGAAGACTGTCAACCGATTGGAGAATGTGGACACCATTTGATGTTCCATCTTGGTAATCTGGCACGAAATGGCGAACTGTTCCCATTAACAATGCTATCTTGGCGCAAGGCAGATAAGGATACTCTCGAAATGATCTGGTCATCTGTGAAGGTAACTCTTTGTCCCTTTGTCTCTCTCTCTCATACAAACTATATATAGCATCAAGAAAGTTGTGTATAGAACAAGTATATGCATGCTTATAATGCTTCTTTGGATGGATCATTGACGGACTTAAGCATTATTGATACCATGTTTCCATATAGTTGTAATAGCCCATTTTATTTTATTTTACAGATCGTTGATACCGTGCTTTCACTATTGTTTTTCTTAGGAAAACATAAATGCACCTGATGGCTTTAAAGCTATCTGTTTTACAAAAATGGAAATTTCATGGAAGGCCTTCAAGCACTGTGTGAAGGACTTTTATAAAAAATTTGAGACCGATGCGGAGCATCTAGCAAATGTACCACCCCGTGTGGAGCCCAGTCAATGGCCAACGCTAGTGGCGTATTGGAATTTGGGTGACATAAAGGTATGATTCAGTTAACAAATAACTTGATCCATATTTATACTAGTGGTGAACAATTGATTTCAATTTAGTATATAATGTTCAACTAATTTTTAGAAAGTTTCGAAGATAAACCAAGTTAATCGAGGAAAGCTTTGTGCCCTCCCTAGAACTGGAAGAAGATCATTTCCAGAGATAAAGCAAAAGGTTTGTATAATAATTTTTATAATAAAATAATTCTCACATCTTTCTAGTCGATAGTGTATAATTTTTATTGTTATGTTTGGAACATGCACAAACACATCAGAGGAGGTTGGAAAACAAGCCCGTCGACCTTGTAAACATGTGGAGAGCCACTCGAGGAAAAGGTGGCAATTATAATAAAGAAGACGGGGCGGTCGGTATTGAGGTATATAAATATATTTTATCATGCATATTAAATAAATGTCAATTATAAATTAGAGAAAACTAAAACAAGTCTCATTGCATGTTATAGAAAATATTAGAAAGACGAATTGAAGAACTACCTATGGAAGAAAGAGATGACGAAGAGCAACTGAATAAGGTGTACAAGGAAGTGGTTGGACAGGATGGACACGGTCGAGTATTAAGCCGAGAAGTAGGTATAAGGCCCCATATTAAATGTACATCTTCAACATCGACAGAATCTGAAAAAAATGAATGTTGAAATTGAACAAATTCGAAAAGATGCGGATAAACTACGAGAAGAGTGAGGCATTAAGAAGAGAGCGAGATGTGCAAGAAGCTCGACATAAGCAAGAGCTTAAGACAGTGAAGAATGATCTAAAAACTGAGCATGATGAACAAGAGGCTCGACATAGGCAAGAGCTTGAGATGGTGAAGAACAATCTTAAAACTGGGCGTGATGCGCAAGAGGCTCGACACAAGAAGGAGCTTGATAATATGAAGAATGACCTTAGCGGTCAGCTGAAGGAGCAAATTGCAGCCATGTTCACGAATGCTTTAATCCTTCCTCGAACAGCCGATACATCAGCCTCAAATATTTTCAGGTAATTTACCAACTCTTTAACTTATCACTCTACTGTTCTTTTTGGCTTGGTTATTTCTTCTATTGGTTTTTCTTCTGTTACTGGTTTTTTTCCTTCTGCTACTAAGTTTCTTCTTCTGTTACTTGGTTTTTTTTTACTTTCTGTGATATGGTTAGTGTTTTACTTTCTGTGATATGGTTTTTCTTCTGTTATTGTGTCATTCTCTATACCTTGATGTTTTTAGCATTCATCATCCTCGTTGACACATTGATGGACTCAATACCGACATTATGAACGTAGTAACCTTTTTTTTCCATTTCAATTATTTTATACGGTCAATTGGTTTCTTGATTTACTACATTTTGTTTTATGTCAATATGATCCTTTGTTATAACATCACTTTGAATATTGATTGGTTTTTTCTTCTGTTACATGCTTTTTTCTTCTTCTACTACAAAGTTTCTTCTTCTGTTACTTGGTTCTCTTTTGTTATAACATCACTTTGAATTTCGTCCTTCTGGCTTACTCGATTTTTCTTCTATTCTGTTGGTTTCTTCTCCTACTGCTAAATTTTTTCTTCTGTTTTTCTCTTTGTTTTATAGGTCCTTCAAATGAATGGGTGGAATTATATGTTTGAATGGGTGAAAAATCATTTTGGGATCGCTTTGGGTTCATTTTGGTAGATAAATCTTACTGATGTGAAGAGTTTTGGACTGTGTTTTTGTAAATAATGGAGATTACAGTTGAGATATGGCATGTAGACAATGATCATTTTGTAAGACACTGTGTGTGATATGCCCTGTAAACAATGTGATGGCCTGTAAACAATGTGATAGCCTGTAAGTGATATGGCCTATTGATATTGCTAATTTTGTAAGACACTTTGTGTGACAATGTGTTATGGCCTTATATATGACAACTGGTACTGTTATCATTTTATTTTAAGTGTGTGTTTTGTATGCATAGCAGGAATAGCTTTATGAGAATTGGACCAATTGTTATAATTTTTTGAATATATATTTTGGATGCATAACTGGAACAACAGAACTGAAACAACTGGTCTATTTTTTGGGACCAATATGTTGTACTGTAGTAAAAGTAAACTATATCTTTTGGGACATTTGCCTAAACTATTAGGACGGACTACATCCGTTATAAATACCTAATTTTTGGGACGATAAAAGCAACCGTCACACAAAAATAGAGTTTCACAACCTTTTGAGACAGTTATATTTTCTGTCCTTTAATATTAATTAGGACGACAAAATCCGTCCCTTAAGCTTTTGCCACGCCACCCTAATTAAACTGTTTGATTCCGTCCCAAATGTTGTCCCAAATAATATTTAGGACGGTAAAAGCTCTTTTTAGAATGGTTTTTGGTTGTCCCAAAAGGCCACTTTTTTGTAGTGCCTCTTCACCCACACTAAATATAGTTGTTTATTTACTTGTCTTTTTGACAAAGTACAACCATGATAAATAGTTCTAGTTGGACTAATGTTAAGATGGATGAATGATGTATATTTAGAGATATACAACTTCGACGAATGGTGATGGTCACAGTGTATTTGTAAGGAATCTTAGCGACGCACTATCGTAATCTTGATCTGTGGTACGATTCATCAAATCATTGTGTCAATATTACCTTTAAAAAATATTTCTCTATTTCTTTTAGAACTTTTCTTTGCTGAAATGACTGGTAAAGATATCCCCAACATCTATGTATCAGATCAAACATGCCAAAATTGATACAATATGGCCGATCAGCATCAATAACGGTCGATACTGCAAACCTTGCTTTCATGGTTGTTAAACTGAGTTTAGCTTCTATATTTCTAAATTATATGCTAGTTTTTTCAATCTTACACACATAGAACTTGGGTGATTTTTCTGGCACTTGTTTTCATACCTCTTTGTTATTCAAGCTGTTATTATTCGGCATGATCAAACTCTTTGTTCTTTGTGTTGACAGTTCATGGTTGGCACAACTACTAGGCTACATGTTTAGTTGGGTGCGGTCTCCATCTTCTTCTACTTTATTGCTGCCATATTGTCCCACGCTCTTGCATTTATGATTGTCCCCCGCCAAGTGATGCCATGGATAGGTTTGATGTTAATGTACGAGTGGACATTCACAACATTTTTCATAGTATTTGGGTGTTATCTCTAGTTGGTCTATCAGTGGGGAAGGACAAAAAGTCAAGCAGGAGGCCTTGATTCTCGTAATGATTCATCTGACTATGAATCTGGAAAAGGTTTGTTCTTTTATCTTTTTGTTTGATTAATTCAACTTGGGGAGGCCCTTGGCACGTTCTAAATTCAAGGTAATTTGTGTGCAGATCATCAACACATGACATCTGGTTATGACATTGTCACGTTGTCCTATGGTACAGGAATGGCGCTTTTGGCAGTTATTGCCCCTTCATTGCCATGCATTTTGGGGGTCACTGCACTTTTTGCTAAGTAATTATTTTGAACGATTTGATATTATCTACATGTTTATAATATTTAGGTTTATTTATGATTTCAACTAATTCATTAGGAACAAAATTTGACTAAATTTTCTTTTTTTTTCTTGTTCTCCATTCTTAAGTTTTAGCACAAAATTTATTTTATGTCTGAGCCAGTCATAGTTTTAATGCTTTAATTGGGGTTGTCTATGTCTTCTCCTTGTTGTGTTACATTATAATAGAAATAGTATTGCCACTCTTAACTGGAGGTAGCTACCTATAATTCATGTCTATTATCTCAAAATATAGGTTATTTCCTTTTGGTTTCGATTTTGGTCAATTTGGCCAATGCATCTAGAAAGTACTTTAGGCACATGGTAGCATATTTATCAAGCCATGTCACAAAATATAAAATAGAAAGGAAAGAGTAACTTATAAAAGTTCAAGGAAGATTAGAAGAGATTTACAACACTTGCACTGGGAAAGTAACCTAAGAAAGTTTAGGCTATCTGGTGGGAGTAATTACATACTATCTTGCATGATACAAGATATGACACAACATAGAAATGGCAACACAGGCATGTGTAAGTAAATTTTGTTAACATAGACACGTGTAAGTAAATAAGGTTAATGCAGACATGTGTAATTACATATTATCTTGCACGATAGGAGATACGACATGAATCTATTTTGTGTTACATTCATGTGTAACATGATATATTATGACAAATTCACTATATATAGTTTAGGAAATTTGGTTTAGGTACAACACAATGTCAGATCTGTTAATACTTTCTTTTAATAGCTAGAAGTGCCTTACCCTTCCAATAATGGCAGATACAAGTATTGATGCTACTTGCTACTGCAACAACAACAAAATCCTTGATTTGGCCTACCTTACGACCTTTACTCTAAGGTTCTTCCTGAACTCCATGGCTGCAGTAGCAATTTCAGGACTTTAGGCAGCAGGGGGAGCCAAACTATTACATGTATAATACATTTAGCTGGCTTTGCTGATAAGTTCCATTGCAAAGAAGTCATCATTGATGCAAAATAAAACCAACTCATTGCAAAATAAAAAATTTCAACTTGAGCAAAGTTTGATAAATAATACTAGATTTTTATACAAAACAACCATCTGGAACAACTTAGCCAAACTAAGTTTCCGTAACCATGTAAAAATTGCCACTGGCATATACAAACCTGTCAAGAGTGAGGGGGACAATCAACCAATTCTACATTTACTAGAATGGATGAAGCTCATAATGGATCTTGGGTTAGGCAAGGAGTAGAGGGCTTGGTGGTTGACACAAATATTTGTGATGGTGATGATGACCATGATGAGAGTGGTCATGAGTAGCAAGTTTGTAGCTTATTTTGCAACTATTTATGATGGATATCAAATT
Source organism: Iris pallida (assembly GCA_029216955.1). Classification (NCBI taxonomy): domain Eukaryota; kingdom Viridiplantae; phylum Streptophyta; class Magnoliopsida; order Asparagales; family Iridaceae; genus Iris; species Iris pallida. Next base: position 945,551 of record JANAVB010038820.1, read on the forward strand.
ACAAACTTGTATCTCTTAGCTATTTTATATCCTTTCAAGATGTTGGTTGCTTTATCTACTGTGATTGAACGTTGATAAATTTTACTTATTTCAGTAAATGTTGATTAATTTTGCTTATTTTTTTTTACTTCATTCATTCTCAATTTCTATTAGAAAAAATGTTTACAGAAAAGTTGTTGTAGAAGCTATACTATACTTTATTCATCTTGCCATATACTGTTCTGTGATAAACATATATTATTTAGTAGCTCTACTATTTAGTGGCTTTTGGGTGTGCTAGCCATCCTATTGTGGTCATTGTGCTGTTAATAATAAATATCATTAATGTTGTAATGTCCGCATGATGATAGTACATAAATGTACGCAAGTCGTTTGCTTATCGGGTATTTTGACATAAAAACTCCTCAATGTACTGGAAGTCTGGAATAAAAATGTTCTGTGACATTATCTTGTAAAAATGTTCTGTGACTTTGAAATTGCAACAAGCTTCAAAGCTTGTAACGAATTCCAAGATGGTTACTCAAACAAGTTCGAGTAAGATAGGAAAAAGAAGCACAAGTGAAAGAGATAATGAGTATATCCCCATCGGTGATGACTTGCTTAGCGAGGAAGATAAGCAACCATAATGAAGAATCTTCCAACCCTAAAATGAAGAGGGTAATAAATTTGATATCAAGTCTTGTAATAAATTTGAGTATATCTTCTGTCTTCATTCATTGGAATATCTCACTGTTTTTCTTACGTTGCAGGTTGCAAACAATGATGACTCTTCTATCCATAAAATGAAAAAAGGTTAAAAATTTGATCATAAGTGATTTTTTTACTGTTCCAGTGTATAGCTTACTACTATGGTTGCAAATGATGAGGAAAGCAACATCTGGGGTCCTCGAGTCTTGATCCTCTATTGGTGCTGGTCTTGACCCTCTACCAATGCTTGCGTTGCCAAGGTCTAGTGCGCTCTGATACGTTCTAATACACTAGTGTACACTTAAATTTCTTCTGATACGCCACTGTACAATTGTACTTATTCTGATACTCGGGTATCCTGCTATGGTGGTTTGGTTCTTCATTGGTAGAGCTGGTTGAGCCACATCATGGATGCGATTGAGCTCTTGCCGACCCACAGTGAGCTTCGATCTGATGCCTAGCTTCAACTTGATCGTAGAGGAAGAGTATTTTACTATGGCTTGAGCTTCCTTGCATAGATTTTTATTATGGTCTGAACTTCCTTGTATGTCTTATTAGTGTGTTGGACTATCTTGACAATTCTGGATATTTGATCCTCATATTTTGTCAAGGATGAGCATTTTTCCTTTTCTTTATATATATTTTCAATCTAATTTTCTTAGATCTAATACAACACATGTAGCAAATGATGAGGAAAGCAACATCCGGGGTCCTCGAGTCTTGATCCTCCATTGATGCTGGTCTTGACCCTCTGCCAATGCTTGCGTTGCCAATGTCTAGTGAGCTCTGATACGCTCTAATACACCAGTGTGCACTTAAATTTCTTCTGATACGCCACTGTGCAGTTGATACTTCTTATGATACTCAGGAATCTTGCTATGGAGGTTTGGTTCTTCATTGGTAGAGCTGGTTGAGCCGCATCATAGATGTTATTGAGCTCTTGCAGACCCATGGTGAGCTTCGATCTGATGCCTAGCTTCAACTGGGATCAAATCGTACAGGAAGAGTATTTTATTATGATTTGAGCTTCCTTTCATAGATTTTTACTATGGTTTAAACTAACTTCTATGTCTTATTACTGTGTTTTTTGTATGGCTTACTACTATGGTTTGAACTTCCTTACGGCACTGTGTTGGACTATTTTGACAGCACCTACCTATATACTGCTACATTTATTATGCATTTTCAGGTTGCATACAATAGTCCTACGTGTAGTTCATCTCGTATTGCAAAGAAATCTATAAGGAGTGCATCTACCAAACTATTTTAGTGCCACTGTTGGTGCTATTGCTATTTTTGATTAAGTTGGATGCTGCCAGAAATGGTGTTCCTTCTATTTATTACATATTTGCATATACTTTTGCATAAATAGTTTTTAACCTTGCAGTTTTCCTAGCTAGATAGCAGATTATTGAGAGCTTTGTGTGACAAATGTCATGTCACTTCTTATGTTATCTATCATCAACCACTGCCATATGCTTTAATGTCCAGTCCAAAAAATGTGGTTTTCCTAAGATATTCATACAGGCATTGACAACTAGTGGCGGTTAGTTAAAACGTGCAAGTGTCAATAGTATAGGTCACATATGTATTACTTAAATTCTATTAACTTGACCAATTAGTGTGTGGTTGGCATCTGGTGAAGGAATAAGTAAAATGAGGTCTTGAGCTTGTCTTTGCTTTGGTTCCTTTCCATGCATGTCCTGGGTGTCATGGGGTTAATGACAACCATCAGACATTGGGACAAAACCTCAAGGGATGTCATGGGGTTAATAGAATAGGGTTAATGACAACCATCAGACATTTGGTTCCTTCCCATGCATGTCCTGGGTGTCATGGGGTTAATAGAATTCTCTGTTTTCTCTTTTTTCTGGACCAATTTTTGGACTTAACTTTTTATATTGTCTGTACAGATTTTAACTTTTTCATTGATTTTTTTCAAGCTTGTTACTGTAATTCTTGCTAGAGTAATTGTAGTTTCCATTTAAAATGCTTCCCAATTTTTTTCGTCTTCACTTAAAGCTTCATTTTTCACTTGAAGCTTCATTTGTCACTTGAAGCTTTTTCTGTACATTGTTTTTTTTTCCAATTTTTTTGTACGCAGGTCTATACAGTTTGGAAGAACGGTTAGTAGGTTTGTACAATTTGTTTAAACATTCACAAACTAATGTGGTCTAGTCTGTACAATTTGGAAGAACTTGTCTTTCTTTTTTGGTTGTTTGTGTATAGTTAGCAGGTTGCTAATATATTGGCATATCTTCATTTACAGGTCCTTCAAAAGCATTCTGGATATGCTAAAATGATGGGCGACGATCTTGTGATGATAAAAAATTTGGGTTAATTTTTGGGTTCATGTTGGATATACTAAAAATATGGTGTAATGGTGGAGACAATGGATTCATTTTGTAACTGATGTTGTGGGCGATGTATAGTGTTTTGGATTTATTTTGGAAAAAGTAGTTAAGGATGCTTAATGGGTTCAGCATTTTGTATCTAATGGTGGAGACAATGGGTTTATTTTGTAACTGACGTTGTGGGTCATATATAGTGTTTTGGATTTATTTTGGAAATTGTGGTTAATGATGCTTAATGTTAAGTTTTTTGTTGTTTATCAATTGAACATATAGAGTTATATATGGATTTTGTTGTCTTCTACTTAATGGTAAAGAATGCTTGATGTTGTTAAGCTTTTACTTGTATTGTTGCTCTAATACCTGGAGATACATCTGAGGACAAGGTTGACAACGACCATGATCATATGAATTATGTGTATTTAAATTATATGTTTTATAGCTGAAAAATACAAACAATAATTTCATAAGTATTACTTATGGGACGGTTATGTAATTGTCCTAGATATAAATGACATCCTTTTGTAACACTGACAAATTTGTTTAGGACGGATGTTATTCGTCACAAACCCTTTTATTTTGGGACCGTTTTGTAAACCGTCGTAAACATATAATAATTCAAACTCTTTTGGTACGGTTAGATTTTTCGACCCTAAAACCAAATTAGGACGGTATTTTTCGTCCTAAAACTTTTTGCCACGCCACCCTAATAGCACTGTCACTTACCGTCCTAAAATTCGTCCCAAATTACAATTTAGGACGATTTTGGACTTTTCAAGAGGGATTTTTGGCGTCCCAGAAAGACACTTTTTTGTAGTGAACTGTTAGCACACTTTGATCTTATCTTGTTGGTCTTTAAAACAGCTTACTACGCTTTATCTCAAGCGTAGGCTGGACATGACTCGGCCCAGCCCAACAATTTGGGTAGCGGGTCGTGACAAGCATACAATTTAGTTCTCTTTCTATGTTCTCCTTAGGATCAATTCATGGCATATTCAAAGACTGTAAATCATGTTATCATGGCAAGCATGTTACTTCAATACGTATAAACAAGCATGCAACCAATAGCAATCTTGTGTTTGTTTAGTGGCATGACTTACCAACATCGACGTACTCGCCCTTGCACCGATACAAGGTGAATACGCCTACCATCTTTCCCTGTCATGTTATAAGTGCTCTATATGCAGGATCTATGTGTGCAGGATATATGTGTACCTTGCACTTTCGATCCATCGTTCCTTATCTATATGAAGGTCACTAGCTTTTTGGGCTAGAATGGACTTATATTTCTCAAATCAAATATGTAAGACGATGATCACTCTGTGCGGTTGCTAACCCAAACAATCAGAGGACCCCCGAATTAGTCGAGTAAGTAGCTTATCACATCAATAGCAGGTCGCAAACCGTCTTAATAAAGTGTACCAACAATATCGATATCCCGCAGTCCCTCCTAGACCGAACGGTCCCAGCGCCCTGGCGAAGCACGTTCGAAGGAAGAAAACACTCGTGCATGGACAATACATGTCACGACCCGCACCCTTTGTAAGGGCACGGTACGTAACAGCATCCAGCCTACGCCGCAGAATCGACGGTAGAACGCTGTACAAGGTTACTATCTAAACAATAACTCACGTAATTATATAATGTACTTGTCAAAACTCAAATCCGAATGAGGGACAAGTATAAGATATGATAATACTCAATCACAGTCTAAGCACGATAAGTTAACACAGAATCACCAAGCCATACTAACTCCAAACTCCAACAAATGATATAAACTACTAAAATAATAATATCTTAAATAATCTCAAAACAAAGTCGAGATCTCAACTCATTACAATACAAGTTCAAATGAAAGTCTAATACAAGTCTACTAAACTAATCTTCCGATCACTCCTGAGTGTCGAGGCCAAAGGTAGCTATACTGTCCCCGGATCCCAAACAAGTAGGGCAAGTGTGCTCAAGGCAACCATTTGTAATATTTTTAACAGGTCCAGTCAAGACAAAAATGAGCATAATACATCTCACGTAGTTCATATCATGTCAGAAAATATAAAGCATGCAATAGAGTAAGATACATGAATAACTGAAAGAATGTACATGAAGTAAAAGAGATAACTGTAATGAAAATATCTACTATAAGTAAAGAACTATCAGTGACTAGTGATTTAGAGTACAAGATAGACATGTGAACAGCTAAAAATGATTCATGGCTATACTACAGAGTTGATTCATGGTTACACTACTTTAGAATTATTCACATGACTATTTCTACTCCCCCATCCCCAATCAATACACAAGGATCGACACAAGTTATGTTAAGATTCATGATTTTACTGCCTCATAAACGAGAGCACGTAAAATTGATTCATGAAGGCTCTGTGAACATGAGAGTACATGAATCACAAGAGTATACATGAATAGTAAAAGCATAGAGATACATAATGTGAGTGAAACACACATGATATGAAGTATTTGATGCTTCCGAGAATGATAACATCTCATAAAAAGATCCATATAGTACCAATCCGTGTTACCAATGTGACAGCATCAAGTAAAGTAATCTAAAGCAAGAATATAAGTTCTAGCAAGTATGAAACGGTCAGATAATGTACTCGCTTGATACCTTGAACAGCTGATATGAAAAGATGGCCAACTGGAGTCACCAAGTCCTAGTTATAGCAACACCGGTTATAAAGAGTTCAATTTATATGATAATTAAAATTATAATGCAATCTACATGAGTCTAAGTCAATCTAGGTCAAAGTCAACTCTTGGTCAACTCTGGTCAGAAATCTAGTCAAACTAGGATAACTAGTCTAATGTGGTCAAACTAGCTAGGGTTTGGTCAACAATGGTCAAACTAGTCTAGGTTGGTCAATTCTAGGTCTAAACAAGTCTATGGCCAAACCAATCAAGTATACTAGTACCATTGCTATCTAACACATAGCCTAAATCAAGGCACACAAACTTAGTTATATAATATATATTGCATACATATCACATATATCCTTACCCATATAGTACCACCCTAACACATACATATAGATATCGTATATCAAGTATATACATATCCTCACTATGAACTATAACATATATCTATATGCTCACATAATATATATAGATACTATATAACCAAAAAAAATATATACCTGTCTATATAACCCTTCCACAATCTAACATCACCTACTTAAACTCAAACACTTAGACACTAGCCCACTAACACTAGGATACCATATCAACCTTAGTCATATTGGCATCCCAAAACCAATACCTTGGTCATAAGGTAAACTAATTATTTACCTTGAAGGTAAAGGTAATTCATATTTACCTTAAGATACTAACTTGGTATCATGAGATACCAAGATACTCCTCAATTATCTAATTAACTAACTATCTAATGTACTAACATAACATCTTAACTAATATCTAACATATAATCTATAGAGACTAACTTGCTAACATACCAATATCTAGAACTAACATAACCTACTAACATATCAATATCTAACATACTAGATATCTAACATCAAACTATCTAACAACATATCATATATCTAACAAAATACTAACCTCTACTATCTAACTAACACTCATACTAAAAAATATAACTTACACTAACATATAACAAACTCTAATATATCTAACCCTCTACTAACCAACATCTAACAAACATACTAACATATATTACCTAATAATATATATATATATATATGTATATATATATGTACTATATCATACATATACTCGACAACCTATGATACCTACATTCACTTAATATCCATACTACATAGGCTCATAGGTTACACAAAATGCCTATATCGTATAGTCACTCTTCTACTTAAAATCAATATTGTACAAATTGAGCTTTCACTAAATTCTAGGATTAAAGTATGTTGTAGCCCTTCGTATTAGCTTTCTGAAACTTCAAACGGGTCGCATTTTCGTGTCCGGAAGCTCCCGAAATCGCGAAAACACCGAAACGCATTCGTCTTTCATACAGCTGACACTCAAATAGTTCTACAAAACGTTCTAGAATGTGTTTGACATATTAATATATATATTTGGAAATCTAACTTAGATACAGTTCTTTTAAAAAAAATAGAAGATTAATCGGAGTTTTAAGCTAAAAGTTATGACATTTCTAAGTTGCTTTGGTTAATAAAAATGTGGACGAATATTATGACGAATTTGAGTTGTTTTGGACAAAAGAAACACATGTAGGCCAAGATACTTGGATACCAACATAGGTATCCAAATAAAACTCATTCTAACCATCTTAACTAAGATCAATCCACTCTCTAACCATTCTAAAACTGAATTTAAATATCTATTTAAACTATTAGCATACATACATACACATGGGGTGTCCTAATTTGGGATCTATCAAGTAGGACACAAGACACATATCTAAATTCCTCAAAAGAGCTCCAAATGGCCTCAAATTTGAATCTAAATAGGGTACATGCATGGGGGTGGATCCTATGGATTCAAAACTAACTAATATGTATAGGAAATCAATTTAGAGGGTTGGTTTTACCTATTGGGAGTGGAATCCCAATGATACTATTAGAGGGTTGGTTTTACCTATTGGGATTGGAATCCCAATGATACTATCAAGGACACGGCTCTGATACGAAGATCATTTCAAAATGGACACTCCTCCTTGCACTTTGATCCAAATCTTTGCTAGCACCCTTCCTTGATAGTATGAGAAGGTTGGATGGAAGTTTTGGTGGAGGAATGAAGAGGTTTGAAGATCAAATCAAAGAGGGAAGCTCTCTAATTTGGAGAAGAATACTTTGTGAAGGAAAAGAGACAAGATGGAATAAAATAAAAGGAAGGGAGGCTAACCTACCTATAGTGGCTGCTATTAAACCGTAATTGGGCCTTGGGGGAAAGTCCAATAAGGCCTCAACTAGTCCTCTTGGTTAATTTTAAGTTAGGTTCAAGTTTGGGATCAAAAAGGGTTAAATTTAAGCCTCTAACTTAACCAATCTAACAAGTAGGATTAGTCTAAACTTACTAACTTAATTAGTGGAAGTTGTGGGCCATGACTAACTAATCTTGGGGTCCCATCTAGAGTCTAAGCTACCCGGGTCACTAACACAAGTCGAAACGAAACAAAACTCAAATCCGACTAAACAAATTCCGTAAAATCAATATTAAAATATAAAAATTTCCAAAATATTAAAATATAAAAAATAACCAAAACCACAATACATCAATTTAAATATTATTAAAATAATCTAAAATTTACCAATTAATCAAAATCCTAAATAATTCAAAAGTCACAAAATGATCAAAATACCCTTAGCCTAAAAAGTGATAATTAGCTAATCTAATCACATGGGTTAGGTCTCCATGGTCATGGTTAGTCTCTAGGCTTAGCAATTCTAGGGTTCACTAGTTAACACATCAAAATTATAATTCACCAATTTTAAATAGTTTTAAATATTTAAAATTTTCCATAAATCATAAATCCGATTATTAAATAATAAACTTTTACAAAAGTTCAAAATTACCCTCATTTCAGAAAAGTGGGTGGTTACAATATATCTTTAAGTCCATTTGACCATGTAACATATCTTATCTTTCATACAACCAAGCAAATTTGCCTATCTCTGTTTCAATTGGCACAATGCCCCAACTCAATGTTCATCAACGAACGCCCCGAAGGCCATAAATATTTTGAAGGCACCATGCCACATTGGACAGTTCTGCCACATTCGTGCCATAACTGTTCCCTTCGCAACGAAGCCATCATTTGTAAGTCTCAAGCACGTAAGCACGCTTTGATATAGTTATTCTCCATTCCTTCCGTCATGCATTTGATGCACGTCTCGATTCATTATTTCCGTATTCTATGCCTTAATGTTCAACACGTTAGACTTATGTTCCTTCCCTCCGACTCGTGCAACTGAGGCATGCCTCGATAGAGTATTCAATGTTCTATAGTTCGTGCACTAAGGCACTCGCACCGGTATAGTCTTATAATATTCTAGCATACTAACTCGCGCGCGGGGACACGTAATGACTCGTACGCTGAGACACTTATCGATACAGTTATCCCATGTTCTTATGGCTTGCGCACCGAGGCGCTCGCCTTTGTGATATTCAATATTCCATAATGACTCGTACATTTGATGTACGATTCATTTCAATTGTTCTATCTAGTATTTGATACGCACTATATTTCTCTCCCTCGAGCCACGTACGTGATCTCGATAGGTTAACTTAGCATACAATGATATATTTTTACTTAGGCATGAAGGAGTATGAAAGAGAAGTCAAAGTCTCCCCCACCTTAAGCCGATACGCCTTGTTGTTTGTCGAGCTGATGCGGCTCGATTTTATAACTTTGTTACACGGCCAAATCTTCTGACTTAGCTATTCGAGCACTTCTTGTTTCATTGAACTACTCAATCGATTTCGGCCTACCGTGCCCAAGTCCCAGCCCGTTGCGAGGTGGTGATTTGGTTTTGCGGACCCGTTACGAATGAGACAAAATGTCGACCTCTAATATTTCAGCGTAAATGGATAGCCTGCACATGAAACCAACTAAAATCAATACTTGCATCGATTCGGCCTTGCACCTTGGGTCGATTCGATTTTTTAGAATCTTCGAGTCAACTCAACGTACTTATCCTTCGGGGCAATGCAGCGCTTCGCATCGATTCAATCGATGCATTCTTTGTTATAATACAACTCTTCGCATCGACTTAGTTCGATGCATTGCTCGGGATAACGTAACTCTCGTATCGATTCAAATCGATACATTTCATTCGGTCAACGCGAGTATTTGAGTCAACGTCTCAGCGTAATGCATCGTGCGGAGCGGGGCATTACAGAATATATCACTCAAAATAAGGTTCGTCCTCGAACCAAAACCAACACTCCGATTAAGTGTTTTATAGATCATTTAACGATCTCGTCCCACCAATGTTTTTCAGTTTCACACTATCTTGCAAGCTTTTCATTAACATTTCAAAGTCTTTCCTGCAGCTCGATTTGAATTTTTGTATACAACTCGATTTGGATCCGTACCTATATTCACAGCGTCCCAAAGATATATGTATTTTGACCAAGTCCAATGGTAGCAAATTGGAACAAAGCTGACAGGTAATTTCAATCCTATGCTTGCCATCTCGTACTCCATATCGGACTTATCTTTAGTAATTGGGTCAGGTTGCGCCAGGCACTGGGGAGCGTAGGGTCAGGTTGCGCCTGACTGGGGTGCGTCAGGTCAGGTTGCGCCAGGGCCAAAGGGCGCCTGGGCTAGGTTGCGACTGACTGGGTTGCGCCAGATCAGGTTGCGCCAGGGCCAAAGGGCGCCTGGGCTAGGTTGCGCCTGACTGGGTTGCGCCAGGTCAGGTTGTGCCAGGGCCAAAGGGCGCCTGGGCTAGGTTGTGCTTGACTGGGGTGCGCCAGGTTGGTTTGCACCTGACTGGGTTGCGCCCGACACTGTTCTTATTCCCAAAACAGCAAAGAATAACCCATGGAACCCGAAAACTTTAAAATGCTATAACTTGCTCAAAACAAGTCCGAATTGAGACTTCCAAGGGTCTAAACCGTATAGAACGAGATTTCCTACAGCCTGGGATGACTGATTTTTGGAAATACTAAGATTTAATAGATCAAAACAAAAAAAAAAGATCAAAACTTAGATCTACAAAAATCTATCCATCATAACCGAAAATACCAAGTTCTAAAGAGGCTTAGAATCAAGTGGAAAAGAGAATGAAAAAATAAAATGGGAGATCCATCATGAAGCAAGATTGTACTTGCCTAGGGTTTCTTTGGTGGGTGGGAGGAGTAATGGAGAAGAAGAAGGAGTAAATGAAAGAGTTATTAGAGGAGAGAGAGAGGAGTTAGTTTTTATACAAACCCTCTTCATCTCAAACCAAAACAAACAAAGAATAACCAAGACCAAGTCAAGAGTGCCAAGACCAAGCCAAGTCAAGTTGAACCAAGTTGAACCAAATCAAGTCAATATTAAACCAAGGCTAAGCTAAGCAAAATAAGTCAAAACACGGGCCACCTGACAATTGTCAGAAATCCGTATATGTATCCTGAAAAATACGTATAAAGAAAAACGGGAGTGACAGCCGGCCCGGCCCGACCCGAATTTGGGTGGGCCGGGCCTCACAAGCCCATGCAATTAATATAGTGGGCCGGGCCGGGCCGGGCCTAAGGGTAAAAAGTTGAGCCCTGCCCGACACATGACCCACTGCAAGATGGGCTCCGGGTCGGGCCAGGTCGGGCCAGGCCGGGTCGGACTTGGGCCATCATATAGAAAAATGAAACTACTTACAGTATTCACAAATTCTTGACTATCTACAGTACCTCCTAAAAAAGAAAAACCCATCGTTTTTGAATACTTGTCCTTGGCCTAGGATTAGAAAGACTAACAAGTTAGCTTTTGGTTGGGCCAACTGGGAAGACTAAGTCGTACTTACCAGTTGGTTAGCATTATTTCTGGCCGGGCTAACTTAGCAACAAGCTATAATGTCACCAAGCACAACCATCATCCATTATTGAATGCTAACAACAATAATGTTAGTAACATTATATCTTGTTGCTAAGTATGGTTGTTGATTTTTGTGCTTGGTGAAGCTCCCTTTTATAGGTCTAGACTCTAAGCCATCATCAGTTGGGATACATTCAAAGGTGAACATCAACTAAAAAAATAATGGTTAACAACGGCCATATGTCCGGACTCTAAGCCATATGGGTTATGGGCCAGACCGGACCTGGGCTTCGGGCCGTGCTGGGCCGGACCTGTCTTATAGGCCAATATATATGACCTAGCACGACCCAGTATACTTGGTTGGGCCAGCCCGGGCCCACGATTAAACAGGCCGGGCTGGCACATGGGCCAATATTTTGGGCCGGGCTCGTGCTGGGCTAGGCCGGCCCGGCCTACTTGACAGGTCTATCTATATGTGGCCAGATTATATTGACAAAAGACAATGAGTTTGAAAAGTCTTATCCGATGCAAAAGTATTGAGAAGACAATACAAAGTATTTTTTTACAACTTCAAAGATAACTTCTACTCTCTTTTTTTTATAAATATTTTTATTCATAATTGATGATATGAACATAAAGTCATTGGGAAGTGCATTATCTAAATCTAGACAACCAACTTCACACTATCATCGCCATGTCAACTCTATACTTTATTTCACATTTGTATTGGAGAAGTACTCTAAAAAAAAAGGTTGTCATTCCTATGTGGCAAACATTTTTTTCCAAACTCACAATAGGGTTAGAGATGCTCTTACATGCCACCAAAAAAAACACTACCATGTGAAGTGGCCAAGAAAATTAGGGGTGTGCAAAATCGAAAAAGAACCAAACCAAATTAAAAAAATTGCAGGTTAGGTCGAATTGGATTGGTTATTTTATGTTCATAGTCTGATCCAGTTTGATTCTTTCTTTGCCTTATAGTTTTTAAAAGTTCAAAATTAAAAAATTAAAAATTCTGTTTGGAATCAGACCACACCGAACCGAACATATCATACTAAAATAACTTTATAAATTTAAAATTATAATTGGCGATTAACTATTTATCCTAAATTTTGTATTAAATTGATAGTTAATTAGAACATGTCTTGATAAATTTGGACATGTTTTCTATTTAAGTATTAGAATACACTTAATTTTTTTTAAAGAAAGAGTTAGTGTACTTTATTTAATTTAGGTTTTTTCTAAGGGCACCACCATTTTTGCTAGGGGGCAACCCTTACTTGGGGGCAGCCCAAGAAGGTGGAGATTTTGCTAGGGGGCACCCACATTTTGCTAGGGGCAGCCCAACCCCCCCAAACCCTACATTCCTTCCCATAACCCATTCTACACTCTCTCTCCACCAAAAGAAAAAAAGAGAACTCTTCCTCTCCCTCTCCCAAAACCCTACATTCTTCTCCTCCACTACTCCACTCTCAATTCCTCCACTAAGATTTCTTCAACAACATTCCTAGATTCGAAGAGATGACACGCAAGTCGAAGCAACCAGAATCTAGAAACGTTCTTCCCTAATTTTTTCAAGAATTTTCTACATTCTATTCAAAACCCTAGAATAATTTTAATTATCTAAATAGTTTTGATAAATTAGGTTTAGAATTTCTTTAGGGTTCATGAAAGGAATTTTCGAACACGACAAACCCACATTTTTTCTTAAAACCCTAACCCTAGAAGACGACAAACGAGCATCTCGTTTTGGCCGTTCGACTGATACAGTCGGGTTGAGTACATTAGGACTGCCAGGCCTGTGGCAGTCCTAATGTAAAGTAGGACTGCCACAGTCCCTGCAGTCCTCTTGTGAAAGAGGACTGCAGGTACTGTGACAGTCCTACTTTACATTAGGACTACCACAGGCCTGGCAGTCCTAATGTATCTTATTAACCCGACTTCAGATTTCACGGGGAGCTCAAGCTTCTAGTTGAAAGTAGTAGACCATATATGAGTTTTATAATGTAACCACTTGTGGAACAATGAAAATGAGCTAGGTAAATTAAAATAAAATGGCAAGGGAGTTACTTCTCTGGAATACTTCTAAGAACGCCCAGGACAAACAAAATTTGCTCCTATTGTTCGAATGCTTCAACAAAGCTAGATGAAGTAAAAATAGCATGGACTTCAACCATTCTCAAGATGCCAGAGGACAAGAATTGTTCTTGCTGCTCAAATATCACCATCCCAGAGCTCTTAAGTAGGACTGTCAGAGACCTGGCAGTCCTACACTTAAGTAGGACTGTCAGGACCCTGACAGTCCTAAATAAAATTTTTTCTGTATATAAGAATGCGCCATCTTCAGTTATAAAGGCTTGTTTTGTAAGGGTTATATGTGGATCCTCTGTGATTATGCATACTCAGCTCAATATCAGCATGTCATTTCACAATGCTTGGAAAAATCTGACCAGTGCATCTGTTCTTTCACCTTGCTGTTCTGCACAATTAATGCTCATGTTTCTTTTTCCTTCCAAAAGCAGTATATTAGTGAAATCAAGACAGGTACATGGTTTCATGCATACATAGTATCAGCCTAAGAAACCTCTCAATTACTGTTCATATAGATTCTCAACAGCCACATTACTGCATCTCTGTAATGGATGTCTTTTATATGGTAAATCCATTTAAGAGGGTCATGTTCAGACTTGAGATCCGAATTGAGATCCTAGAAATCCTTAGGGGGCGCACAACATGTTTGCAACTTGGGGTAGGACTGCCAGGGACCTGGCAGTCCTACACTTAAGTAGGAATGCCAAGACCCTGGCAGTCCTAAATGAAACTTGCTGTACAACAAGTTTCATTTAGGACTGTCAGGGTCCTGGCAGTCCTACTTAAGTGTAGGACTGCCAGGTCCCTGGCAGTCCTACCCATGGCAATCCTGGGTGCTGAAGCGGAGAAGAATGGAGATGTTAAGAGTTAAGCAGCAGCAAAATAGTCCTTCAGTGGAACTATTACATTGAAGATCTATCTACTAAAGCAATCCATGCTCGTGTCCAAAGTGATTTCCCTTCTTGTTTTTTCTTTCTTGTTCTCTACTCTTTTTTTTCTCGATACTGTCTGGTTGCTGGTCATTCGGTCCAAATGTCATATTGTTTGATAACTAGGAAAATGCAGAGGAAGGAGAGAGGAAAAATGGTGAGGAAGAGAAGACAAGAGTTGAGGGAGAGAAGAAAAGAGTTGAGGGGAAAATTTTGGCTAGGTTTTGTTGTAACCTAAAATGGAGAGGAAGAGAAGAAAAGAGTTGAGGGAGAGAAGAAAAGTGTGGAGGAAGGATAGAGGAAAAAAAAAAAGTTGGCCTTTTTACCAAAGCTTGGGCTGCCCCCAAGTAAAAAAAATCTATGGCAAACTTGTAATATTTTCAAACTCTTTTGGGCTGCCTCCAAGTAAAAATGGTGGTGTCCTTAAAAAAAACCTTAATTTATGGAGCAAAATAAAAATAACTGAACCGACTCAAACCAAAATTGCCGAATTAGTTGAGTGTAATTTCATAGATTCGGTGATCCTATAAGATGACGATCCAATACAACCTTGACCTAAAAATTGAACCAACCAGACCATACTAACCTCTAGAATAAAATCCTGAAAACATAAATCATATGCTCTTTGGCCCCAAGCCCAAGGTCAGATGCGTAATTCACTCCTCCAAACTCCATGTCAAACCCTAATTTCCCACACCCCTTTATAAACAAACCCCCTCCATTTATATAAAAACCCTAACCTCGCGCCTCCATTTCCTCCTTTCTCCATCCAAACCCTAACATTAGGTCTCTTAGTCCCCCCTACCCATGGCCGCCATCCGCCCCCTCGTCTCCGTCCAGCCCCTCGAAGGCGACATGGCCACCGACTCCCCCGCCTCCGTCCCCCTCCCCGACGTCCTCAAGGCCCCCATCCGCCCCGATGTCGTCCGCTTCGTCCACGCCAACATCTCCAAGAACCGCCGCCAGCCCTACGCCGTTTCCCGCAAGGCCGGCCACCAGACCTCCGCCGAGTCCTGGGGCACCGGCCGCGCCGTCTCCCGTATCCCCCGCGTCCCCGGCGGCGGGACCCACCGCGCCGGCCAGGGAGCCTTCGGCAACATGTGCCGCGGCGGCCGGATGTTCGCCCCCACCAAGATCTGGCGCCGCTGGCACCGCCGCGTCAACGTCAACCAGCGCCGCTTCGCCGTCGTCTCCGCCCTCGCCGCCTCCTCCGTCCCCTCCCTCGTCCTCGCCAGGGGCCACAAGATCGAGTCCGTCCCCGAGCTCCCCCTCGTCGTCTCCGACTCCATCGAGTCCGTGGAGAAGACCTCTGCCGCGATCAAGATCCTCAACCAGATTGGCGCTCTGCCGGACGCCAACAAGGCGAAGGACTCTACCGCCATCCGCCCCGGAAAGGGAAAGATGCGCAACCGCCGCTACATCTCCCGCAAGGGCCCACTCATCGTGTACGGCACCGAGGGGGCGAAGATCGTCAAGGCCTTCCGCAACATCCCCGGCGTCGACGTCGCCAACGTCGAGCGCCTCAACCTGCTGAAGCTTGCCCCCGGCGGGCACCTCGGCCGGTTCGTCGTCTGGACGAAGTCTGCGTTCGAGAAGCTGGACAAGGTGTTCGGGACCTTCGAGAAGGGCTCGGAGGTGAAGAAGGGGTATGTGCTACCACGGGCTAAGATGGGGAATGCTGACCTGGGAAGGATTATCAACTCCGACGAGGTGCAGTCGGTGGTGAGGCCGATCACGAAGGACGTGAAGAGGAGGACCCTGAAGAAGAACCCCCTGAACAATCTGAATGCGATGCTGAAGCTGAACCCGTACGCGAAGACGGCGAGGAGGATGTCGCTGCTGGCCGAGGCGCAGAGGGTGAAGGCCAAGGCCGAGAAGCTCGACAAGAAGAGGAGCAAGGTCTCCAAGGTATTGATATTATCATTGCTATTTACTACTTCACTTTTATATGATAATATTATAATTGCGAATGTGATTATTAGTCTTGTTTATATTATTAGTGCTGATCATATTGGTATTAGTTGATGACCCTGATATGTGTTTCATTGCTGTTGACATGGTGGTGATTGATGTCTTAATATACTGATGTTATTTTATCTCATAACACATAAAATTACTACGGTTGAATGACTGATGAGATTTTTAGTACTGGGAAGGGAAATGTGATACCTGGGGATACTGACCTACCCTTCCATCTAAAAAATCAATGCTGCTATTTCGATAATATTCATTCAAGGCCTTTTAGTTTATAATATCTGCTTGGTTGTGTAGCTTATTCTTTGCTAACAAACTGTCTAAACACTAGGTTGGAATGTGCTAAACACCGAACAATGACGGTGCCAATCGTTTCATTAGTTTTCATGTTTGAGTAGGAGTTGCTGCTCAAAAACCTCGTGTTGTGCTCTTTTGAATTGAGTCACCCCCTCTATCTAGTATTAAATGTATGAAAATAATTTGTTTGATAATTATTATTTGACCTAGTAATTGAAGAATATCCAAAAAGGTTAGAAAGTATATACATTCCATTAGTCTTAAGTAAGAGAGTTGTGAGCATTGGAAAACTAATGACGAGGCATTGTAACCCAAACAATGTCCTTACATGGACATTTGGAATTATTAATTACTAGAAAATGTTTTTAGGCTAATTTGCAACTAAATACTCTCAACTATCTCAGTTTTGCATCTTGATACCCTAAGGTTTCATAGTATACTAGTTAATAGCCTAAACTATGTAGGGGTTGCAAGTTGATACACTGTGTTAGTTAGCAGTTGATTCTTCTGTCCCAACAAAAAGTTTCTTGACCAAATTATCCCTAATCTCTCTCATCCATTATTGTCTCTCCATTCCTTATCAGAGGAGAGCTGTCACATCTATCCACCTCCACTGACCTCAGAGCCTCTTTATGGCCCTAATTGGTGAACCGCAAGCTCCAACGACCACTCCAGACTCCGCCTTCACCGACGGACTTGCTAGATTTGATGCTCTTTCTGCTCCCTATCGTCCTCCTCTCTCCTTGTCTCTGTTGAAGAACCAGGGCTTCCACCACCGTCGGCTGCCGTCTGTTGTCATTAAGATTGCTGGAGGAGTTGCAGGAGAGACTTAGGCGCTCGATGACGTGGCTTCAAAACGTGGGTCTTAAGCCAACAACCGATCGACGGTCCACAAGAGCTTGAAAATCCTCACTAAGAATTCTACCAACTCATAAGTTTTCACTTCAATATTAAAAATTGCATGTTTTTTCAGCTCAAACACCAAAGTATCCCACAAAAACTCCATTAAAAAGTTAACCCAAAGATCATATTTTGATAACATTCGTGTATTAAAATATTCAATTAAAGATAACCAAGTTTTCTCACAAAAACATTGTAAATAAGTGAACTTTCCATAATGAACAAATTAAAGATCACATTTTGATGTCATTTGAGCATTCAACAAAAGTATTCCACCCATTTTTCTCACAGAAACTCCACATTAAGCAAATTTTCTATCATGAACAAACTAACGATCAAAATTTGATGCCATTTTAGCACCAAGTAAAAGAAACCCACTAAAATTTTGCAATTGGCAAAACATTGTAGAATACAAGGACCATTGACAGCTAGAAGGTAAAAGTTCTCCCCACCGATCCATGACAAATGGTCATTTGCCTTTTTTTTAATCTTAAAAGTTCGCACATACATTATTTACTATTTAAATTGACTTTTTTTTTTTCCTAATATCCAGTTAGATGGTTATTGTTTTACACATGATTGATGCTTTTTGGATGCTGTTTATAGGTTTCTTTAATTCATTACTTCCACTATTTGTTTGTAGTTTTGATGTGTCTTCTTTTCTGGATCTCTACTTTCAGGAGGAGGCTGCTGCTATCAAGGCTGCTGGAAAGTCGTGGTACAAAACTATGGTCACCGATAGTGATTATGCTGAGTTCGAGAATTTCACAAAGTGGTTGGGCGTTACCCAGTAGGCTACTCCTGGTTTTCTTTATATTCTAGGCAGTCTTTTTGAATGAGAACTTTCTTTATGATAAGAATTGGGTTTGTTGGTTTGAACTTTGATGTGCTTGTCTGTATTTTTTGCAAATGTTGGATACTAGTCAATGTTATTAATTTGGTCGAATATCATCTCTAGTAGATTATGGAGTTTAATGTGCTTCTATAATATCCATTTTTGCTGCTGACATTTGTTCTTAAAAATGTCGTCTACCGGATTGGAATGTGAAATTACGCTTGAAGTTTGGTCATGGTGCCCTGATAGTGCTGCCTGCCCAATCCTAATCTGTAGCAGACAATATTTCTGCTACTGCAATCCTATAACCCTTCTACACCTTTGTTGGTTGTCCTTGATGGTTTTTCCACCTCTATTCTGAAGCAATTCCTGAATACTGTATGCTCTAAGGAGTCTATTCCAATATTGTGTTTCTACACCTTTGTTGGTTGTCCTTGATGGTTTTTCCACCTCTATTCTGAAGCAATTCCTGAATACTGTCTGCTCTAAGGAGTCTATTCCAATATTGTGTTTTATATATATATATATATATATATAAAAGACCCCCAATCACGTGTACGTGAAATATATATATATATATATATATATATATATATATATATATATATATATATATATATATATATATATATATATATATATATATATATATATATATATACGTGATTGGGGGTCTTGAATCTTGCTGGCCTCTCTGATGTCAGTTCCACTACCACTAGGCCATATTGTAGGTAGGGAGGCAAATGGAGGTGTCCAACCTCTGACATGAATCAACTCTGCGGATTAGGTCTCTTTCCTGAAGGTGCGAGTTGTAGATGTTTATCCCGCTTTCATTATACTGTAATTGGCTGTTTTTTCTTTTGGGAAAGAGTCGACGATTGTGTTGGTATCCTCCGAAGTTGATGTTAGGTATTGGATTTGTAAAATTCTTTAAGCATTTAGAAAATGGGCCTTAGAAAATATGGCAACTCTTTCTACCTTCTGAATTTCATTAGAGCTTCATTCAAGTGTCATTTGTAGTTTTAAAGGATTTACTGTGCCACCAAAGTGTCCATGACTCTTAGATTGTTGTTTATGGGTTACAAGCTTTGGATGATTGTACATTTCAATCTTTTATCATTCCTTCCCTTTAAGCGGACTCCTATTTGTAATTTTATCTTAAATAGAAGTCTTTTGTATTGGCTGTTTGGATAGTTGTAACTTTTTGGAAGTGTGAAAGTGAGATTTCAACCGAAGTGAGAATTGAAATTTTGAAATTTCAATGTTTAGATGACAACACGAAAGTGAGGTGGAAATTGAATTGATCTATTAATTAAAAAAAATAACAAAAATAGATTATTTAAAATTAACAAAACTTAATTAAAAAAATAATTTTAACCCTAATTAACATAAAATTAACTTCTCATTAACTTTTTAATTAATAAATAATTAATATAAAAAAAATACTAAAAGTGTTTTTCTATTCAGTTAAAGATGATGAACAAAAAATGTATTAATTAATAGATAAATTAATTTAATTAAATTAATAAAGAAAAAATAGTCACAAAATTATGCACTTTTAACGAGTTCCACTCATTTTCTACTACTAAAAAATCCTCTACTTACAATAATTTTTTAATCTTTCAATGTACTTTCTAATGGCTAATCAAACACCATAACGGTTGTAGTACAAGTGCACATGTATTAAAGAGTGATGTTATATGTACCTCCAAAATTCACATTCTTTCATGTTTCTCTACCACGTGGCATTTCTTTATTGACCGAAGCAAATAGGGAGGAGGTTGGAGGAAGACATGAGCGAATAGGAAGGACCACCTGGTGGAGGGACTAGGAAAAATAAAATTTTGGAGATAAACATAAGTATTTTTCTGTATTAAAAGTACTAGTGTAAGTGCTATTTCAATATACTTATAATCTATTTATAAGCTACCAAACATGCAAATTAATGACACTTTCAACACATGTTGTAAAGAAAATGTTCGATTGTAACCCACTAGTAAGCTTCCTAAAAGACATCCAGCTCGCACGTGAGGATGTCCCGCTGTGACCACAATCCCATTTGCTCGATTTCTTCTTTCCTTCTTCTTCTTCTTCCTTCTCTCTCCTCCGCTGACGACGCTTATAAAAATACTACCATTTATTCTCTCTCCACTCTCCCTTCCTTCCTTCAAAATTAGGGTTTCTCTGGTTCTCCCCCTTTCCCAAAGAGAACCTCCGATTCCCCCCAAATAAATTCTTCGGGTTTCGTGACGATCGAGATTCGATTTCTTGTTTCGTAGGTCGTCGTCGGAGGAGGAGGAGGAGAGGACATGGGGGCGTTGATGTCTCGGTTCTGGTTCATGCTGTTCCCGGCGAGCGAGTACAAGATCGTGGTGGTGGGGCTGGACAATGCCGGCAAGACCACCACCCTCTACAAGCTGCACCTCGGCGAGGTCGTCACCACCAACCCCACCGTCGGCAGCAACGTCGAGGAGCTCGTCTACAAAAATATCAGATTCGAGGTCGCCGGCTCTTCTTTTTCCTCTTTTCTACTAATATGAGACTCTTATTCAATTGTTTTGACGAAGCGAATCGAAATAAACTTCTGGAATGCTAGGCTACGTGTCGCTATCACGCAGTGCTACTGCATGTTATCGTCTTGACTTTGTCTCGAAAGTCGAACTGCACGCAGTCGGCTCGCTAGAGTATATGGTCGATCAATTTTATTGTCTATCTCAGACTAAAGTGTTCGTCTTATATAGAGGAGCTAGCCCACTAATTATGAGTTCGTTTGTATGACTCATAAAACTAGTGCAGCTAACTAGACATCAAAGAAGTGCGGTTAACTGCATCAGTTAGTGTCAGAACGAATCAGAGCATCTGGTACTAACGCACTACTAAGTATAAAGTACAAAGTGCGCCAACAAAGTGTCATTTTGCACCCTAAAGCCATATGTCTGACTCGGACTCGAACTCGGACCAAATTGGTCCAGTTATAGGTCCGTTCAGGGCCTATAAAGGATTTATAAATAGTGTGTTAAAAATATATGATTGTGTTCGAGAATTGACCACCTAGAATAATGAAACTCGTTGTCATGCATTCAATTCGTAGACATTATAGTGAAATACACCAATGATTTGTCCCAAGTGTGAACTAGATTGGACTTTGGTTATATGATCAAATACCAACAACTATGTTGCGCTTGCACGGACACGAATGACACAACACATACACAGATCGTCGTGACATGAACATGGTGTCGATTTTGTTGTGCCCTATCGTGTTTTGGAGTGTTCTGTGTCGTGTGCCATACGTACAAAACGACACGAAATAGACATAGCTAGGGGCGAATCCAGATATTTTAGTCAAATGAGACTCGTGGCAAAGGGGGCTTGACCAATAGAAATAAATAAATGAGTCTTAGTTTGAACTTAAGACCTCACATATAGACCCGACAACTACTACTACCCTTTGGTAATGACTTTAGCAGTAGATGTCCATATTAATTGGTGTGTTATGGTGAAAATTATTGAAAAATCTCTATGAAGATTTCCCTCCCTGGTACGTGGCATCTATTGTTTAGTGTTTGTGCTTCTTAGGTAAGTATGGAAAATTTAATAGACAAGGGCTTGAAGGATTTGACAAAATGAGGTCGTATGGTACGTTTCATATGCGGTAATATGGATTTGAGTTTGATATCCCATAGATATTACCGGATTTGGCATAATCTCAATTTAGAATTCTTAGAAATAAGGAATTTTCTTGTGCATTAGATTCCCACCACACATGAGAAGTGGATGTTCTATATTCCCTTCTATCTGGAATATGATGTCTGGAAGTCTATATTCCCGGAAATATGATATATTATAACAAACATAATAGTACAAAATTCTCATTAATTTAATGCCCAGGAATAATTTTTTGGGGGAATATGAAATCCTCGGGAATATTGCAATCCTCATAGCAAATGCAACAGGAAGGCGAAATTTTGTCTTCTGCTCGTAAAAGACAAAATCAGGAAGTATGCTTAGAGTAAAAATTTGTAGTCTTGCCCATGAGTTATGTGAAATTTGGACTCGAAGTAATAGGAACCTGTCGGTGCAAACTAGTTCTGCCAACAGTCTTTCATTTGGTTCTATGAAGTAGGGGATAGGATTAGAAATTCTTCCTAGTTTTTCAGTGTCATGTAAGATTTTTCTTCTTCGTATTTCTAAATTAGAGAAGAGGACCTATATGGAACTCTTTAGAGTTTAGATCTTTTGGTTCCACACACACTTCTTGGTTATTGTCTATTAATTATTGTGGATTTGTTAGTTCCCTACACAAAATTGGAGAGAATGTCATCCTCAAGTGACCATAAACCTCGGTTAAAGGGAGCTATGCGTTGAATGGTTGAAAGTGGTACCTTTTTCTCACAATGGGAACCTTCCAGGCTTCAAATCTGATGACCCAAGTAGCGACAACTAAGTTGACCCCTCAATCCTTGGAGGCCTCTATTCAAGGTGTCAAAACAGTCAAAGATCCTAAAACAATTATCCTCGCTCTCAACATTTTCTCAAATATATAGTTGGGCTCGATATTTTTTGGCTAGATTAAGAAAGTATTGTATTATATCTGGCTTTTCTTGTAATGACATTTGTATGTTTTGTTGGGGTTTTATCCTAACTCTAGTCCAATCTAGGTGACACTTAGGACAAACCTTTATTGTATTTTACTACAAGGTTTATGAATATTCAATGCATGACATGGAGTTGAATTATAATTGGTGGTAAAACTAGTTCTTGGAGTGTATATGCAGACTAATGTTTGAATCCCATCATAAGCATATATTTTTCGTACATTATTTCTAAAGTTTTCGACCCACACCTCGATGGGATCCGTTTCATGTCAGAGTCTTAGACCCACACCCAGCTCATTGCTATCATGTGCTGAGTTGGCGCCATGCTAGATGCCTCACAGCTACTTCGCAGGTACATGGCACCAAGGTGAATATGACGGTTACATGGAGCTAAGGGGTCAGGAGTTACATGTGACTTGATCAATCATCAGTTTGATTGTATTCTAACCGATGCACTTAAGTGCACCAGCTTAATGGGTTGGTTAGAGTCTGCTTAGATTCTAAATGATACATTTAACTGCACTAGTTAATGAGTCATACAAATCTATATAAGAGGTTCAACACTTTAGTATGAAACATACTTGAAAAAAATATTGATCCACCTCTCTCTTGTTCAATTGGCATGTGCGGTTCGTGCGTGTCAATATGTTGCATCAGCGCTATAGAAGCAGTACTGTGGCGACAACATTGCAATAATCCTGCATCACCGAGATAGAAGCCGTCCAACAACTGACTTGTTGCTCTTGGCAGCACAACACAGTGAAGCAGAGTGTTGTAGAAGATCCCTTTGAACTTATTGGTCCTTGGAGCAAATGACAGTATGGTCATATTGCTTTGAGCACTGGTGATTTGAATCACCCCAACTAGTGACTTCCCTTCCCTTGTCATTTTAATCTTTATTTTATCGGCTAAATTGTTTCGTCTTTTGTCATGTTTAGCCTACTAACATGTTTTATATAAAATATGATCTCTTGGGCTTACATTGTCACAGACCTACATTTTGGAAGTATTGACGTTGTCTTCATAGGGCTTTACCTCCGCCCATGTCAATTCAACTTTTTTGCATTAAATCTTGTGTTATCAGAGCTGGCATTTTCTTGTAACACACCTTCCTCAAGGCCTCACATTGTTTCTAACCACCATTTTACCTCTAAGATGTTTCTCCATATCAATTCTTCTCTTTACCGTTGTTCTTGCACGGATATTTATATTCTTGCTTCTTCCCTCTTACTGTTTGTGGAACTCTCTCTCTCTCTCTCTCTCTCTCTCTCTCTCTCCCTGCCAAAAATGTTCAGTAGCTTAGACACTGTCATCATAGGGATTTAGCTCCTCCCATGTCAGTTCCACTTTTTTGCATTAAATCTTGTGTTATCAGAGCTGGCATTTTCTTGTAACACGCCTTCCTCAAGGCCCTCACATTGTTTCTGACCACCATTTTACCTCTTAAGATGATTCTCCATATCAGTTCTTCTCTTTACCGTTGTTCTTGCACAGATATTTATATTCTTGATTCTTCCCTCTTACTGTTTGTGGAATTCTCTCTCTCTCTCTCTCTCTCTCTCTCTCTCTCTCTCTGCCCAAAATGTTCAGTAGCTTAGACAATGTGTTGCTCAGATGTTACTAAGTTCCTGTGTATACTCTATGGATCCAACATAAAAGTTTGGTAGGACCTGAATAGTATTATTGACCAGAGGCCATCCCAGATTAAACACTAGAGAGACCCAATGTGACAAATTGGAAATTTAGGGGATATTATCAAATTTGATCTTGTACGTGTTGTATGGGTTTAACTCTTCAAAAGATCTTAATACTATGATGAATGCTCCTTGTTCATCTTGGAGGAAATAAGTACTTAGTTGCCACCTGTAATGATGTTGAAGCCAACATTTTCAGCTTAAGTACTTCTCAAGATGCATTGTACATTCTTGCACTGGGTTAAAAACTTGAAGCTAGACTCTAATGGCTGTAGTATATGATTTTTGAAAGATTGAAGGAGGTGGAAAGTCTTTTAGTGCACTTTGCAGCTTGCCATGTTGTTGGACAGTGGATACTCTTGACTGAATTGAAGAGAAAAAGAGCCTTTTGAATAGTTATGCACTTTTTGAAACTGAAATTGTCTATCCATCTTTTGAACATGATTTATGTACTTACAGTTGTGCATCCTGATACTTGCCAAGTGACTTTATGTTACACCGTATTTGCCGACTCTATGCAGTGATCCTGTCAACCCAATTAATTTTTCCACCAAACTGATATTTGTTTTCTTATATTTCTCAGCCAAATCCTCATCTTTATTGCTTCTTGGAATCCAAAGTTCAGTTCATGAGGTTGATACTCTCCAATATGTTGACAAATAAATGTTCCATTTTATAGACATAATGGTCAATGTCAGAGATCATAAAGAGTTCAACCCTCAACAACTTTCATTCGAGAACATTCATTCTGAATCAAATAGCGGAACGTTTCCATCCAGAATGCTTAATGTAGTTTTCCACAGAAATGTGTGGTCTGGAACTTTTTGTTGGGATTTTTATGCTTGCTTTTGGAAGAAGTGTAAAGAACCTTTGTTAGTTTTTTTGGTAGGGATCAGAAGACTAACCAAAGAGAGAGAAGCTTTGGGTTATTCTTTTGTTTGCTTGGTAAGGACAGAAGCAGAAGCAGAGCAGAAGCGGGATAAGAAAACAAAAAAGGCCTAAGGAATATAAATGGGCTTTCTGATTCCTGAGTTTATTGTGTTCACCAGTTGGCCTTGCATTCAAAGTGGATATCTGGGCTTAGCTGGCATAGTAAGGACAGAGCAACCAAATAGCCCCTTATGTATAAAGACCAGTTGAGATATAATGGCTTCTTGAATTCCTTATAATTTATGTTTGTTATGTTATTCGGTTGGCCTTTGGGTTCGATCTGGATACGTGGCAGATAGGTAACTTAGCTCGCAAGGTAGGGAGAGAGAAGACAAATATGCCCTTGGAAAGGAAATGTAAGCGGACTTTTGGATTCCTTACCACTTATTATGTTCTTCACTTGGTTTTGGATTATACTAGCAAAAATATAAATAAATGGGCTCCTGGAAATATAAGTGAGCTTTGAGAAATATCCCACAGTAATATATTTGTTCCACCAAGACTTCTGAAGAAACCTACCCCCACAGTTCCTATCTTCATTCCTCTTTCCTTGACTTCCCGCTTCTAGGTCACCCTATTCCAGGTGACTTGTCAAGTTCAAAACTTCAAATAGGAGCCATCGAATAATGATTAAGACATGGCTCATCTGATTGATTATTAGGGGGATTTATCCAGAAGTAAAAGCTCAAGGTTCTTTTGTAGCTGGAGAGACACGCTAAATTGTTAACTTAGGGAAACTTATGGAGGGGTAATGTATATAATTTGCAAGTTGCCCTTTTGATGGAGAAGATTAGCCCAAGTTATTAGGTTGAACTTTGATACTAATTAAAGATTATAGAAATGAACAAGTGTTACACTTGTAAGACTTGGATCCCTCAGCAAAGTGGGTTATAAGCATACTTCAAATTTTGAAGACCCCAAATGTTTAGATGTCTTCCGTAAATAGCTTCCATACTTCAAATTTGAGTGTTAGAGTCATAAGTTAGACTTATTTTTTTACGTGAGTACATTCAAGTAGTTGGGGAAGCATTTATCATAATATGTAATATAAATACACATGAGATGTAACATTTGTGTTAACAACACTCTTTCTAGGTCTACCATGCTAAGTAGTCCAATGACGCATCAACCTCTAAAGTATCGCATTCTCGCAAATGCACAGGCCAAAGGGTGATATCCTTGGACAAACGCTTGCCTTTCATTTAACTGCGATTATAGGGATTTAAGCCCCTGCAATCTTTTCTCTTATTTCTCTCATCTCCTCTCTTCTACTAATTTTACTTGGTAACATACCAACTTGAAAGGTACTCTTCATCCATTCCACAAATATGTTAATAATTTTTTAGGCGTTGTTTAATGGTTGCATAATTGTTTTGTGATCTCTTTGTTTGTGGTTGTTCGTCGTTGTTCGTTGTGAGATCTAGGATTTCTATAGATTTCAGTTGGTCGTTCGTTGTTGGTTGTGGCTCTTTATGAGGTATAGGATTTCTGAGATTTCGTGTTTTTGTTGAATCTATGAGTATGGTAGGGATTGAATCTTCTAGTGCTTACTAGTGGTGGTGGTCCGGACAATCTTTTTGTTATTATTCATGATAATAATGAAGTGAGGAAAGCAATTATTGTGGTAAAACTTAATGGTGCGAACTACCTTATCCAATTTAAGTCTACTAAAATAGTTGAGGGTGAAAAAAGTTAAAATTTTTGGTAAAAGCGCCCCCATCTGATATCGACTGATTATGAGGATTGGATAAGTGTAGATGTATATGCTATGTCATGGTTATGACATAGTATGGAATCATACGCCTCTAATGTTCGGTAGTGTGAGTCCTCCTAACAGATTTAGCATCTCTGGAAGACTCTTATTCGTAGAAGCGGAATGTGTCTCGTATCTGCGAGTTGTACGAGTTACTTTTAATATAAATCAGAATGTGGAGCATGTGAATGAGTATTTGGCTTCAAAGAAAGATTTGTGGGAGGATCTCTTGCAGTATCATCCGATTATTACTGATTTAAGAAAGCTCAGTGACAAGGATGAATTCCATATTTCACTCATCCTAGTTGGCTTGGATCATACGCTCGAACATTATAGATATTTTCTCACGTCTCAGTTCTCAATCGTTCATTTCTAAGACATAGTTATGTAGTACTGAGTAATGACTCTTTTGTCTTGATTACTAGTGCTTCTAGTCGTAGTGGTGGGCCGTGGTGTTCGTGATATGCCACAGAACTATAACTATTGTGGCATTTTCGGTCACGTCAAATAGTACTGTTGGGACAAGTGGGGTAAATCCGAGTATGCACATCATGTGTATAATGAAAACGTAGAGTCCAGTCCTGTTCTTGGACATGATGCTTCTGATTTTAAGCTGACTTCAACTTTTAATACCTCTAATTCACTTGAACAAATCCTCTAGAAGTTAAACGTGCTTGTTAGTACCACCTCCAAACCTACTGCAACCGTAGAACATATAGGTAATCCGACCTTTGTTATAACTCAGTCATCATCCCCTTATTGGGTTATCGATTTTGGAGCAAGCTATCATATGTTTGGTATACATTCGCTCTTTCATAATCGTTGTCCTATGAAACATAATATTATCTTGGCTGACGGGTAGTCTATGAGTCTACTCGTCTTGTGCTTGGAAAATGTGTCATTCACCCTACCTAATCATTGTCATTATCTAATTCATTATATGTGCCTAATTTTTCTTTTTAATTTCTGTGAGCCAGTTAATCGTAACCAAATCACTTTATTGTTCTGTAATTTGTTTTTCCCAAAATTTTGTGTCTTCAAGACCTAAGGACGAAGAAGATGATTGGTTCGTGACATGAAAGAGATGACTTTATTACTTGGATTTACTTGGAAATGTTTTTTACTTCATTCTCTCTCTCCGTTGCATTAATATTGTCATTTGGGCCATCCGTCTTTGGCTAAGTTGCGTCAGGTTGTTTTTAGTTTGAGTTCTGTTTCTGCTTTAGAATGTAAAATTTGTCAGTTAGGCAAGTATCATCGTAGTCTGTTTTATCGTCGTGTTAAGAGTTGTCAATTGTAATTCTTAATCTTGTTCATACTGACATTTGGGGTCCTTTTAGAGTCAAAATTCGAAAGAATTTTAATATTTTGTTATCTTTGTTGATAATTGTTCCAGAATGACTTAGTTATATTTCATGAAAAATGATTTGAGTTTTCACATGTGTTATCCAACTTTTATGATAAGATATATATTCAATTTGGTAAATGCATTAAAGTTTTACATTTTGATAATCCTTTGAAGTATACTCAATTGTCTGTGACTTTTTGTGCTGATCGTAGCATTATCCTCATTGCATCCATAGCTTAACAAAATAATGTAGCTAAACGCAAGCACCGACATATTTTAGTTGTAGCTCAGACTCTCATGTTCAATATGCATATAGGTAAACAGTATTGGGCATATGCAATTCTTATTGTGTGTTATTTAATTAATCATATGCCATAATATGTGTTGAACAATGTTATAAATTTCAGCCTAGGCGGCCGTCGGCCGCACCGGAAACACCCTAGGCGGTGCTCCTAGGCGGATTTTGGCCTAGGTGTTCCTTGACGGCCTGTTCACCCTTTTTTTTTTGAAAGATTTTAGAAAAAACCAAAAAATTCATATTTCAAATTTCAAATTTTAAAATATTAAAAAATTACAAAAGTTTTCTTACCTCCGACGACGGTGGCTCCTGCTGCTATATTGCTCTTGTTGTTGCTGGAGAGTTGGTTTGGAGTGGAGAGGAGTGGTGGAGAAAGGAGTGGGTGGGTTTAGAGTAGAGAGGAGTGAGTTTATATGGCTGGACGGGGCGAATTCGAAGCTGGACCCGCACCCAAACCCGAACCAAATGTAAAATAAAAATAAAAAACAAGCTTCATCATGATTCGAACTCCAGACCATCAGTCTACCCCTAACATGAGTTAAATACATCCCACTAGCTATGAGAACTCATAAACTTGTGTCATTTATTACACATACAAATTACTTATATCTACTACACGTAGGAAAAAAAAATTTAGTTCGGCCGCATGGCGTCCCTTTCGCGCACCGAATCCGTCTAGCAAAATTTGTAACATTGATGTTGAATAACCAAGTCTTCTTCTCTATGTTACATCCATGTGTCTCTTTTTTCTTTACCTCATGTGTTTGGGCGTGTTGCATTTGTTCACTTCGAACCTAATGGAGATAAGTTGGTTCCTCGATCTATCAAGTAGGTCTTCTTTGGTTATCTCCGAACTCAAAAAGGTTATTGTTGTTATATTCCTCAGTCACGTAAATATTATGTTGCTGCATGTGTTACCTTCTTTGAGTCCACTCCTTTTTTTTTCCTTCAAAAGACCATCCTCTTCCGTTCACATCAGACTTGGTATCTTCCATATCGCTTCCCGTTAGTCATGAATCCATTTCTTTATCCGCTCCTCCTTTACAAATTTATTATTATTAGAGATCCAAGTAGAAAATTTAGCCCACACCACATCATCTTTCATGCATGAGAATCCAGCTTCCTCCACCACAGTTTCAAATGATCTTCCTATTGCTTTCAGAAAATGTAGTCATAGTTGTACTACTAAACATTCTATTTCAAATTATGTTTTCTTACATCATGTTTCTCATTCTTTGCATGCTTTTGCTGTCTTATTGTCTTATGTTTCCATTTCTAAAACTTACAAAACAAGCTATGTCATATTCTGGTTGGAAAATAGTAGTAGATGAAAAGATGTCTGCTTTGTATCAAAATCAAACTTATGAGCTTACCTCACTTTCCGTTGGGAAGTAAATGATGGGTTGTAGGTGGACGTACATTGTTAAGTATCATCTAGATGGTTTTGTTGAACGTATCAAGGCACGTTTGGTTCCAAAGAATATAAACAAACATTGGGTGTGGATTATATGAAGACTCTTTTGTAGCTTGGCTAAATTTCGTTAGCATTCTTATCTATGTTGCAGTTAATCGTCAATGACATGTATCAGTTGGACATCAAGAATACTTTCTTGTATTGTGACTTACATAAGGAGGTTTAAGCCACCAGGATATGTTGCATCTAGTAGTGACAATATGGTGTGTTGATTGAAGAGGCCTTTTATGGGCTTAAATAATCCCCTCGAGCTTGGTTTGATAAGTTTCTTTCGGTTCTCATTTAATATGTGTTTCGTCGCATTATGTCAGAGCATCTAATACTTAGTCGATCTTCTACATGCGGTGTTATTGTATTGATTATTTATGTTGATGATATCATTATATATGTGAGTGACTATATTGGTATTTTTCAACTTGAAGGCCTACCTTAGTCGTCAGTTTTACACCAAGAGTTAGGTACTCTTCTTTTTTTTCTTGGAATCGAGGTTGCCCGCTCTAAGATGGGTGTCTATATGTCGCAGCGCCCAAGTATATTTTGAACTTGTTTAGAGACATGGATATTGGACTCTTAGCCTCTTGATACTTCTATGGATTCTCATGTCAAATTTGATGTTGATGTGGGGGACTTATTTGAGGATATTGAACTGTGCATACGACTTGTTGAGAAGATTATCTACCTTACTGTTATATGACCAAATATTATATATGCAGTTGGAGTAGTTATTCGGTTTATGCATAATTCTCAGCAGCCACATTGGATGGCTATATATCGTATTGTGCGATAC
Source organism: Iris pallida (assembly GCA_029216955.1). NCBI lineage: Eukaryota > Viridiplantae > Streptophyta > Magnoliopsida > Asparagales > Iridaceae > Iris > Iris pallida. Next base: position 976,967 of record JANAVB010038820.1, read on the forward strand.
TTAAAGGGTGCGATCGAAAATGGTTTGTTGTACAAACCATCATAGACTCATACAGTAAGGAGTTTCAGTGATGCTAATTTGGCAAAGTAGTCGGAGTGATATGAGGTCTACTTCTGGATATTGTACCTCTGTTGGGGGTAATCTTGTGACGTCGCACACTAAGAAGAAGAATGTTATGACTCGTTCTAGTGCAGAGGTTGAATATCGTACTATGGCTTTACAATTTCTGAGATGATGCGGGTGTAATGTCTTCTTTATGAAATGGGGATGATGGTTTCCATCCCTATGGAGTTTGTGACAATATATAAGCAATTTTCATCGCGAATAGTCCCGTGTTTCATGAGCGCACTAAGCATATCGAGGTGGATTATCATTTTATTCGTAATTTGTTGGTGAAGAAACAGATTGTCACTCCACGTGTTTAGTCTGAGGATTAGTTGAGTGATATCCTCACCAAACCACTTGCTTGTAGTATCTTTTTTATTTATGTAGCAAGCTAGGCATGTCGGATATCTAATCTTGAGGGGGATGTTAGAGTCATAAGTCAGTCTTATTTTCTTATGTGGGTACAATCATTTACTTGTGGGTGTTTATTAACATATCTTAATATAAATACACATAAGATGCAACTTAGAAATTTAGGCTCTTGTACTCTTCTCTTTCTCCTATCTTACTTCTCTCTTCTCCTAAATTTCACTTTGAGATTTATACTTAGATGACAAGTACCCTTTTCACTCTTTTGCTTAATTCTCATAGAGATGAATAATGTTCCTTGTAGCAATTTGTATCATCTTACCTCTTTGTTTAGACTCTTTGTAGTCTAGAAAAATTGGAGGGTATTCCTTGGTTATATTTATACTTTAGATGAGAGGACGAGGATTATGATTCATCTTCACTCTTTTGCTTAATTGTGATAAAGATGAATGTTGTTCTTTGTAGCAAATTGTATCATCTTACCTCTTTGTCTACATTCTTTATAGTTTAGGGGAATTTGGAGTGTGTTTATTGGTTGCGCGAGCTTAAACTATATATCCAAAAGGTAAATCTACCTACTTGCCAACCGGCCTTCTAGATTATTGCATGTCCCTGTCATACTCATAGCGAGATTTGCTAGGAACTTGACATCACCGATTCATCATAGGGGGTTGATGACAGGTTGATAGCCGGTCACAAAAACTTTATCAAATCCGTTATGGAGCTTTCAATGCTAGATAGCTGATGCTATGGAATAAGGTTGATGATGACAACTTAGATGGAAGGATAAAAGATATTTCTCTACCGCCAACCATAACAAGATATCAAGTTATACCCAGTAAAAGAGGTTTTATCTTCACTGGAAATTTGATCTTACACTGGGAAATAAGCACTAAGCAAAAGCATGTTTCAAGCTGTTTATGAAGTTTGGAGAGCAATGCTTTACTAGCACTTGAAAGATTTGTAAAAGAGTTTGCATCTCTCTCTCTCTCTCTCTCTTTGGGTGAACCAATTATTTATTTATTTATTTATTATTTTCTCAGAAAAGGAAAAAAAACGAGCTATGGAGTGTCTTGAAGCGGTTTTGTGCTGTTTATGAGAAGTAAATCCTCCTATACCGAAGGATTAATAATGAATTATTTGGTATGGAAAGCCACACATTATTCTCTTGGAGATATTTTAGCTATTGTCAACCTTAGTTATAAGTTCTGTTGAGTATTGTGAGCTATTCTCATGCCAATGATTTCATCACATAGTAGCTGTAGTGATCCATGAATTGATCGCCTTTTTATACCCTTATGGGGTGTTATTCTCTGTATGTGTGTCCGTATCTGTGGTTGTGGCTGTGGGTGTGAGCGGGGATTGTTAGGGGGGAACTTGAAGATTGAAAGGTGTGCTTGCAGTTACTGGACATTCGCAATTATGAGTAGATGCTGTTAATTTATGAATTTTTAATGAAGAAAGTAAGATTGAAATTAGCTAATGTCCTGTTGATGGGCTTAAATACAGGCGTAGAGTGCCCTCTATCCTTGGTATAGCAATTACTGTAAGGTTCATGATTACAAAACGTACATGATGCTATTAAATTATTAATTCTCAAAGAAGAGAGTAAGGTTGTAATTTGTTCATGGCCTGTTGAAGGGCTTAAATGCCATTTTAGATCCCTTTGTATAGCAGTATATGGTATATAATACATTGGGCTTAGAAATTAGTACCTATTTATTTCTTGGCCTTTTGAGGATTGTCTGAGTATCTTTTCCATTGTCTCTTATATAGTTGATGGCTCTAGGTGATCCCTCATTGATTCACAGTCAACTGTCCTCAGTTATATATTCAGCTTTCACTCTTTCTCAGTGAATCTGATGTCGACATTCTTTTTGTGCTTCACTTTCTCTTGTGAACACTGGATGTTAGGTTGTTAGGTACTTGATGGTTAACTATTGGATTCCCATTGTCCTTCTCTGATAAACTGACAAGCACTATTATCTGGTTAAATTTTTGTTAGGTTCAAGTTGTTTTAACTTGGGATGAAGTATGACTCACAGAGGACAGTTTGCAGAACATTTCCGTAGTGAAGATCAGAGGTTTCAATGTTTTTATTTGTGTATAGACAGTATTGATACCTAACTTGGGATGAAGTATGACTCACATAGGACCGTTTGCGGAACATTTCCGTAGTGAAGATCAGAGGTTTCAATGTTTTTATTTGGGTATAGACAGTATTGATACCTAACAGGTTTCAATGCTTTTATTTGTGTATAGACAGTATTGATACCTAACTTGGGATGAAGTATGACTCACATAGGACCGTTTGCGGAACATTTCCGTAGTGAAGATCAGAGGTTTCAATGTTTTTATTTGTGTATAGACAGTATTGATACCTAACTTGGGATGAAGTATGACTCACATAGGACCGTTTGTGGAACATTTCCGTAGTGAAGATCAGAGGTTTCAATGTTTTTATTTGGGTATAGACAGTATTGATACCTAACAGGTTTTAGTTTTCTGAACTAATTTATTGTATAAATATTAATATAAGGATTGCAATGAGGGAACATGTTATGAACGCTTAAATCCCACTGAGAACCATTTTTATAAGCATGATTTAAACAGCCATGAGGAACTCATGCATATGTTGGAGCATGTTACCTATTAGAATCACCAGTGAGTCTAGCATAGCATATTAACCCATTGAATGGAGGAGGATTTTGAATTATTGGCATGATGATAAGCTTCAAGTTGAATTTGATCTTAACCCAAATATAAGTTAGAAACCCTTCTCTTGTCTTGTTTGGCTTTATGCATCAACCGTGCTTCCATTGGAGTTGGGAACTCTCTTATGCCTCCACAAATGCAAATTTTGTATAATTGATATTGGGTTGTTGTCATCAAGCATTCCTCTACAGGTTCTTTCATGATGCTATTGACTTAATGTCTTAATGTGATTCCTCCCTTAAACTCATATCATACAGGAAAAGTAACCTATCAAGTTCCAATCACTTTAATCTAGGGAAATCCTCAACTCATCTTCTTTGAGTTGGTATGAAACCATTGACTTGCGCTTCTATCACTCGGTTCTGTAATCGACTTAGTTTGAAGCGGAGGAAACATTAACTGAGGCAGCTAAATATGGATAGCACTATTCTGTTACTCGTAATCCAACAAAATGCATGCAATTGCAAGGACTTGCAATATGGTTGAAGACTTCGTATAGGCATCATATTTTAGCTGAAGCAAACCTGAAACACAGTACTTCTATCATCAATGAGTGTTTCATGTGACTACTTTGACTCATATAGTTGCTTTCCATGCTCTGATAGTCGTTTATGGTCGAACTCAACTGTCATGATCTTAATGGTTGGTAAGCCTACCATTCATGTAGAGATATATGAGGAGATTGGAGCTTATTGGCATTAGGATAAAAAAAAACAGTGTAAGAGAATAAATAAAGTGAATCAATCTAATGACACCATTCAGTAATATTTCTATACTTTTATGCTTATAAAATGGTATTTTGTGACAGTAGAGGCAGATAAAAGTTCATGCTGCTGATATGCATATAGGAGGATCCAGTAATTGGATACATGTGGTCATGTTATGTTTGGTGAAAGAGAGAGTCCTTGAACTGAGAGGGTTATGCGATAACTGGTTATCTGCAATTGTATTTCGTGGCAGGCTATGTGGTTACTGAAATAGTCGTTAGCTGTATCCATCGTATGGACTTTATGGAGTCACTTTTGACATTCATTTTTGAGTTGAGATAAATTAACCTTCCTCATAACATTTCAAAAATTATTAGGAACAACCTATAGTTGAATCGAGGAAAACTTGTTTTGATTTGAGAAATAATAGCTGGAGTTTAAACTCTCATGGTTCATTTATGCCAATAAATGCATCAAACTTGGAGATGCTTATAGCTTTAAGATCTTGTGCCGTCTAGAAAGCTTGGTCATTCCAAAATTGATGTCGAGTCCATGTAACATACACATCGGACATGTCACTGACAGTGGCGTAGCTACATGGTCCCATGAGGTTGCGGATTTTGATTCTTTATTTATTTATATAGATTATCGGATAATTCTTCTTTATTTATTTATATAGATTGTTTGTATACCTATCTAAACACAGAAAGTAGTACTTAGTACATGACTTGATAATGAAAAAAGACAATTAGGTAGCTTGTAGGACTTTTCTAACTTCAAAGTATTGGATGATGCCATCAGCACATATGTTGATTATTGAAGAACCGGAAAGCGCTAATACCATGGTTCATGCAATGTTGAACATGGTGGTTAGAAAAAATCAACACTATCAATTGTATTTCTCAGGAATATATACAAGATTTTGCTTTGGGTTTCTCTTATTCTCAATCTTCCAACTTTTGTACCTTAGTAGAAATCTGATGTCACATTGGTCAAGATTGTCCAATTATCTTATGTCAAGTAATTACTGCTTTGTTTAGAGCAGCTCAGTTGGGTCTATCGTACTCCTATGGGACCTATTTCCATAACCTGCTCATTACTTTAATTCATATTGAACCTAAATACGAAAATGATCCGTCCTCACGGTTCACATATCTTTTTCTTCTTTAGCTACATGGGAATGTCTGCGAAAGCAATTAAAGTGGGTATTATTGTCTAGATCTCATATGAGCCAATTCAATTTTGATCCAGCTGATACTCGATATGTGTATGTAACACAAACATGCTCATGTTGTCTGCCTTTAATTTTGAAATATTAAACTGGTATCCGTGACTTTGAAATGTGTAATAAAGTCAAATTTAAACTCAAATAGGCATGTTGAAACTATTATTATAATTGATTATAGTGGCAACATATTCCTTACTCTGAGCCAACCCAATTAATGAATTACTTAACCTAAGCTGATAGGTGAATTATAAATGTTCTTATTCATTAATCCATTAATTGGGTTGGTATTTTATATTGTTCCTATTCATATTAATCTAGTAAAATTTTATGACCTTTGGTAATGATATATGATATTTTTGGAATTATAAATTTGTTTATTCTATTTTTTTAATAGTAAGCGTCACATCCCTTAGTTAAAAATTCTGGCTACGCCACTGGACGCTGATACTACAAAACAAACTAGGACACCAAAATTCTTGAATAAGATCATAAGTAAGCTGGTTTATTCTTGAAACAACAGTAATCATCTCATGCCTTATTTCTTTAATAAGATCAACAGGATGACTGACAAATAAGCTTCTCACCTTACTTCCCGTATCAAATAGGTATTTTCCTATCTCTAAGTCCGACTTCAGGAGTTAGGCATGTCCTTTCGTTTACTATTCAAATTGCAGCGACACATTTCTACCTTCTATTTCCTAAAGGACCGTCTTAGTCTCAAAGTGGTCATGTTCTGCTTCATTCTGATTATGGATGGCCAGAATTATACTTCTCTACACATACCATGAGGGTATGACTGGGCACCAAGAAAAATATATATTCACAGTGCAGGAGGAAAATTTCTCAATGCGATCATTGCTCGTCTAATCTTCTTCCTGTGATGGAAGCCAGGAAAATATGTTCTCGAAGTCTTGTGTAGTCTTGTTAGCTTATTCTATCATATGGTGTTAATTCCACATCTTTAGATCAGCGTCACAAGTCATCATGCTCATAGTTTTGCCTCAGTTTTTAACCATAACGTTGTCACCAATTTTAAAAGTCTATTTTGCTAGTAGTCTTTTGCCTCAAGCCATTTAACACGCATTTGGTATTTGTACTCATTTTATGTAATCCAGGTATGGGATTTGGGGGGACAAGATCGGTTAAGAGCTTCCTGGGCAACCTACTACCGGGGTACCCATGCCGTGATAGTAGTGATTGACAGCACTGACCGAGCTCGTATCTCCATCATGAAGGATGAGCTCTTCAGGTTGCTCCAACATGGAGACCTGGAGCACTCTGTGGTGCTTGTTTTTGCCAACAAGCAGGATCTCAAGGATGCTATGTCACCTGCTGAGATCACTGACGCCCTATCCCTACATAGCATCAAGACCCATGACTGGCACATCCAAGCATGTTGTGCTATTACCGGCGAAGGACTCTACGATGGATTGGGATGGATAGCCCAGAAAGTAGGTGGGAAGCCAAATGCCGCATGATTTAGAATCGGGAGGGCTTCGTGTTGTCTATAATTAGAGATTTAAATTTGGGCAACAAGATTGTCTCCATTCCTTTTCTTCCCATAATGTTGTCGACCTAAATTTCCACTCTTTGTTACTTTAAAAGGATTTGCACATGTTCCCCTCCAATTTCTTTAGACATGTTTCTGTTTAGGTGCATGCTAATCACAAATAATCAACAACAAGAAGGAAACCTTTATCCCAAACTTGTGGGGTCAAATAATCAGGAAACAGTTGTGTATTATTTCAAACTGTAGGAATCAGAGTATCCAGCATTTGCAGCCTTGCATATCTTGAGGTCCTTCGAACCAGCGGTCCCAATATGGATTTGTAGGTCCATTAGTGCTGCAGAACAAGGGAAATGCATGAGCAAGAGGAATCATGTGCAGCTTTTACTGGATAACCAAAAAAAAAGTTGGATATGTTGCATTACATTGGGAGTAAAGGGTCCGGTCTCTCTTCCACTTTCTGCAACAATCTGGAGGAAATGATAAATGTTCAATTAAGAGTCAAATAGTCGATCAATAGTTTGACGAAGCTTACAACATCAAGTGGGTGCTAATATCGTACGTACTCTCGCAGTGCAGCTGACACTCTTTCTGTTTTCTCTAGCTCTTCCAACTCTCCCTGAGTAATCAAAATATTGTATGATATGAGTAGGTGAATGGAACTTTAGCTTCACAACAACCAGACTATTTAGAAAGCAAAATCTCGTGATGACACCAAACGAGAAGGTGGAAGCTAAGGTACACCACCTGTGGAGTCGCGGACAGTTGTAGATATGGAACCTAAGTACCTAACTGGGAAGTTCCATACGCCATCTCATTGGCATTTTCGACGATCCAATGGTCAGGAAATTGGAAGCCTACTTCCTTTTCAGGATGAACATATTTTGGGATGAACATATTTTGGAAACTTAATACATATCATATGATCCAATGCAGGATGAACATATTTTGGGTATAAATTGCTTGCTCCATAAGTATTTTCGACGATCCAATGGTATGTTAGGATATGTATATTCCCAATGCGCTCAACGTATCTGTAGCAATGATCAGGAAATTGGAAGCCTACTTCCTTTTCTCTGCCAGAATGGATTACAACTTAAAATCCATCTAGTCTGCATGCTTTCTAAGAGTAGGATTGGAGGGGCAGCACTCCCTTTATTCTCTGAACAAAAATCAAGTATGAATGCAATTATGCAAGCTAATTATATAGGGCACTAACACTTGCATGCACATGTGCGCTCACACACATCTAAATTTATGTTAGATCATATTAATATCTATAATTAGGACTTCTCCAATGGTTATTCATATTTTTGTTTCTGTCCTGCGTCAAGTCCTTTTAGGAAGGTTTTTGTGTCTCTGTGGCATTTTTTCCATATAATAATCCAAATATATAAAAAAAGATGTTTCCATTGGTTGGTCTCTATATTTATTCATATCCTACATGTCATTTTAAGAAGCTTATGTGTCAACTATATTTTTTCATACAGAAATCCAATTATAAGAAATATTGTGGGTTCCATTTTCATATGCCGCATAGACACTACATGTAGCGTGTAGTGCTTTTTTATTTTTAATATTTTCCGTCTAGGATAGAGCCTTGGGCTGTGTTTGATTGGGCTTTTTTCCATGGAAAATATTTCCATTACAAATTTTCCACCAACCCATAGGAAAATTTTATTTTCCATGGAAAATAATTATTTTTCGTGGAAAATAATGACAATCAAACACCCAGATTAAGTATTCCATAAGAAATTTTTTAAATCCCATGAAATTATTTTCCTAGTAAAATAATTCTGTGGAATTAATTTCTTTTCCACATATTTTCCACCTTGCAATCAAACGCACGTTAAATATGAAAATTACTATTGGAGATATAATTTTTCCTATGGAAAAACTCTATTATAGAATTGTTTTTTAATAGTGATAGGGGCATAACATAAACGCACCTTTACTGTGAAACCTAGAATTAAAGGAAATAAGACCCAGACAAGAAACCAAAATTCATCTGCCAATGGGAATCTCTTCTTTAGGCTGCAAAGGTCTGTTAGCTAAGTTGAAGGATGTAAATGTATGTGTGATTTGATAGTGATTGGGTGTGTGTGTGTGTGTGTGTGTGTGTGTGTGGGGGGGTTGGGGGGGGGGGGGGGGGGGTGGGGGGGGGGGAGGTGGGGCATAACATAAAAGCGAAAATTATACGTGATCTTTGAATCGCTTTATCTCAATAGGATAAGCTTCTAACCTCAACAAGTACATCTGACAATAAATCCAGACCATTGAAGATCAAGGAGTGGAACTTAGTTGTTACATATATCATAAATTGATCAACTTAATACATTATTAAGGCCTTAGCCTACCATAGTTTGGGATGTGAAACTCTTCATGGCACAAAATAAAAACGTCAATCGCTGAGAGCCAACGACCCAAGATAACAAAGATGGTAAGTTCGATTCTCAAACACGAGAAGCAACAACATAAACTCTCATGGAGCAATTCACTAATCAAAAGTAGTTTTTCTCCATACTACAAACAGTTAATTATACCATAAATTACTTAAAACCTAAGAAAACATTTTCTAAATATTTAACAAAACAAGGAAAGAAAACTACAAAAATATTTTAAAATATTCGTCAAAATCTGGCCATAATCAGCACCGTACCAGTCCAGCCGTGTGGATTCGAAATTCCGACGAAAATTTTGGATTTTCCTGACCTTGGACGACTTACAGGTTCCAGGAACCCAGAATTTCGGCTGGCCACGCTTGTTTGGTCTTAAGGCTGGGTTGGTTGTTGTTTTGGCCCTGTTTGGGCTGTCCGTTTGGGACCCCCGGTTTGGGCTAGTTCCTATTTTGTGGTCCGGACTAGGTTGGGTCCTTGCAATAGGCCCTTATCTTGTAGAGAACTCGATCCTAATTTTTTATGTCGTAATCTGGATCAAGTGTCCAATCGATTTCATCCCCTTCCGAAAGCACACCATGACGTCACCAATAATGTTGAAAATCTTGCACTTACAAGTTCATACTCTCCGCCTCTTTCCTAAGAAACTTGTTCTCCGTGGGTCCATTTGGTAATGTGGTAAGCTCGATATATCTTCTCCAGGAAGATGTTGTACTGGATATCGTACATGATTGATAGTCGCTCCAGGAAACTCCTCCGAAAGGATATAGCGTCGTAGCGATACTCGTTGAGGACTAGCCATACCTTTGCTGAACTTGAAGCCAAATCATGGCCTTCTTGAAGTTCGCTTCTGCTTCCTTCGTAAAGACCGTGACAAAAAGAGAAACCTTTCCCTCTTGTAAAGATTTAGTCCGGACATTGTACTTCGAAGGTGTAAGTGTATACTTTGCCCTATCCTTTGACCGATCGATACGTGCTGATGCATCCATCATGTTGTGTGTCAACATCAAATTGCTACGATTTTTCAGGCAAACATATGGCAAATTTCAATTTCATCCATTATGTCGCAATAGACCTTGTCTCTTTATGAGCCGATGGAGAACACGACACCATAATCAGCATCATACCCATCCAGCCGACGAAACACGACACCGCTCAGTCACCCCTACACTTGGCATGTCCTGAACCCATTAATGGAATACGGTTTCAGGTGCCAACTCCACTTCTTCGATAATTTGTCAGTTGATGATGTTCTCCTGGTTGTCATTGTTGATCACGACTCTATATTTTGTGTCGTTGATGGTAAAACATGTTGTACATTTGCGTATAATCATCTTATCGGGTGTTAGCACGACTTTCCTTAACACACTATTGGTCACCTCTTTCTTTCTGGATTCTTTCGCACGACCACCATGTTGATAAGCGTTGTTGTCGTCATACCGACCTCCGTCGTCGCGAAAATATTTCCTCCCATAATCGTCATAGCGACTGCATCCGCATATGCCATTCCAACCGTTGTAATTCTGTTGGTCAGTCGACTTGTCAGTGCCACGATCGTCATAACGACCCCTCCTGACAAGATTATTAAAATTCTTGCTCGTACAAGACGAATTCATACGAGTCCTTTGTGGACGATTATCTTGTACTGATGTGTGACCTTCCAGAGAGGTCACGGGCATTGCTCACCCATTACGTCATTTTTTGATCTCAAACTAGTTTTTCGCCGGTCCTTGAAAGCCTACCGCATGCTCAACTCATCGGACATGTAGATTCAATTTCCGCATAGAGACTTCAAAGTGACGAAACACCTCAAAGAGGCCTTCAATACCCTACACTTCCTTAGGGAGAAGTTGGTCGTCATTGGTTCTCATTATGCCTCTTGACCTGTCGAGGCTCTGATACCACCCGACACATCAAGAAAACGTTGATCACTGAGAGCCAACAATCCAAGATAACAAAGACTAGAACCTCAATTCTCAAATATGACAATCAACAAGATAAACTCCTATGGAGCAACATTAATCAAAACTAGTCTTCTTCCTACTAAAAACTCCTAAATTATAGCAAATAAATTACTTAAGGCTTAAGAAAACAATCCAAAAGAGTTATCTAAACAAGAAAAGAAAACTACAAAAAAGATTTTTAAAATCCATCAAAATATGGCCATAATCAGCCCCATACCCTCCCAGCCGCTTGGACCAGGTATTCCAACAGACTTTCAGGTTTTCCTGATCCCCTGGACTTGCATGAACCTGGAATTCCATGCTGGACTGGCCTATTTGGGCTAAGGCTGGTGGTTGTTTTGGCCCGGTTTGAGCTAGTTGTTGTCTTGAGGCCCGGATTGGGTGGGCCCTTCTCACGTCCGCATCAGGTCAACAGGATAAAAGCTCAGTAATCGACGAATTTTCACATTAAGTGTACTAACCTGGTTGTGTCTGATTGACAAAGAATGTAATTCAAACTTACCTTTCAAACAAGACCAAGATCCACGCAAGTTGTTTCAAAACTAGATTGGTTCAAGGAATGATGTGCTTCTATGAAAAATATCAAGTGATAAGAAATGTTGGTGAAAAGGATATGTCCACAGTGATCCAGAAATGCAAGTATAAGATACAGCCATGTTATTGTTTTACTTCCAAGATGTAACAAAGAAACCTTAGAAAGCAAGCATGTGTAATAATGTCGGGAGCAAGCAAAGGGGCACCTCTATATATCCTTATACATAATTACCAATCCTCACCCAAAATTCTTTGTATAAGAATCATGAAACCTACATTCAACACATGTATGCTATGAACACTACTCAATTATGACCTAATTGCCATCTCTTATTCTTTTGCAACTTTGTAGGAGATTAACAAATTGGGAACTAAGATTCATAAGCAGGATCACTAAGCAAATATGACATAATGTCATATTTTAAAGTATACATCAATCTCTAGATTCCTCGCACTAAAAAATCCTAAACAAATGCGTGGAAATTTATGTGGGTGTAGGTATGGGGATGGAGATATGAGAGGAGGAGATGATGGTGGCTATTCCTAAATATTTTAGATCAATAATTTGAAGAAAACCAACTTTCTCTCGCATAGAGAGATGTTTCTTATTTGTAATAGAGAAATAATACATATGAAAAGACAAATATGGACTCTCGACTCTATCTAGAAGATTGACTAATTCTAGTAAACCAATTCTAGACTAATCCTAAAATACACCAAGATTGTTGTTCACCTATTCTAACTTACCATATTCTCCAACAAAGTGACTTGTCCCTCCTATTTTGCATGAACGCGGGAAATGTCCATATCCATATCCTGTTGCATATCCGTGTTCGTATTTGTGCAAGATAGATGATTACTTATTTTACCTAGCTGATAATGTCCGCATCCCATATCCATATCGTGTCCTTATCCATATCGATGTCCATATTCACGCAATGTAGGATCTCTCCTATCTTGTATGATCCTCAAATCTGTAACAGGACATTGCATCCTACCTATACTTTTTGCCATGTCAGCAGTTGCTTAGCATGGATTTCATCGCCTTTTCACTTCCCTCCGAAGTCAACTGATGTCGTCTAGTACTGGCTGACTTCAGTCGTGTAGTTAAGTTTGTCAATTTATAGGCCTAATTCAGGTGAGGAAACCATCAGCGTCATGCAATCAATCAGTAAAAATGAGATATTCATGCACGTATGCAAGTTGAAAACACTTGTATATGGGCCCTCAACCTAAGATCAAAAGGTTAAAACGGTCAAAGTTCCATTCCATTTGATAAAACCCTTGTTAGCAATTCGGCAAATGGAAAAAAAATCGGGACGACAAAAGTACGGGTATAAATAGGCTCAGTGCAAATAAAATACGTTCAAAAATTCGGTCAAATATTCGAAAAATAAAAATATTGAGATTAGAAACTTCACATTCTTAAATATATTGTCAAATTTGGTTAATTAAACATGTTCCTACCACGTTTCTTGTGCCAAATTTTTCAATAATTTATACGGAACAAGTTTAAAACTTCGCTTGCTTAAAGTTTACATACTGATAATCTGTCAAAAGTACACAAGTATTATACATTTTTGAAAGATACGAAAAAATTCGCGTATAATACGAGTTTTATTTGGGTGATTGCTAACAAGGGATAAAACAAGTGACATTTTAAAAACCTGAGATAATAGTTTACCTTTAGGGAATCCTATTATGTTAGTTACATAGCTTAAGCTAATGTAACTGGAAAACAATCCTATAAAGTTCTAGTAGACAAAAAACAAAACTTAGATCCTAATGGAAAAGGCAGCTTCTCACAGATTACATCTAAAGATCAAAACAAATCACAACCAAGAATCTTTGTTGGAAAATCGTAATCACGAGTCATGGAGTTTTCACCAAGGGTGGGTTTGGTATTGTTGAAGCTTATTAAAAGTTACTACAACAAACAACAAGCTGTATATGCACGTTGGAGTCAAAGTTGCACCATGAAAAGCAACTATCAAAAGAAATAAGCATGCTTTTTAGTGCTAAAGTTATTGAAAATGACCAAAATAGATATTTAGAGTGTGTTCAGTACGCAAATTTTTTTTTTCGAATTTTTTTAGGAAAGTACCATGTTTTGTTTATTTATTCCTGGAAATTTTGAATGTTCGAAAAAACAATATTCCCATGAATCATGGAAAATCTGTTAAAAAAACGTGGGTATGTTAATTTTTCATGGAAACAAATTTGGTCTATTCGGATCCGAGTTCGGTTGAGTCCGGGTTCAACCCATGGGTATATTAATTGTTTTTCTTTCCTTTTTTTTTCTTCTTCTTTGTTTCTTTATTTGGTTAAATTATGATGTCAAGTAGAATTTCGTTCTCTTGAATATGAGTCTATCACCTTAACCAATTATACTATAAAAAGTCACAAACAAATAGTAACAACATATATATTTAATCTTCAATCAAAAATGTTATATTTTTTATACGAGCTATATATTCCAGGAAATATTTATATATTCACCTAACATGGGAATATAACTTTTCCACAAATTTGATTCCTGAAAATATATAATTCATGACTATATAGTATTCCACGTACGAAACTCACTCTTATTGATAAAAATAGAAAGGTATAAAGATAAAATGCCAGAGAACCCTAAAGGGTATTTATGTAAAAAAGTATGAAATAAGCTGAAGCGATTTTCAAAAGCAATAATCTTCTTGAAAGGCATTCTATGGCAAGTCAAATCATAAATTATTTCTTGTGCCAATAATGTGATACCAAATATAGCATAAAAGCTCCAAAGTACAATTAAGTTTCACTTTTTTTCCATTATTAGATATTCACATCCTTTTCAAGCCATTGCTGATTAGTACTATATCAAATCAAGAAAGTGCTATGCAATTCGCATCGGAAAACTCTCTCTTTTTTCCATAAAAATCTTCCTTTTCTACTTAAAGATCTAAGCTTTTCACACAATTAGTGTCAGTCATGCTGGACACGTATCAGACCAAATTAGGTTCCGTGACACCGTGTCCGTACAGTGGCGAGTCATATTCGTGTCCGTGCAACATATGGTTGTAATTAACCCAACTTGCGGAGAGGGAAAAAATTGTAGAGGTGAGATTTTTCCGAGTCACCTCCAAGAATCGAGCTTCCTGCTCCAACCGCTTGAAGTCGGCCAAGATCCGGTGCCTCCCCCTGGTGTCCGCCGACGCCGGAGCCCTCTGATCGGCCGCCGCCACCCCGCTCGCCTGCATCACCGCCGTCCGATCGCTGATGGTATATGATCCGACGGCTGCGGTTCGAAATGGGAATCGCCAGAAGATCACTACTCACACCCTCCTCTCTTATTCTTCTTCTTCTTCTTCTTTGAGTTCGAGTGCAGAGATTTCCGGAGAAAAGGAGCTCTCTCTTTTTTTGTCTGGAAAGAGAGAAAGGGCCAAAAAGAATGAATGGAATAAATGTGGGGAGGAAAGGAGAAGCGATTTTTATTAGTCACTCAAAAGCTCGTCTCTTCCTCATGATTCTCTTTCGCACGTTATTCCCTCTCTTCTAAGTTGTTTTTGCAAATACCCCCTTTAACAATCTACATTTTCGTGTGTGGGAAACAAATATAGAGCCAAATCGTAGGGGCCAAGCCATCACTATTAAACGGGCAAACTCTACTCGAGTAGGGAGAACATTCTATTTAGGGGCTGTTTGGATAAATGTAACTCTTTAAAAGTGTAAAAGTGGCACTTACAACAAGTTGAGTTTTCGTGGACTTGCAGCAAGTGACACTTTCCAAAATGTGTTTGGATGTAGTACTTTTGTCTCCTGCAAGTGGGAGAAAAATAGGTTTAGTGTTTGGATGGTTGTTGAAAGTGGGAAGAAAATGAGTTCGGTTGCTTGGATGGTTGTTGAAAGTAGAAATTGGAGTTAAAAATATGATAACCCATAATTAAATTAATTACGATAATTAGACACAAATATTAACTATCATAGTTAAATTAATTATCATAATTATCTATTAATTATTGTCAACTAATTAAACATTTTTTTCGTAATTACCATAGTTACCTATTAATTAAACAAAAAAGTATATTAACTTATGTTTGGATACAAGTAAATTTTTAACCCACACATAAAGAGGTTAATTTATGTATATTAACCAACAGATAAGAAGAATCCAGACATAAGTTAATTTTTTTTGTTTTACAAATAAAAAATTAACTTTCTCTCCGGACTTGTGTCTGGATTCTTCTTGTTCACAGAGAGAGAGAGAGATAGAGGTGTCTGGATTCTTCTTGTTCCTCTCTGGAGTCTGGACTCGATTTCTCTTCGCCTTCTTCCTCTCTCTCTCTGGACACTCCCTCTCTCTCCCTCTCTCTCTAAATTAAATTCCCCACCTCTCCTCCTCTGTCCCCACCGCCTCTCCTCCACCGCCACCTCCCCACCGCCTCTCCTCCACCGCCTCTCCTCCACAGCCTCCCCACCGCTCCGGACATGGAGGCAACCAACCGATCCTCGCAGCCGATCTGAGAGCCAACCGCTTCGGTCATGGTGGCAGATGACCGCTCCGGTCATGAGGAAGCGTGTGCTGGATCCTCGCTCATCGCCGGCGGCACCCGATGGTCGGAGGCCACCTGCGACGACAAGGTGGTGAGGAGGGGGAGGGTTGTTGTCCTCGTCGTTGGCGGTCATGGCCAACGTTGCAAAAACTCACTTGCAGCTCACCTACTGAGCTTTTTTGATGTAACTGAAATCCTCCAAAAAGGAGGGGACAGCAAGTGAGAAGTGTCAGACTTTCTTCACTTTCATCCCATCTCTACTGTGAACCAAACGGTGGAAGTCGATGGAGTTGCCGGGAGTTGCTGCAGAAAGTCCCACCTGCAGTCCAGTTCCCCGCTTCCAAACAGCCCCTTAGAGCAACTACTTTCTCCGCAGGTTTGGACCATTCTGATCCGTGAGCCATATGTCATAGGCTCGTTGGAGAGGGAGGAGGGGCCAGTGGAGGGTTGACCCGTCTATCCCACAGACCAAAAAAGGGTTTACATTCTATTTAAGAGTATGGTAACAAAGGGTAATTTTTTTATTCTCCCAAAAAATATTTGGTACACGGTAATTTTTTTTATTTTCCCAAAAAATTTAGAGTATAAATCTACTATTAATACTCGGATAAATAATTTATCCATTGAATATAGGAATCTTAACCCTTAAAAATAGGTAGATTTTTTTCTTTGACAATTGATTTTTTAATTTTTTTTTGATAGTTTTTATCTTTTTTTTTTCTTTTTTTTTTTTCGGTTTTTGATCGTTTTTTGGTTTGAAAACGTTTTTATCATTTATCATTTTTTGGGGCCTTTTTTTTAACGATTTTTATATTTTTTTGGTCATTTTTTTTTGTTTTTTTTTTTATCTTTTTTTGTTTTTGATCGTTTTTTAGTTTGTAACCGTTTTTATCATTTTTCATTTTTTTTGCTTTTGGTCTTTTTTCTTTTTATCTTTTATCATTTTTTGTCAATTTTTTTTTATCATTTGTTCTCATTTTTTTTTTTATTTTGTTTTTTATTTTTGATCGTTTTTGGTTTTTTTCGTTTTTGATTTTTTTTTTCCATTTTTTGAGCTTTTATTTTTTTTCGTTTTTGATTGTTTTTTTCGTTTATCTTTTCTTTTCTTTTTCTTTCTTGTTTTTGGCCTTTTTCTCGCTTTTTATGTTTTTTATTATTTTTCAATTTTTTATTATTATTTTTCAATTTTCCATTTTTTGATCCCTTTTTCCAATTTTGTTCTTTATTTGTTTTTGATCTTGTTTATCATTTTTTTTTGTTTTTGGTCCCTTTTTCAGAAGTACAGTTAGGCAACTCTAGAGGGGGGGGGGTGAATAGAGTTTATAGCAAAAATGATCAATTAAAATTTTAAACTCTCTTCACCAACTAAATAATTAGAGTAAAAGAAATGCGGAAATAAATAGTAGAGAGCAAGCACAGCACATCAAGATTTTTAATCTGGTTTCCCTCGTAGAGGACTAGTTCAGGCCTGACACTACTAAAATATGCTAAATTAGCGACGTTGTTTAGCGACGGAATAAAATACCGTCGCTAAATATATAATATAGCGACTCCTTTCTATTGACATTGCAAAACGTCGCGGAATAGCGACGTTCAGCGACATATTATTAAAATATGTTGCCTATATTAAAATGGTTGCGACGGTTAGCGACGTCGACTGTTGACGTCGCTAACTTTTTTACTTAGGGCACGGTCGTGTTTCCTTTTTCCCCCTCACTCGAAAACTCGAAAATTTCGTAAATTTTCTTCGAGCTCTCGGCGACTCCCTCCCCTCCCCCGGCGACCCCCCCCCCCGGTGACCCCTACCCCCGTCCCCCCGTCGAGCACCTCCTCCTCGAGCTCCTTCTCCCCCAATCCATTTTCCCTCGAGCTCTCGGCGACTCCCTCCCCCCCCGGGCGACTCCCTCCCCCCCCGGTGACCCCTACCCTCTCCGGTAAACCCTAACCTAACTCCTCCTCCTCCTCCTTCTCTCCCACACACGCACACACACACACACACACACACACACACACACACAGAGACACACACAGTTAGTATCAGTTAGCTATCTCCCCCAATCCGAGCTTCACTTATTGAGGTATTTCCAAATCGCCTTTTTTTAGAACTACTACAACATTTTTTTCCCTTCTACTATACTAAAATATTGTCAAGTACAACTCATTGGCCATCCGTTGCGTAATGAGTCTTTTGTGATCAACAATAAAAGTTATAATAAAAGGAGGATGTTAAATGCATAGAAAAGATGTCTTATTTGAAAATAGATTTAAAAATAAACAATGGAGAAGATGAATATAGAAATGTGAATTCAATGTTTGATGAAAAATTTATGGTAATAGAGAATTGAATGGTAGGCTATGTCATTATAACTGGCAGATCTCATATAATCATATGTAATGATAATTATAAGAAAAAATTTGAGTTGTATCCTACTTTATCTATACTATTATAAAACAGGTTATTTTGTATAAGGGTACCAGGTTTATAACGTAATTAGACTTTGGGTACTGGATTTGTCCATTTTAGAGTTTGGGTACTCGAAATTAGAGAGTGTAGTGTTAGTATCAGTTAGCTACAGTGATGGTATCAGTAAGGGTGTCATGGTGCAAGATATGTGTCACGACCCGCTCCCGAATAATCGGACACGAGTCGGACACGCCCAGCCTTCATTGTTAGACACAATGAAGTAAGCTGTACCAACTAGGGAAAACTAACCAGATAAACATGAAAGTATATAATCACAGCATCTACAACGTATCCCAGAAAGATCACCATAATCCATAAATCTAGATATCATAATGTACCAGAATCAACAAGAATGAAAAGTGCAATGAACTCTAGAGTCAATATCTAAAAGTAAAGCTAAGTAATCTAAACCTGAAGCCTCAAGCTAAGCCTCATCCTGCTCAGCTAAATCCTGGGCTCTGGCCCATAGAGTAGATCAATGTCCTGCAAGCATACCTGCAACATATCCTATTCAGGAGCGGAGCAAAGTACAGTTCTAGGTAATGAACAATAACATCATGATATGGAAAGTAAATGTTGAAAGAACAAGAAGAACAAGATATGTAAGAAAAAGAAGAACATGAACTACTGCTATAAAGATACATGAAAGATCATGACTATGTAAAGATGCAGGAAAGATCACGACTATAGCTAAAATCAAGATCAGGATCATGGGAACTAATGTAAGAACAAAATCCTGAACATGTGTGTTATAATTTTGAAATACTTCTATGATATGTGACCGGCTTGGGTAAGACCATGAAAGAGCATGAAAAGATCCTGAAAGATCATATAAGGTACGGCTTAGGACCCGCGTGCACTGTGCGAGGCCTAAGCTAAAGATCATGAATAAGTATCCGGGTTTGGTCACATATCTAGAGTATTTCCCCACCCCAAGATGCAAGTAAGATCATGAAAGAGCAAGTAAGATCATGAAAGAACAAGCCAGAAAAGATCATGAACGTGTCGCAGTGTGTCAGCAATAAAGAACAAGAAAATGCACTGATCAAAACCATAGAATGTACTTGCCTTTGCTCCGGATAATCAAGGTTGGGAAGATGATCAATAAATCCACCTGGTTTTAGTACAAGTTGGTTAAGTATAGTTATCCAAATCTTGATAATTAGTATCTTATCTATAGAACTCAAATAACTAATCTTACAACAACTAGCTAGATAAACTCCTATCATTATGTATATCTAAATATTACAATCTTAAAAATAGAATTAATACTTAAGATAAATTCTCATATTAGCGATTAACAAACTATATGATTACTTGTATAGGTCTTAGAAAAAGTAACCATCTCCTTAACCTGATACCTACTTCCAAAATATTTGTCTATCATATAATTTGATTAAATATAAGTGACTTATAACGATACTCATAAACAAAATGCCATTCAATTAACCAATTGCTGTAAAGGCAACTCAGCAACCAATCAAAACTGGCCCAGCTTTCACATAAACCATTTTAACGGCTACTCGACAATATACTAAATCCAAGCCAACATAAGCCAACCCAAGCCCTATCACGATTTCACAAAGCCAAGCTGCAGCCCAATTTAACCTTCACTCTAGTCCTCAATTTATCACTACACCAAACACACAATGGTACTCACATCTTCTTGTATTTGCAACTGAACCCACTCCTCAAACATCAATAGGCAACACCACTTCCAGAAAAGCAATTGGCAATTGGAATTAACAGCCATTGTAGATGTGGTACACAACATGGAAGCCAAACCTGCATATGGTTGGAACTCAACGGCTACTCAACTCAGGATTCATTCTCAACCAAAACTCGGTAAAGTACTCATATAAGCCAACTCACATAAATACTAAAAGTCACCTGTAGCTTAACTCAAATCTCACAGTAGCTAATAGTCCAGCAACTCAAAACACAGAAAAATACAGAAAATTTGATACAAATATTAATTATACAATCAAATAGATAATCTCTACAGCTAAACGAACTTCCCCAACATGGCCAACTGCTAACTCCAGTTCCTGACAGCCTATTGCATATGCATCTGGCTTCAAACTACACCCCAAATTGAGCTGGGCACGAACCACTGATCACGAACGAGACCTGGTCACAACCTGGACCAACTCGACCAACCCGGACACGTGCTACTGGTCTAGACAGACTCGAACACGAGATGCTGCTACTCGGCATACACAACCACGCGCACGAGACATGGGTGCGAGCTGACACAACCAAAATAGACTGAAATCAAATGCAATTACTAGACTCCAACACTCTATTCCCTGCATATAAATTAAAATCTAAACTATCTACTAAAATCTACTGCATCAGTAAAATTAGACGAACAGGAATGGATCGATACCTGAACCGAAATGTCTGAATATTAAACGAAAGAGAAATAACGTCAAAACTCCAAAATCGAACTCCCCTGGCAGAATTAAACAGTCAGAAAAAAAATAGATCACAAAGTCGATCGTCCACCAAACCACACAGAGATCCAAAATTTACTGAAATAGAAATTCTTACTGCATTGTTGATTAAATCGTATAGATGATCAATCGGCTCTCGGAAAGGAATTTTAGATCGAAGGATCTCACAGGAATAATTCCTATACAAATCTGGTCAATCAAGGAAAATAGACCGATCAATGACTTAATCGATGGACAGATCTAAACACTACGGATCGGTCGAGGAAACGAGTACTTACTGTGATCCTGCGTTGCTTCTACTTCCGATGAGTCGTCGAACCTTCAGTCGTCGCCGCTACCGAAGTCGGAACACCACCACCGTGGGAAGAGCGCCACCGCCAGCGGGGTGCGCCGCCTGAGGGACTCGTCGCCATCGTGGCTGCTGGAACTCGTCGCCGCGCCACCAGGCTGGCCCCGCCGCCGTGGCCGGAGAGAAGACTTCGTACATCCGCTATCATCGTGGTCGCTGGAACAAGGTTCGTCCGCCGTTCGCTGACCATCGATCGGAAGGAGACCACCGCCGTGGCCAGGAACGAAAACTTAGGGTTAGGGTTCGAACATTGGGAAAGAAATTGAGAATAAACAAAAATGAGAGAGCTGCTGTTCTCTCTCTCTCAAACTGTAATATAAACGAAAAATTGAATTTTGCAGTTAGGCCCTTCCGCCCAGAGAATTTACCAACAGGTCCCTCCGCCTAGAAAATTTTATAAAGAAACCCTCTGCCTTTTCATTATTTCCTAGAAATGATAAAAAAATCAGTTAAAAACTTATTATAATCATAATTATTTAAAAACAAAGGTGAGGGGACCACTAAATTGGTTGTAACAACTTTTTGAAATTAAAATTGCTCCCAATTTAAATTCCCTCCAAAATAAATCATCAAAATTATTAGTTAAATAAAATATTAACCTCTTATTTGAAACCTAAATCAACAATTGCTATTGTTAGAAATTATTTTTTTTATACTCAAAACTGGGAAGTGGAGTTACAAATCTTCCCCCCTTAAAATAATTTCGTCCTCGAAATTCGAGAGACAAACAAAACAATCTCAAAGCAAAATCTCAAGAAGGTTCAAACACAATCCATTTTTATTATATTTTAAAAAAATAATTTAAAATCAAAGTACACTCAAATAAACAAGCTGGGATAGTGTTCCCGCATCTCGTTCTCGCGCTCCCATGTGGACTCTCCCGGAGAGTGGTGTCTCCACATGACGCGGACAAGTGGGATAGTCTGGTTTCGCAAGCGCTTCTCCCTCCGATCAAGGATCTCCACTGGCTACTCCTCGTAGGTCAAGCTCGGACCCACCGCTAACTCTGAATAGTCCACCACCTGGCTCGGATCTGGAATGTAGCGTCGAAGCAGAGATACGTGGAAAACATCATGCACTCCTCCCAAGCTAGCTGGTAGTGCCAGTCGATATGCTACCTCGCCAATCCGCGCTGTCACATCGGAAGGCCTGATAAATCTCGGACCGAGCTTCCCACCTCTGCCAAAGCAAATGACGCCCCTAGTCGACGAGATCTTCATGAACACTCCTTCTCCAACCGCGAACTCCAGTGGCCGTCTGCTGCTATCTGCCCAGTGCTTCTGTCGATCCTGACGCTCTGGCCTTGAGACCAAGTACACACAAGAAGTTGGAATAACATGATCAATGATCAAGAATCAAATAGGCATGGGACAGAATAAAGTTCCAATTACAACTTAGAGGAGCAAAATCGTGAAGATACAAACTATTAAGTATGATCAAAAGTGGACTAGGACAAGATAGAAAAATCATGGTCAGATAGACATGATTTAAGATCGAAGTTTAGACAAGACACAAATGAAATATTGAATCAAATTCCGGCAATGTATAATTTTGAGGAATTCAATGATCTAACGATAAAATGCTAAAGAAAAGTTAGCAAGAGTTGATTGAGGAAACGTACTAAATACTCAGGAGGTACAGTATCAAATCAGGATAACGTGCAAGGATTTGTGATTCTCGAAAACCAATAATCATAGAAAAAGGAACATAGTTTCTATGGTATTCGGAAACATATAGATATTTGAAATCACTTTACTCAGAATCCCTACCCTGCCAGAGTATACCTGGCTACAGTGAACTTTGGCTCCGTGACTCAAATAACGATATGTTACCGAGTATTCTATACACTATATCCATTTTCTAACAATTATCAACAAAGCAACTCAAGAGATCACGACATAAAGAATTTAGGACAAGTCTCCATAATACCCGAAACCTATGAATGTCTGAAATCACTTCAACTTAGAATTCCTGCCTCGCCAGTGCGCTGCTGGCTGCAGTGAACTTTCGGTCTCCGCAATCCAGATAACGGCTGCAGCGCGCAACTGTCACGCCCTAGTAGGTCATCGAATAGTCTTTCAACTTTATCCATAGAAAATTTTAAGGAATCAAAATGAATTTCAATGTCCAAGTCACGAAAATGGTGAAGTTACCTGACTGTTAGAATACATGAGTTTATTAAGTACTAAGAGACTACAAGGGATCCAATCAGGGAGTAAAAACAACCAGAAAGATTTAAAATTTCAGATAGGGCGAAGTTTCAAATTATAATGGGATTTCAACTGATATCTGGAATGGTAACAAGATTCCATATATAGTACATTATTTCGAAGGGATAACAGAGTCTCGAAGGATGAACAGTAGCAAGGCATCAAATATAAGACAATGTCGCAAAATAAGAAATAAATCGCGCATTGGAAACGAAGTTCAACAAAATCTCAAGTAACGACAAAACCTCGAACAGATCCCAAATGGGAAATAAAATCTCCAATAGTATACAAAGTCTCATTAGATTTAAAATATCAACAAAATTGCAGATAGAAAGTAATTCTCGAACAAGAAGCAAGGTCATGACTAGTGAGGAGAAAATAGGGTATCAAGCAGAGAATAGGGAACAAGCATTGAATGGCGAGTATGAAACAAGCGAAATCTCAAATAGGAAACGAGGTCAAATAAGATCGTGAACAAAACAAATTCTTGAATAGGAGGCAAAATCTCGAAGGAAGGCAAGGTTCCGAATAGGAAACAGGATCTCAAAATCACAATTAGAAAACCAAATTTGATAAAGCCTCGAATAGAAAACTGAAACGGGTAGGAAGCAATATCGAACAAAGTAGTGGACAACAACTCTCAAATCAAAAATCATGAATGGAAAACAAGTCTTATATAGAGAATGAGTCATAATCCCAAAATAGGAAAAGAAATCTTCAAACCTTCAAAGGAATCCCCCACAATGTCCTGAATAGAACGAAGCTTAAACAAGTTTCGAATGACGAACAGGATTTCAAAATAAAATCTCGAGAAACGATTAAATATCAATTAACACGAAGTTTGATAAATGAATAAAATTTGCAAATATGAGCCATCACTAGGAAACAAGGTCAGGAATGATGAATATGCCAACGGTATCGAATAATGAATTTCATATAGTTATCGATTTGGGATTTGAAACAAGTTTATCTAAGTAGGAAACAATATCTCGAAATAAGTTTCGACATCAACCAAGGTTTCAAAATAGAAACAAGAAGTTTCAAGAAACGATCAATGTGTTAGGAGGAATTTAAGGGAAGACTGGATTGTTAATCAAGATACATGGTTTTTCCAACCATGCAAAAGAAATCTTCGGTCTTCGGTCTATCTTCAGTGTTTCTCCGGGACTGGAATCGCTTCAACTTCTTCAATTGTCCTGACATAGGTTGATCCCCGCGGTAGTGCTCCATATAGCTGCTGAATCTGGAGAGGCGGGTCCTTCTGCTGCGGTCCTGGTACTCCTCGTGCTTGTTCTCGGGCAGTGCGATCAACGGTCTCCGAAAAATCTTTGACTTGGTGAGTAGGTGATCCGTAGTACAAGCGTAGTCTCCGTCTTTTGTGACATTCGTCGTAGTGGTGTCCTGGGCTGCGACAGAAAATACAAATGATGGCCGACTGAATCTGAATCTCCTGCTGGGCTGAAGAAGTGTTGTCCGAGTGTGGCGACGCTTTACGGATCCACAGTAGTTGTTATCCTCATCATAAGTCTTCACGTTTCTCTCGAGCTTCAATTTCCCGTTGTGTCCTATTGTCTGTGCTACATTCTGGATCTCCTGGCTGGTGGCTTCTAATCTTCAGAGAAGTCGAGTCCCCAAAAACTTGGGTGATCTTCAGTGGTAACTCCAGGTTTCAATCTGCTCCTTGGTGCAAGATATGTGCTCAGTGTCGGAGAAGTCCAAGGGTCTGGAAGTCTGGAAAGCATAAGTCTTTTCTGGCTCGAAAAGTGCATTCACAAGTCTGGCTTGGAAAATGACGGCTTGCTCTCTCTGGGTATCAAGGAACTCTTCAATCATCTCCGTCAACCACGTACTACCCATGGGGATAGTAGGGACGACCTGCGGAGTGGAAGCTTGGAGACCTCAAGTATAGATGGATCAACCATTCCGGTGTCGCGTGCTTTTGAACTATCTGAAAAACAGAAAACTGTTAAAATAACCTAGACCTACATACAACAAGTGTTTATAGAATATTAAAATACCTGATACACCTGATATACCTGATATACCCTTATTTCCCGATTTTCCTATGCTGTGATCAAGTTTCCCTAGTGTAATCAAGTCCCCCAATAGTACTCTAAGTCCTAGGTACCATTAGGATGGACCTGCATGGGCCACCACTAAAAACATGTCACGACCCGCTCTCGAATAATCGGACACGAATCGGACACGCCCAGCCTTCATTGTTAGACACAATGAAGTAAGCTGTACCAACTAGGGAAAACTAACCAGATAAACATGAAAGTATATAATCACAGCATCTACAACGTATCCCAGAAAGATCACCATAATCCATAAATCTAGATATCATAATGTACCAGAATCAACAAGAATGAAAAGTGCAATGAACTCTAGAGTCAATATCTAAAAGTAAAGCTAAGTAATCTAAACCTGAAGCCTCAAGCTAAGCCTCATCCTGCTCAGCTAAATCCTGGGCTCTGGCCCATAGAGTAGATCAATGTCCTGCAAGCATACCTGCAACATATCCTATTCAGGAGCGGAGCAAAGTACAGTTCTAGGTAATGAACAATAACATCATGATATGGAAAGTAAATGCTGAAAGAACAAGAAGAACAAGATATGTAAGAAAAAGAAGAACATGAACTACTGCTATAAAGATACATGAAAGATCATGACTATGTAAAGATGCAGGAAAGATCACGACTATAGCTAAAATCAAGATCAGGATCATGGGAACTAATGTAAGAACAAAATCCTGAACATGTGTGTTATAATTTTGAAATACTTCTATGATATGTGACCGGCTTGGGTAAGACCATGAAAGAGCATGAAAAGATCCTGAAAGATCATATAAGGTACGGCTTAGGACCCGCGTGCACTGTGCGAGGCCTAAGCTAAAGATCATGAATAAGTATCCGGGTTTGGTCACATATCTAGAGTATTTCCCCACCCCAAGATGCAAGTAAGATCATGAAAGAGCAAGTAAGATCATGAAAGAACAAGCCAGAAAAGATCATGAACGTGTCGCAGTGTGTCAGCAATAAAGAACAAGAAAATGCACTGATCAAAACCATAGAATGTACTTGCCTTTGCTCCGGATAATCAAGGTTGGGAAGATGATCAATAAATCCACCTGGTTTTAGTACAAGTTGGTTAAGTATAGTTATCCAAATCTTGATAATTAGTATCTTATCTATAGAACTCAAATAACTAATCTTACAACAACTAGCTAGATAAACTCCTATCATTATGTATATCTAAATATTACAATCTTAAAAATAGAATTAATACTTAAGATAAATTCTCATATTAGCGATTAACAAACTATATGATTACTTGTATAGGTCTTAGAAAAAGTAACCATCTCCTTAACCTGATACCTACTTCCAAAATATTTGTCTATCATATAATTTGATTAAATATAAGTGACTTATAACGATACTCATAAACAAAATGCCATTCAATTAACCAATTGCTGTAAAGGCAACTCAGCAACCAATCAAAACTGCCTCAGCTTTCACATAAACCATTTTAACGGCTACTCGACAATATACTAAATCCAAGCCAACATAAGCCAACCCAAGCCCTATCACGATTTCACAAAGCCAAGCTGCAGCCCAATTTAACCTTCACTCTAGTCCTCAATTTATCACTACACCAAACACACAATGGTACTCACATCTTCTTGTATTTGCAACTGAACCCACTCCTCAAACATCAATAGGCAACACCACTTCCAGAAAAGCAATTGGCAATTGGAATTAACAGCCATTGTAGATGTGGTACACAACATGGAAGCCAAACCTGCATATGGTTGGAACTCAACGGCTACTCAACTCAGGATTCATTCTCAACCAAAACTCGATAAAGTACTCATATAAGCCAACTCACATAAATACTAAAAGTCACCTGTAGCTTAACTCAAATCTCACAGTAGCTAATAGTCCAGCAACTCAAAACACAGAAAAATACAGAAAATTTGATACAAATATTAATTATACAATCAAATAGATAATCTCTACAGCTAAACGAACTTCTCCAACATGGCCAACTGCTAACTCCAGTTCCTGACAGCCTATTGCATATACATCTGGCTTCAAACTACACCTCAAATTGAGCTGGGCACGAACCACTGATCACGAACGAGACCTGGTCACAACCTGGACCAACTCGACCAACCCGGATACGTGCTACTGGTCTAGACAGACTCGAACACGAGATGCTGCTACTCGGCATACACAACCACGCGCACGAGACATGGGTGCGAGCTGACACAACCAAAATAGACTGAAATCAAATGCAATTACTAGACTCCAACACTCTATTCCCTGCATATAAATTAAAATCTAAACTATCTACTAAAATCTACTGCATCAGTAAAATTAGACGAACAGGAATGGATCGATACCTGAACCGAAATGTCTGAATATTAAACGAAAGAGAAATAACGTCGAAACTCCAAAATCGAACTCCCCTGGCAGAATTAAATAGTCAGAAAAAAAATAAATCACAAAGTCGATCGTCCACCAAACCACACAGAGATCCAAAATTTACTGAAATATAAATTCTTACTGCATTGTTGATTAAATCGTATAGATGATCAATCGGCTCTCGGGAAGGAATTTTAGATCGAAGGATCTCACAGGAATAATTCCTATACAAATCTGGTCAATCAAGGAAAATAGACCGATCAATGACTTAATCGATGGACAGATCTAAACACTACGGATCGGTCGAGGAAACGAGTACTTACTGTGATCCTGCGTTGCTTCTACTTCCGATGAGTCGTCGAACCTTCAGTCGTCGCCGCTACCGAAGTCGGAACACCACCACCGTGGGAAGAGCGCCACCGCCAGCGGGGTGCGCCGCCTGAGGGACTCGTCGCCATCGTGGCTGCTGGAACTCGTCGCCGCGCCACCAGGCTGGCCCCGCCGCCGTGGCCGGAGAGAAGACTTCGTACATCCGCTGTCGTCGTGGTCGCTGGAACAAGGTTCGTCCGCCGTTCGCTGACCATCGATCGGAAGGAGACCACCGCCGTGGCCAGGAATGAAAACTTAGGGTTAGGGTTCGAACATTGGAAAAGAAATTGAGAATAAACAAAAATGAGAGAGCTGCTGTTCTCTCTCTCTCAAACTGTAATATAAACGAAAAATTGAATTTTGCAGTTAGGCCCTTCCGCCCAGAGAATTTACCAACAGGTCCCTCCGCCTAAAAAATTTTATAAAGAAACCCTCTGCCTTTTCATTATTTCCTAGAAATGATAAAAAAATCAGTTAAAAACTTATTATAATCATAATTATTTAAAAACAAAGGTGAGGGGACCACTAAATTGGTTGTAACAACTTTTTGAAATTAAAATTGCTCCCAATTTAAATTTAAATTCCCTCCAAAATAAATCATCAAAATTATTAGTTAAATAAAATATTAACCTCTTATTTGAAACCTAAATCAACAATTGCTATTGTTAGAAATTATTTTTTTTATACTCAAAACTGGGAAGTGGAGTTACAATATGCATGTAAAATTGGATAGATACATAAGTTCTAAGTATATATATATATATATATATATACATATATATATATATATATATATATATATATATATATATATATATATATATATATATATATATTGTATATAGTGGAGTATAGTGAATGGGAATGAATGGTTCATGATAGGCAATGGATGAAAGGATTTGGTTAATGCACTCTGTTTAGAATGTGAGAATGGTGCTAGTGTAATAAGAATATAGAAGAGAGCAGCAGTAGTAGGGTCTGCCATGCCTTTTATGCAATGCAACAGGTTAGGGGATACCAGGAAAGCCCTGCAGGTAAGAGAAGGCCAATGCTCACTGCTCTTAGGCAAGGACTAGTGGTAAGGTTAGGGGGAGTAAGGTATATGTGTGTGTGTATGTTAATTATCTGTGTATGAAGAAAGAGCTTAAATTGGTGTAGGTGTATAGTTGTGTACATGAAATAGTGTTTGTCCCTGTTTTCTAAAGGAATCAGCTATGAAGAGTGAGATGAGTGTGTACAAGAGCCAGTAGGCAGGCAGGGGTCATCCTAAATCAGTGTGTACTAGTAAGATATGTATAAGATTTGTAGTTGATAGGGGATTTTGGATAGTCTTAGCTTGGTTAATGTTCTGGTTGTGAGGTTTGGCATGGTTTAGCTATAGTTGACCTAGATATTGAGTAATGAAATCAAGTTGACTAGTGGACCCATTTGACTAGTTTACCAGGTTTGACTATCTAGCTAAGCCTCAGGATATTAGGCACTGGAGTAGGCTTATGCATAATATTTTAAAGTACATGATAGCTACACATATCTAGCCAAGTGTAGGTAAGGATTGGGTATCTCAAGATACTAAGTTATAAGGTAAATATAGCTACACATATATATGTGTGTGTGTGTGTGTGTGTGTGTGTGTGTGTGTAGAGTTGAGAGTAATTGATTAGTGTGTGATACTAAATATATATGGGGACATTATATTCATGGGGTCTTAGATATCGGATGTAGGTGACATTATATTCATCTGCGACTAGCTTTAAAGCGACCTTCATTTTCCGTCGCTAAAGTCGTCGCTAATTACGATTATCGACGTATTTTCCATAATTAGCGACGTATCATGACGTCGCTAATTTGCCTTATTTTAGTAGTGTGAGGACTCTAGCTCAGGATTGAAACCCACTATTTGTGAAATAGGGTTACAACTACGTGCCTTTTCACAGAAGAGCACGCCAAACTTCTTTTAATGATCGCTTTGGCGAAACTTGGACTTTTCCAAGTGACTTACAACTTCTTGTACTTCAAACTTCTAGCTGGATCGTACCAGCAACTTGGACGGTTGGGAAGTTTGAATGCTAAGTGGATGGGAAGGTAAGACTCTTGAATATATAGGCTATGTAAGAGAAGAAGAAGAGAATATTGGATGGTTTTAAATGAGAGAAACCAAGGCCTATTTATAGGGTTCAGGGTAGGCAGAATTCGGCCAGAATTCGGTATAAATAATTCAAATTTTTGGCCGTTGGATAACTAGCAGTGATCAAGACATAAAAATCAGCATCCTGAATTTTAGGGGACCGAGTTCGGCCCAAACTCTGTGGGAGGCAGAGTTCGGCCCGAACTCTGTGGGAGGCAGAGTTCGGCCCGAACTCTGTGGGAGGCAGAGTTCGGCCCGAACTCTGTCTTCTATGGACAGAATGTTCTTTTGTTGGCTTTGGATGAATGGGTTGATTGAGATTTGTGCTAAGTAAACCTATAAAGCTATGGCTAGTCCAAAGTAGCTCAGTATGACCCAACGTACATCATCCTATACTCAAGAACAATAAAAATACAGACTCCAATATACAAAAAAATAGTAAAGCTCCAAGCAGCTGTGAACTTGAACCAATGAGCTGAGTAGATTGATTTCGAGCTCGATGTATCAAATTGGACTATAACAAATATTGTTTTGTTAATTTTCAAGATTAGGTTGACTGTGATCCGGTTTGGGTCAACAATCTCCCCCATTTTGATAATTGACAAAACATGATATTTGTATGTCCAATATTCATACCTGGACACATTATGGCTCCCCCGTACTTGAACAATCGTACTCCCTCGTAAACTGATATTTCTTGTAAATACTCATCCAAAAATACATATCAAATGATACACAATTGATAGTGCTAATATATATATAGCAATAGTATCAAGACAAATATCAATGGTTCTCCCCCTTTTGACAATCAGCAAAAGTGGAGACAAAAATATAGAAATAAAAACGTCCAACCACATAATGAAAGAGAACATGCAAGTAGTAGAACTAAATAAGAGAAAACTGAGCCATAGAGTTCTAAAGACATAAAAATATAAGCAAAAAGAAACATAGTGCCAAAATAAAAATAGTCCTAATCATCAGTAGCAGTACAATAGCCATATCCATCATGGATCATGAGAAGGCCCCGCACCATCAGAACCGGTACGACGGGGATCCACAAAAGCAGAAGTCGGATCAAGATAGCGACGAACCCACGAATCGTCAATGCGATAACCGTCGCGAGACGGATCACGCATCATCGGAATCGGCATCATCGGATGGGAGGCCATGGAGTACTGAATGTCGTGGATGGAGTTGCTGAGCGCACTCATCTGCAGAGTAGTGCGGTAGTCCATCTGCGTCCAGCGATCATCCATCGCGGCCCAGTGCTCGTCCTCCAAATGGAAGCGGTCGCGAAGCATAGTCTGAAGAGAGTCCAGGGTAGCAGTGGACTCGGGAGCCGGTGAATCGGGAGCAGCAAAGGGTGCAGGAGAATCAGGCTCCTCAGCAGCATCTGACTCAGAAGAGGCTATAGCAGCAACAATTCTCCTTGCCTTAGTCAGAAAGGCAGGAGGGGGCAAGGACTGACACTGATCCAATGGAACATGAAAGGCACGAAAGATCAAAGAAAGATACATGGAATAAACCAAAGATTTTGGTTTAGGCCTAGCCCGAATCATCCAATCCATCATCGTGCGAGGAAAGTTGAAGGGGACACAAAAGTGGAGAAAAAAGAGAGCAGTAATCTCAAAGTAAGTAACTTCATCTGTTGATCCAGCTTTTGGCAAGACCGAAGAAAATATAATTCGATGAAGTTCATAAAAATGATTATTGAGATGTTTGGCCATAAGTTTTCGAGGGGAAGGATTTGGGGAACAAAGATCACCCTTAAAACTTTCCAACGTGGTCTCTCCGGGGAAAACAAAGTACCGGGCATCATCAAGCCGTTCCCAAGTGTTTGGGTCGGGCAAACCAAGTAGGTCGGCTAACTCAAAATCATCAAAAGATATGTCTACACCGGCAACACGTGAATAGATGCGTGTGCGGTCATAAGTCATGTTGCAATAGAATATTTGTATGGCATTCACATATATCGGTTCACGAGTTGCAACAAGCTCATCAAGACATAAGTCACAAAAATTTGGAAGAAAATCGGAAAATACCGTAAACTTAATAGGGTGTCCCGCAAAGACACAACGATGACGAAAGTCGGCGAACCATGCGTTGGACGCATCTAAGGACACAAAAAGACGGTCATCGTATGTGTCGACATTGATGGGTGGAGGTGGATTAAAAAGAGGGTGCACCAAGTTAGGAGGAGGATGAGGAATAGGTTATGGTGGAGGATTAGGTTGAGGGTTTGGGTTAGGATTAGTAGAGGATTCACCAATACTTCTTCTTGGTCTTTTACCCCTACGAAGCAACCTAGGAGCCATGAAAAAAATGGAGATGTGAAGAGAAAGATAGAGATATACCTTAGAAGAGACCTAAGATGGAGGAGAATAACTCCAAAATTGACTTCCTTGAGTTTGGAGAGAAATTTCCTAAGGATTGGAGCCTTCTAGGGTTAGGGTTTTGGAAGAAATATGTGTTGAGATGTAGGAAGAAGACAATGGAGGAGAGAGAGAGAGAGAGACATTTTCGAATTTATGTCCCTTTGGTCGGCTGGTCGGGTGAAATATGGGCCATCGGATGAAGAAAAGAAGGACGACTGAGAGTGGTCTGAGGTTCTGGAACAAGGAGACCGAACTCGGCCCGAACTCTGGGTGGGGCAGAGTTCGGCCCGAGTTCTGGTCCCTTGGGCCAGAACTTCAGACAGGAAATAAAAAAAAGATTGAAATAAATTTGAATAAATGGGCAAAGATATGAAAAAAAAAAAGATTGAAAATTAGAATTTTTTAAATGAGGCAGGCTATAAATAAAATTTAACCATATAATAACTAAGGAGTTATGACATAAATCAATATGGTAAAGCTGCTATGGGGTAGCTGCAGGGGCCGGATCCCAGCTAGCGGTAGTCCGAAGACTAGTGCACCGTGTCGCTTAGGCTTTTACGCCTTGTTGTCTGAAGGACCCTTTCGGCTTGTACCCATAGCAAAGTCAGCACAGAGAATCGTGACATAATCGATAATTATGCAGGCCAATTTAATGTATAACCGTTTCATCTAAAATTCCTAATTTTCGACAAAGAAAATTGAATCGCTCCTCGGATAATGGCTTTGTAAAGAAATCGGCCAACTGATGAACAGTGTCAATAAATTCTAAATTAATAGTGCCATTATGTTGGTGATCACGCAAAAAGTGGTAATGAATTTCAATATGTTTTGTGTGTGAGTGACATATGGGATTCTTAGTGAGATTTATAGCACTAGTGTTGTCACAAAATATAGGAATGTGCATAAAAGATAAGTTATAGTCTTCAAGGGTTTGCTTCATCCACAGAATTTGTGTACAACAACGACCAGCTGCGATATATTCAGCTTCTGTTGTGGATAGTGCGACATAATTCTGCTTCTTGGTAAACCAAGAGACTAGAGCCTTTTCTAATAAATGACACGTGCCGCTTGTACTTTTACGGTCGACCTTGTATCCAGCGAAATCAGCATCAGAGTACCCAATAAGGTCAAATGATGTTAATTTGGGATACCATAGGCCCACTGTAACCGTGCCCTTAAGGTATCGAAAGATACGCTTAACAGCGAACATGTGTGAATCCTTAGGATTTGCTTGATATCTAGCACACAGGCAAACGCTAAACATAATATCAGGACGACTAGCAGTTAAATAAAGTAGACTGTCTATCATACCTCGATACTTACGTTGATCAACAGGTTTGCCGCTTTCATCTGGTTCTAGTTTGGTTGTAGTAGCCATTGGGGTACCGATTGGTTTGACGTTGTCAAGGTCAAATTTCTTCAGTATGTCATTTGTATACTTTGACTGACAGATGAAAGTTCCATTTGATGTTTGTTTGACTTGCAGTCTAAGAAAGTAATTGAGCTCTCCCATCATGCTCATTTCAAACTCGGTCTGCATACACTTAGCAAAATCTTGACAGAGAGTTTCATCAGTAGAACCAAATATAATATCATCAACGTAAATTTGCACCAAGAGAATAGTGTCTTTGAAAGATTTTATAAAGAGTGTAGTGTCGACTTTCCCTTTTGAAAAACTTTTTTCAAGCAAGAAATTGCTTAGCCATTCATACCAAGCTCTAGGGGCTTGTTTGAGGCCATATAGTGCTTTCTTGAGTTTGAAAACATGGTCGAAAAATTTGTGATTTTCAAAACCAGGGGGTTGTTTTACAAAAACTTTCTCCTTAATAAATCCATTCAAGAAAGCACATTTCACATCCATTTGAAATAGTTTAAAGTTTTGAAAGTTAGCAAATACATAAAGCATCCGAATGGATTCAATGTAGAACCCTAGAGGGGGGTGAATAGGGAAATTAAAGATTAACTACAACAATTGATGCAATAAAGACAATTGAAAGTAAAGAGTAGAAAGATCAAACGCAAGGATGTATCCTGGTATCCTCTTTTGAGGCAATCCAGTCCCGGAACTCTCTCCGGCTTTAATCTACTATTTAACCAAATAGTACACACGTGTTTGGATCCGAAGAACTCGCCAACTTCAACACGAGTTTGGATCCGAAGACTCGCCAACTTCTACACACGAGTTTTCTTACGAAGGCTCGCCAACTTCAAACAAAAGAGAAGAGAACTTGTTGATCTTCTAATACGTGAAGATCGAAATGTACAACTCTTTAATACTCTAGCACTTTGGAAGAGGATGACAATGAAAAACTTGGAAGAGTATTAATGATGGAGCTCTTGGTTGTTGGAAAATTTATGGTAAGAGTTGGTGAGAAAGCTCAAGAGAGAGAGAGCTTTCTTTTATAGGAGAACCAAGAGTTGGTGGCATTTAATGCTCTGAATACAGACAGACCGGCATGCCGTCGGTATGCAGCGGCATACCGTCGGTATACCGGTCAAATAGTAACGATCATATTAATGACCGTTTGAGAGCATTAAATGCTGCCATTAATGCTAGTCAGGGCAATTCAAAAACCAAATATTTGAAACTCGGTATACTGCCGGTATGTCGGAGCATGCCGCCGGTATGCCGATAATTTGTTACAACAAGTTTTGGGTTGCTAAAAACGGTATACCGCCGGTATGCCGGAGCATGCCATCGGTATGCCGACAATTTGTCACAGCAACTTTTGGGTCGCTAAAAGCGGTATACCGCCGGTATGCTGGAGCATGCCGCCGGTATGCCGACAATTTGTCACAGCAACTTTCTGGACACAAAAATCAGTATACCGCCGGTATGCCGGAGCATGCCGCCGGTATGCCGATAATTCGTCACAGCAACTTTCTGAGCTCTAAAAATGGTATACCGTCGGTATGCCGGAGCATGCTGCCGGTATGCCGCTCTGTAGGTATTTGATTTTTGACTTATTCTTTTTACTTGTCATCCGTCCTTAGGTGTTTACAAAAATACCTAGACTTGTACAGACACAGAGACTCTAAGCAGGAAGACGCCGTCTTATGCAGGGAACGCCGGTAACTGCTTCAGTCTTCAATGTAAAAGATGATTGCGCTTGAACGGAAGAACTCCAGTAGTAGATCTTCTGATAATATTTGAATCTGAAGAACATAAGACTAAACTACGAAGATGCTGTTAATAATCAAAATAAAATGTGCCAACAAACTCCTCCATTTTGATAATTGACAAAATAGAGAGATAGCATCTTCAGGGAGTAGCTCCCCCGTAGGTAGACAGCTCCCCCTCAATACGATTTCTCTCCCTTTGTCACTTATCAAGGATGGGGATAATAATAGAAAATGTGCATAATGATAATGACAAGAGCATATAAAGAAAAGCATGTATTAATATTTTGAAGTGAAAAGTGAATACATGCCCGACACACACATAGCATAAGGTAAATAGAAAGACTCTCCTCAACGAGAGCCGAATAATAGAGATAACCACAGATAAAGTCCCCGAAGGACTACAAATAACTGGTACCAACCACACACCGGTCCCCGAAGGACCACAAAAGACAACATAAAAACAAACACATAAAACTAAAACACGCATAAAACGAGACCATCATCCAAAAGCGAATCCGTCCCTACTCATCAGTCGGATCGTCGCCATCACCCTGAGCCTGCTGGAAGGCGCCAAAAGGATCAATGCCGTCAGGGTACATAAACCCATAGGCATTGGGATCAGAGAAGCGCGGGGCCTGGTACATAGGATCCTGAAGATTAAGATCCAGAAAAGCATCCCGGTCCTGAAGAGTGCGCTGAATAAAGTACTCCTGATCGTAGAAACGGGACTGGATCAGGGTGCCAAGGCCACGAGTGTGGGCCCGCATCTGCTCCTCCGCCTGGGCCATACGCATATCAAAGTGCTGCTGAGTCAGCGACATATAACAGCCCGAAGCAGGAGGAGTAGGTGTGGGAGCAGCAGGAGAGGATGTCGGTTGCTCTTGGGAAGATGAGGCACGAGAAGTAGATGTGCCACTAAGGGAACGGGAGACAGCAAGATAGGAGGGGACGCCATCCGAGGAGCAAAGAGATAGGTCAACTTGTCGGGCTTCCAGAAGCAGAGTGATAAAGGAGCAGTAGTAGAGGTTCTACTTTCCCGCGGGTATGACACGCCGGAAGAGCAGAAGGAGAGTCTTCGGAAAAGAGAAGGGCTTCAGGGCATAGAGATAATACATACAGACGAGGGCATCGCCGGTAATGGCGTCGTAGTTCCCGCCCTTAGAAAATAGTGTATGGCACACTATCCTATGGAGCTCGTAGTAAAACGGCTCCAGCTATGCAGAGAGGGCCGGGATGGTAGAAGGGTTGGGGCCCTTACAGATGATACGACAGAACTCGTCGAAGGGTGACGCCGCCGAGGAATGAAGAGCAGCCAAGGATGGCAAGGCTTCCCCTTTGTCCGGGATGTCGAGGATGTGCCCGATGTCCCAAGATGTGAGACGGAAGTGACGGTCATTGACCATAGACTGAATGGCGGGGTGATCATCGTCCCCGACCAAGTTACAATAGAATAGTCGAACAGCAGCGGGGTAGACGGGTATTTGGCGCCGAAGTAGAGAGAAGAGGCCGGCCTCGTCAAACAAGGAGACGTGACTGGGGAAGAGGTTCCAATTTATCGCCCGTCCCTTGAAGACATTGTGATGAAAGAAGTGCTGGAACCATAGCTCGGCCGCCAAAGAGTTGGAAAAGATCCGTTGGTCGTACCCGTGAGGTTGGGCCACCGGGATGAAGGGGTTGAACAAGGAGGAGGAGGAGGAGCGGAGACGCTTAGGGTTTGCCATGAAGAGAGACTAGGGTTTTGGAGTGGATGAAGGAGGAGTAGGGGAAGTAATGGAGGAAGGAGGATTTTAAAGAGGAGGAGGAAGATGAAGAGATGGATTTTGAAAGGGGAGGAGGGTGGGAACGGTT
Source organism: Iris pallida (assembly GCA_029216955.1). NCBI lineage: Eukaryota > Viridiplantae > Streptophyta > Magnoliopsida > Asparagales > Iridaceae > Iris > Iris pallida. Next base: position 1,014,770 of record JANAVB010038820.1, read on the forward strand.
GTAGAGGAGGTTGAAAGAGGGGAGTTGAAAAGGAGGTGGGTTGGAATTTATGAGGGTGGACTAAAAAGAGGAGTGAAAGGGGGGATGTGAGGGTAGAGTAATAAATGAGATGGGAGGTGAAGAGATGGGTAGTTATGATAGATTGGATGGATGAGAGAGAATAAAAGTAGTTTAAAAAGGAATAAAGAAAGTAGAGAAAAAAGGTGGGCCCGGACCCTGATTTGATGTCCTGTCCGCCACGAACCGGCATACCGTCGGTATGCCGGCGTATACCGACGGAATACCGAGTTTCGAGACAGAACCAAATTCTGAAACAAAAAATGGTATGCCGCCAGTATACCACCGTATACCGCCGGTGTGCCGATTAAAGAACAGTTTTAAGGGTCAATGGATAAAATACCTAATTCTTGGCAAAAAAAGGAGAAGCGATCTTCCGGGAGTGGTTTGGTGAAGATATCGGCTAATTGAGAATTGGTCTCAATAAACTCAAGACGGATGTCTCCCTTTTGTTGATGGTCACGAAGAAAATGGTGTCTAATTTCAATGTGCTTCGTGCGTGAGTGACAAATCGGATTTTTCGTGAGATTGATAGAGCTAGTGTTATCACATTTAATAGGGGTGCAAGAATGAGAAATGCCATAATCTAAAAGTGTTTGTGACATCCAAAGAATTTGTGCACAACAACAACCAGCCGTAATATATTCTGCCTTAGTGGTTGAAAGAGCAACATAATTTTGCTTCTTACTAAACCACGATACCAAAGACTTCCCGAGGAATTGACATGTGCCACTAGTGCTTTTTCGGTCAATCTTGCATCCGGCAAAATCCGCATCCGAAAAGCCGTTAAGCTCAAAGGATGAGGATTTCGGATACCAAAGACCCATGTTAATGGTGCCTTTGAGATAACGAAAAATACGCTTAACGGCACTCAAATGTGATTCCTTTGGATTGGCTTGATATCGTGCACACAGGCAAACACTAAACATGATATCAGGACGACTAGCAGTTAAATAAAGTAAGCTACCGATCATACCTCTATACTTTCGAATGTCGACCGACGTGCCATCTTCATCATTGTCAAGCTTTGTCGTTGTGGCCATAGGAGTTCTCATTGATTTGGATGAGTCAAGGTCGAAACGCTTGAGGAGGTCCTTTGTATATTTTGTTTGATTGATGAAGGTTCCTTTGGGTCCTTGTTTGATTTGTAATCCCAAGAAGAAGGAAAGTTCACCCATCATACTCATTTCAAACACTTCCTGCATAACTTTAGTAAATTCTGCATAAAGTGTGTTGTTAGTAGAACCAAAAATAATATCATCGACATAAATTTGAACCAACAAGAGAGTCCCATCATAGGATTTAATAAAAAGTGTTGTGTCAACTTTCCCCTTTGAAAAATTGTGAGAAACAAGAAAAGAGCTAAGACTCTCATACCAAGCACGGGGAGCTTGTTTGAGGCCATAAAGGGCTTTGTGGAGTTTGAACACGTGGTTTGGAAATTGAAAATCTTTAAAGCCAGGAGGTTGTTTAACATAAACTTCCTCTTTAATAATACCATTCAGAAAAGCACTCTTAACATCCATTTGAAAGAGCTTAAAGTCATTAAAACAAGCAAAAGCACAAAGCATACGAATGGATTCAAGACATGCAATCGGAGCATATGTTTCATCGTAGTCAATGCCTTCCTCTTGGTTGTAGCCTTGAGCAACCAATCGGGCCTTGTTACGAGTCACTAACCCATCTTCATTAAGTTTGTTGCGAAACACCCATTTCGTTCCAATGATAGGGTGATTACTAAGTTTTGGAACAAGTTTCCAAACCTTGTTTTGCTCAAATTGATTTAACTCCTCTTGCATTGCTATCATCCAAAATTCATCAAGAAAAGCATCATTAATATTTTTAGGCTCTATTTGAGAGATAAAAGCCACGTTTGCACAAAGATCACGAGTGAAGGATCTAGTGCTAATCTTGGAGGAAGGGTCTCCAATGATAAGTTCCTTAGGATGATTGGTGACAAATTTCCATTCTTTTGGGAGATCCTTTTGAGGAGGCTCGAGAGAAGGAGACTCTTTTGTCGGAGTCACAACTTCATTGTTAGATGAAGAAGGACGATCTTCAATAGAGGAGTTCTCCAGCCCAAACGAGATGTCATCAATATCCTCGGAAGAGGAGAATGTAGAAGAGTTAAGTTCATTAAAAGAGACATTGATTGACTCTTCAACAATAAGACTTCTTTTATTAAAAACACGAAAACCTTTACTGTGAGTAGAATATCCAAGGAAAATTCCTTCATAGGCTTTTTCTTCAAACTTGCCTAGGTTATCCTTGGTATTCAAGATAAAACAATTACAACCAAAAACTTTGAAATATTCAATAGAGAGAATTTTGTCAAACCAAAGCTCATAAGGAGTCTTCTTAGAAATAGGTCTAATTAAGACTCTATTTATAACATGACATGCCGTATTAACGGCTTCCGCCCAAAAATATTGGGGGAGCTTATATTGGTTTAACATAACCCGGGTCATATCGCCAAGGGTTCCATTCTTTCTCTCCACAACACCATTTTGTTGAGGAGTACGTGGGCAAGCAAAATTATGTCCAAAACCATTCTTTTTACAAAACCTTTTGAAATCGGCATTATCAAATTCCCCTCCATGATCACTCCTAATTTTGTTGATAGAAAAACCTTTCTTATTTTGAACACGTTTACAAAAAGCAACAAATTCACGAAAAGTATTACTTTTGCAAGCAAGAAAAATAATCCAAGTAAATCTCGAAAAATTATCAACTAAAACAAAAGCATAAAGTTTGCCACCAAGGCTAGCTACTCTACTAGGGCCGAAAAGATCCATATGAATAAGTTGAAGAGGTCTAGTGGTACTCACAGAGTTGATGGATTTGAAGGATGACTTGGTCAACTTACTTTTCTCGCATTCTTCACATACCATATCCTTTTTTAATGGGATAATTGGGAGTCCTCGTACAAGCTTCTTGGAGGCAAGGCGAGAGATGGTATCCATATTGGCGTGTCCAAGCCTCATGTGCCAAAGCCAACTCTCATCGTTCTTTGCAACTAGGCATCTGTCATTGTTAGTACCTTCAACAAGATAAAGAACATAAATGTTGTTTTCTCTAATGCCTTTATAAACAATAGTTCCATTAGAGCTATCGGTAATGTAGCATTTGAGTTTAACAAACTTGATATCATAGCCATTATCGGTAGATGGCTAATACTAAGGAGGTTATGCTTGAGATTAGTAACAAGACAAATATTATTAATACAAGGATAAGAAGGAGAACCGATATTACCATTTTCAATAATATAACCTTTAAGATTGTTACTGAAGGAGACGTGTCCTTCCTTCTTCATCGATAGCGTTGTAAAAAGTGAAGCATCACCGGTCATGTGCAGTGAACAACCGCTATCGAGAATCCACTTGCTCCTAGCATGAGAAGGATTCGTCACCTACAACATAAGTTGAAGATGAACGTTTTGGTACCCATGATTGTTTGGGTCCTTGATTGTTAGTCCTAGGAACCCATTTAAGAACTTTCATGTCAACTTGTTTCCTTGTATAACAAAAATTTGAAGTATGTCCGAGCAAACCACAATAATTGTACATCAAAGAAGATTTAGAAGAAGAAGTGTGAGAATTGTGCATATATGAGTTTCTAGTGTGAGAAGTTCTACCATGAGTGTTATGAGGATGATAGTAAAATGCATGATGTGAGGTGTTCTTCTTAACGAAAGGTCCTTTTCTTGTGTTAGAAAAGGAGTTGTGTGTAGTGTTCATGTAAGGGGTATGCCTAGCATTGTGATGAGTGTGGGGGTGTCTTGGAGCATGCATGTGAGTGGTATTCTTATTACCTAAATTCTTACTCCGTGTAAGAAGATCATTATACTTAATAGAAGTGTCATATTCTCTTCTATTAGCATCTTGACATTTGTGCATAGCAAATTCATAAGAACTTCTCATGGATAGAATCTCATCATCCCTTTTCTTGATGGTGTCAAGAGATTCTAGATATTTGAGTCTTAAGGACTCTATCTCATCCGTATCAGATGCGGGAGATTTCCATTTTATATCAATAATGATATTAGAGTGTCTCTCTACTTCAAGTTGAAGGGCATCAATATCTTTTAGAGACTTCTTATATTTATTCCTAACACCTTTGCGTTCTTCGTGTAATTCAAGGATAACTTTTTCCAAATCATCATAAGTAAGAGTGTTTAAGGAAAGATCATCAAGTACCTCATCAGTTGCCATGAGGCAAACATTTGCATTGTGTTTGCACTCCTTGTCATTGTCGGAGTCACTAGCATCACTCTCACACCAAATGCTAGTATTGGCAAATTTTCTAGAGGACGAGCTTCCTTTGCTTGGCTTCTCGTACTTGCTTGAATCTTTTCTTATCATCGGACAGTCCTTCTTGATATGTCCGGGTCTTCTACATTGATAGCACGCCGGATCTTCCTTATTTTCCCGTCTGGAGCGATTGGCTTTGTTGAATTTGAGGAATTTTCGGAAGTGCTTAGCTGTGAGAGCTATTTCTTCATCATCATCCGACTCATTGTCGTCGAAGCTCTCCTTGGAGTAAGACTTTGTAGCTTTGAGAGCAAGAGTCTTTTCCTTCTCTTTGGTCTTCTCCTTCTCCTTCTCTTGTGTGGAGGCTTCTTCTTGATCCTTTATATCGAGCTCGTGAGTCATAAGCTTACCCATGAGGGTCTCAAGGTTCATGACTGTTAGATCGTTCTCCTCAATAATTGCGGTAGCTTTAGGACTCCAAACTTTCGTCAATCCTCTAAGGATTTTTTTGATCTTTTTATGAGCCGGATATTCCTTACCAAGAGAGGAGAGAGGATTAATAATATCACCAAATCGAGTAAACATGCAAGTAATAGATTCATCATGCTTTATTTTAAAAGAATCATATTCTTGCGTGAGTCTACTAATCTTAGATTCCTTCACTTGTGAAGTTCCCTCGTGTGTGACTTCAAGTAATTTCCAAATCTCATTGGAAGTCTTGCAAGTAGAGATTCGGTTGAATTTACTACTGTCGAGAGCACAATAAAGAGCATTTATTGCCTTGGCATCTCGACTTGCAAGTTTCTTGGTGTTTTCAGAGAGAGTGTCCCTAAGAGTGTCAGAGGCAATGTCCTCAATAGCTCTAGAAGGAGTAGGGAGTCCATTTATTACACAATCCCATAGGTCGAAGTCTATGGACTTCAGATAAATGCTCATCCTAATCTTCCAATAGTTATAGTTGGTACCATCAAATAGGGGAGGCCTATTTGTGGAGTGTCCCTCATTATGAAACGTGTTGATACTAGGGTTAGAGGCCATGGATCACTCAAGGGTATAAATCCAAATCAAGAGAACGAAGCTCTGATACCAATTGTAGAACCCTAGAGGGGGGTAAATAGGGAAATTAAAGATTAACTACAATAATTGATACAATAAAGATAATTGAAAGTAAAGAGTAGAAAGATCAAACGCAAGGATGTATCCTGGTATCCTCTTTTGAGGCAATCCAGTCCCGGAACTCTCTCCGGCTTTAATCCACTATTTAACCAAATAGTACACACGAGTTTGGATCCGAAGAACTCGCCAACTTCAACACGAGTTTGGATCCGAAGACTCGCCAACTTCTACACACGAGTTTTCTTACGAAGGCTCGCCAACTTCAAACAAAAGAGAAGAGAACTTGTTGATCTTCTAACATGTGAAGATCGAAATGTACAACTCTTTAATACTCTAGCACTTTGGGAGAGGATGACAATGAAAAGCTTGGAAGAGTATTAATGGTGGAGCTCTTGGTTGTTGGAAAATTTATGGTAAGAGTTGGTGAGAAAGCTCAAGAGAGAGAGAGAGAGCTTTCTTTTATAGGAGAACCAAGAGTTGGTGGCATTTAATGCTCTGAATACAGACAGACCGGCATGCCGTCGGTATGCAGCGACATACCGTCGGTATACCGGTCAAATAGTAACGGTCATATTAATGACCGTTTGAGAGCATTAAATGCTAGTCAGGGCAATTCAAAAACCAAATATTTGAAACTCGGTATACCGCCGGTATGCCGGAGCATGCCGCCGGTATGCCGACAATTTGTCACAGCAAGTTTTGGGTTGCTAAAAATGGTATACCGCCGGTATGCCGGAGCATGCCGTCGGTATGCCGACAATTTGTCACAGCAACTTTTGGGTCGCTAAAAGCGGTATACCGCCGGTATGCCGGAGCATGCCACCGGTATGCCGACAATTTGTCACAGCAACTTTCTGGACACAAAAATCGGTATACCGCCGGTATGCCGGAGTATGCCGCCGGTATGCCGACAATTCGTCATAGCAACTTTCTGAGCTCTAAAAACGGTATACCGCCGGTATGCCGGAGCATGCCGCCGGTATGCCGCTCTGTAGGTATTTGATTTTTGACTTGTTCTTTTTGCTTGTCATCCGTCCTTAGGTATTTACAAAAATACCTAGACTTGTACAGACATAGAGACTCTAAGCAGGAAGACGCCGTCTTATGCAGGGAACGCCGGTAACTGCTTCAGTCTTCAATGTAAAAGATGATTGTGCTTGAACGGAAGAACTCCAGTAGTAGATCTTCTGATAATATTTGAATCTGAAGAACAGAAGACTAAACTACGAAGATGTTGTTAATAATCAAAATAAAATGTGCCAACATTCAAGTCTTGCAACAGGAGCATACGTCTCATCGTAGTCGATACATTTCTCTTGGTTGTATCCTTGAGCTACTAGACGAGCTTTGTTGCATGTAACTGAACCATCTTCATTTACTTTGTTTCGAAAAATCCATTTCGTACCAATAATCGAATGATTAGCTGGCCTAGGAACGAGTTCCCAAACTTGGCTTCTCTCGAATTGGTTGAGTTCTTCTTGCATGGCAGAAATCCAAAACTCATCATTAAAAGCTTCTTTAATATTTTTCGGCTCAATTTGTGAAATGAAGGCAGTACTAGCAATGGCGTCTCTTAATGATGATCTAGTACTTACTCCGCATGATACCTCACCTATAACCAAGTTTTCTGGATGTGACGGCTTGAAAGAGAATTTCTTTGGCAAGCCCTCCAGAGAATTAGTTTCAGTGATGGTATTCATCGGATTAGAAGTTAATGGCTCAACATCATCATCAAGAGTAGTTGCTACACTGTTATCCTCATCAAAAGTCACATTGGTAGACTCCTCCATAATTAATGAGCGTTTGTTGAACACTCTATATCCCTTGCTCTTGGCAGCATAGCCAAAAAATATACCATCGTCAGCTTTGGCATCAAATTTGCCTAAGTTGTCTTTGGTGTTAAGGATAAAACATCGACAACCAAAAACTCTAAAATATAAAACATTTGGAGTTCTTCCAAACCAAAGCTCATAGGGTGTTTTCTTCGTAATAGGACGAATGAGCACCCTATTTAAAATATGTCACGCTGTACTGACAGCTTCAGCCCAAAAATATTTCGGAAGAGAGAGTTTATTTAACATGACTCTAGCCATATCACCAAGAGTCCTATTATTCCGCTCCACAACACCATTTTGTTGAGGATTTCTTGGACAAGAAAACTTATGATTAAAGCCATTTAAATCACAAAACTTTTCAAAATTAGTATTTTCGAATTCGCCTCCATGATCACTTCAGATTCGAGTAATCATGTAGCCTTTTTTGTTTTGAACCTTTTTAGCAAAAATTTTGAAAACAGAAATGGCATCAATTTTGTTTGTAAGTTCTCAGTGTTGAGTGCTGTGATCTCAGTGTTGAGTGCTGTGATCTTTTGTGTTTGCTTTTCAATACGTGCTTCGGCATCATGTAGGCTTAATTTAAGCTTAAACACCTCATCAGTGACTTCCGTGGGTGAAGTGTTTCTAACATTATCAAGAAATGAAGAGAGTCTTTGAATCTCGACTTCATGACTTTTGATCTTCTCCTTGGCATGTTTATATTTACCAATGACTTTCTTGTGGTCATTGAATGCATCGCCAAGTTCATCAAAAGTGAAATCATCGAGAGTTTCGCTAGTTACCTTGTCGGATGTTGCCATTAGGCATACATTGGCAGTGTCTTGAGGAGAGTCATTTTCTTCTTCGGAGTCACTAGCTTCGCTTTCATGCCAAATACTTGTGTTGGCATTTTTTCTTGAGAAAGCCTTCTTGTATGGTTTCTCATATCGATTGCTCTTCTTTGCGAATGGACAGTCTTTTCAGACGTGTCCAGTCTTCTTGCAGCCGTAGCATGTTGGCTCTTCTTCGTCATCTTCTTGTGTGTCACGACCCGCACCCGCTATAAGGGCACGTGCACGTCAAAACGCCCAGCCCTCACCGTAAAAACGGCGTGGAATACTGTAGGTTTTCTACTCTAAACAGTTTATATACATATATCAAAACCTGTCGAGAATATGGTCAACTCCGAACGGAGGACAAGCAATGAATATATATGAGTGCTCAATCACAACTCTAAGATGATAAAGTAAAGACTGAAAGATAAAGACAACAAGACGGTAAAATAATAACCTGTCAAGTCCAACACAATTATATATACAAGTCCAAGTCTCTAAATACAATCTATAATAATAACAGTCTCAAAAGTAGCCGGAGACAAGGTCCAGTATAAAAGACCTACTCTAACTAAGCAAGTGGTAAGGTCTCGTCAGGCGGAGCTAAGCCCTGCTGGACCAAAGTCTCCAAGTCTATGCCCACTACGTCATCCGGACCGTAGTAGGTACAATAATCCCCCTCGTCAGCATCTATAATATTTGTCAACATATCCTGTCAGGATGGAACGAGTACAATCTACTAACAACAGTTCACAAGATATGACAAAAGCTATAAGACAGTAAATAGAGAGTATATACAAGAAAATCATGGAATTTACATATGAGTATCATGGCAAGGTAAGCTGTAAAACTAGAGCTAGAACAAGGTAAGTAAACTGATCATGGCATATACAAGAATCACATATCTAGGTGTGTGAGTACTAGCTACAATATGTGGCCGGCTTGGGTCTACACAAGGTCTACTGATCCACCAATCCTACGTAGAGTGTAGAATTGGTATTATTCAAGGTCTACAAGAATAAACAAGGCGGATAATGACCACATATCTAGACTAGTGCTCCGCGTCCCCGACTGGTAGAGTGGATCCAAGCAAGACACATTATGACACGAGATTCTACGAGAAGGGAGCAAGTCTTCTCGAGAATCGGTGTCATATACTGCACAAGAACTATAAGGGAGCTTGCACAAGATATACCAAGATAACGAGGAATAACATCTCATGTCGGGATCCATGAATACCAATCCGTATGACCAATATGTCGAGAACAAGCATATCTACACTAATTACATAAATTATAACAATCATCATAAATTGGAAAGGTGTCAGAGAATGTACTCGCCTGTAATATGGTATGATATGTCAACTAGAGCAAAGGCAGCGTCTCGAGGACCTATAGAGAACAAGACGTATCAATACTATGTTTAGGAAGTAAAGTCAAATCAATTTAAACCCTATTTAAGTCATTCTAGGTCAAGACATGTCAAACTAGACTATACGAGGTCAATCTAAGTCATATTAGGTCTAGCTAGGTCATACTGGGTCAATGCAAGTCAAACGGAATTAATCTAGGTCGATTTGAGTCAACGGTTGACTTACAGTTGACTTTTGGTCAACTGGTCAACTCTGGTCAACTCCGGTCAACTTTGGTCAACCCTAGGTCAATCATAGGTCAATGGTGACTAATAGTTGACTTTTGGTCAACTTCCCAAGTTTAATGGAATTTGGGACTAAATTGGGTAAAGTGTTGACCCATAGTTGACTTTTAGTCTAAAAAGTCAACCGTGGTCAACCGAGGTCAAGAATAGGTCTAGGCGACTATTTCTAACTATTACCAATCTCTACAACCCATATTCAAGTCCATCTTGGACTTCGAAACTCAAATCTTGGCCGTAGACCAATTTCCTAATTTACCTTTTCTAAGGTAAATTCTTAGCCAAGGTGGAAATCTAGTTAGCCTACCTACGCTTGGTATTTTGACCCGAGCTCCCTAGGGTCATAAGATACTAGCCTATAGATATATTATCTACCAAAATACCTAGTTAAAGTGGACATCCAGTCCATGATACGGCCCATTGCCGATATCTTGAATATTTCAAGATACGCAATGGTACGGTGAGATACCGGCGCCCTACGACCCCGATTTCAACTCGAGAGCCTACCTGCAAAATCTAATTCACGTATTCTAGGCCTAAGTCAAGTTTTGTCGCGTTCCGATACTCGGAGCTCGATTTCACTCTCTAACTCGACTTCCTCTATTATCCCCTTCTAGTTCTTACTCTAATTCTTCTCTAATTTCTTCTTTCTATTCTTCTTCAACTTTCTAACTTCTAACTCCTTCTTCCTATTCTCCTAACTTCTTCTAATCTTTCTTCTTCTAACTTCTTCTTATTCCTTCTTCTTCTTCTATCTTCTTCTTATTTCTAACTTCTACTTCTAACTTCTAACTTCTAACTTCTACTTCTAACTTCTAACTTCTAACTTCTTAGTCTTCTTCTTATTCTCCCTCTTCTTCTTATAACTTCTTCCTCTAATTCCTTCCTTTAATTCTTCTTCAAACTATCTAATTTCTATCTATCTATCTATATATATATATATATATATATATATATATATATATATATATATATATATATATATATATATATATATATATATATATATATATGGGGGGTTTATAGGGGTTAAAGGGGGGAGGGGAATTGCTGCCATAGCAGCTGCTGCTACTGCTGATTTCTGCTACTGCTGCAACTGCTTGCTGCTACTGCTGCAACTGCTTGCTGCTACTGCTGCAGCTGCTGGTTCTTCTTCTCCTTCATCCTCTTCTCTTCTACTACCTCCTCTTATATATATATTTATATATATATATATATATATATATATATATATATATATATATATATATATATATATATATATATATATATATATACATACACACACACACACATCTCCATATACATATATATACACACAAACGTGTATATATATATATATATATATATATATATATATATATATATATATATATATATATATATATATACAAAAAATAAATAAATAAATAAATAAATAAATATATATATATTAAATATATATATATATATATATATATATATATATATATATATATATATATATATATATATATATATATATATATATATATATATATATATATACATACATAGGCACATACACATATCCTTATATATATATATATATATGTATATATATATATATATATATATATATATATATATATATATATATATATATATATATATATATATATATATAAACACACACACACTCCCACACAAGCACACACACTCTCACACACAACCACCACCACTCTCATGACAACACCACCACCACTCTCATTCACAACCACCACCACTCTCACTCCTCTACACACACACAAATACTTACATATAATACTTACACATATATATACATACATATATGTATACCATTCAAAATAGAAAACCTCCAATAATTCTCTAACCTAGATTTCTAGGGAACCCTATGAAATTTATGGGCAAATGGTAGAGAATCTCTCCCTCTACAATAATTGTGAAGACAATAAATGGAAAAGAGTAATAAATGAAGAATTAAATTTATACCTAAAGTAGGTTTTCTTGTAGGAAGGAAAAGCTTGGGAGAAGAAATAGTTTAGAGAGAGAGAGAGAGTTTGACTTAGTGTAGAAGAAAAGGGGGGGATTGCTCTTGGCCGGCCATGGTGGGGAGGGGCTATTGGGTTTTGGGTGGGATCCAATAGCCCTCCAAACCCATTAGACTTAGGTTGGGTTCGGTTTATTTCGGTTTGGTTCGGTTTATTTCTAATGAACTAATTAAGTCTCTAAAATGACTAATTAAGCCATGGAAGTTGGGTTTATGATTTCTAACCAAATTATGATGGCATATGGGCCAACCCAGCTAGTATGTGGGTCCCACTAGTGTTCAGGCTACCCGGGTCTCGAACTTAAGTCCAAATTGGATAAAATTCAAACCAACTCAAACAAATCCCTAAAAATTATATAAAATCAAAATAAAATTCCTAAAAATTATAAAACTTGTAACGAAAATACCCCTAATTCGAAAACTGGGGGTGACAAATCTACCCTCCTGAAAAAAAATTTCGTCCTCGAAATTGAATGAGAACTAACACAGCAATCATGAATAGAACAAGGAAGGAAAAAGATAGAATTTTACCTCAAGGCTCGAAGAGATATGGGAATCGCTCTCGCATGTCGTCCTCCCTCTCCCAGGTGGACTCACCTAGAGAGTGGTGTCTCCATGCAACGCGAACTAAGGGAATGACCTGGTTCTGGAGCACCTTCTCTCTTCGGTCCAAGATCTCAACCGGCTTCTCTGGATAGCTGAGTGTCGGTCCCACTTCGATCTCTGAGTGGTGCAAGACGTGACTGGGATCTGCCACGTACCGTCTCAGCTGTGACACGTGGAACACGTAGTGCACTCCCTCTAGTGCGGGCGGTAACTCCAGTCGGTAAGCCACTGCACCGACCCTGTCCAAGATACGGAATGGTCCGATGTATCGTGGACTAAGCTTTCCACCGCCACCAAAACGAATCGTGCCACGCGTCGGGAAAATCCGCAGAAAGACAAGATCACCAACCTAGAACAAAACACAAGACTTAGAGCTTGATCTAAAATAATCACAATCAGACTCAAATACTAGGAAAATCTAGACTATACCTCAAACTCCAACGGCCTCTGGTGGCTATCGGTCCAATGCCGCTGCCTATCCTGTGCCACCCGAAGTCGATCTCTGATAACCCTGACCTTCTCCGCAGCATCCACTACCATTTCAGGGCCAAGCAAAACCCTCTCGCCGACATCATCCCAAGACAAGGGAGTACGGCACCTCCGTCCGTATAGAGCCTCGAAAGGTGACATCTCTATACTGGCTTGGTAGCTGTTGTTGTAAGTAAACTCTGCCAAGTGAAGGTGGTCCTCCCAAGATCCCCCGAAGTCCAAGACACAGGTACGTAGCATATCCTCGAGGGTTTGAATCATCCTCTCCGACTGCCCGTCTGTCTGGGGGTGGTATACGGTACTGAACTTGAGCGATGTGCCAAAGCTAAGCTGCAAACTCCGCCAGAAGTGGGAAGTGAATCGGCTGTCCCGATCCGAGACTATACTCACTGGAACCCCGTGTAATCAGACTATCTGCCGCACGTACATCTCGGCCAACCTCTCCGTCGACAAACCCACTTTGAAAGGCAAAAAGTGGGCCGATTTGGTCAATCGATCAACAATGACCCAAATCGCATCCTTCCCTCCTGGAGAGCGCGAAAGCCCAGATACAAAGTCCATAGTGATATGCTCCCACTTCTACTCAGGAATGGGGAGTGGCTGAAGCAATCCACCGGGTCTCTGCCTCCCGGCCTTCACCTGCTGGCACACCAAGCATCTCGAAACGAACTGAGCCACCTCACGTTTCATGCCATACCACCAAACATGCTGTCTCAAGTCTCTATACATCTTGTTGGCTCCTGGATGCATAGAGTACTGAGAACGGTGCGCCTCCTGAAGAACCTTCTCCCGAAGTCCTCCGTTCGACACGCACAATCTGGTGCCATGCCTCAACGACCCATCCCCTGCTATAGAGAACTCATCCAACAGCCCTATCTGGACCTGCTCCCTGATGACCCTCAGAGCCTCATCCTCAAACTGAGCTGTCCTGACCCTGTCCATCAGCTTCGACTGCACCTGCAGACCCCACATCTGTGCCTCAAACCCAGGAACTATCACCTCTATGCCCAAGCTCTCCAGATCAGCCAGAAGGTGATGATCCATCATCAAACACATGGCCACAGGATACCTGCTCAAAGCATCCGCGACCACGTTGGCCTTCCCCGGATGGTACTGTAAGGATATATCAAAATCCTTCATCAGCTCTAACCATCGCCTCTGCCTCATATTCAGCTCCTTCTGGGTAAACACGTACTTCAAGCTCTTGTGGTCAGTGTAGATCTCCACACGCTCTCCGTATAGATAGTATTTCCACAGCTTCAAAGAAAAGATGACCGCTGCCAGCTCCAGATCGTAGGTAGGGTAATTCCTCTCATGAGGACGTAACTGCCTAGATGCATAGGCAATTACCTTTCCGTACTGCTGAAGCACACAACCCAAACCCCGTCCTGAAGCATCACTGTAGATCGTATAACCACCAGATCCAGATGGCAGCGTCAAGATAGGAGTTGTAGTCAACCTCGCCTTCAGCTCCTCGAAGGCGGCCTGGCACTCATCGGACCAAACAAACTCCTCGTCCTTCCTGGTAAGGCGGGTCATCGGTTGGGCAATCCTGGAAAAGTCCTGCACGAATCTCCGGTAGTAACCTGCCAGACCCAGAAAACTTCGAACCTCTGCTACTGAGCTCGGCGTAGACCAGGACTCCACCGCAGAAATCTTCTTCGGATCCACTGAAATCCCCTCGCCAGAAACAACATGGCCTAAGAACTCCACGCGATCTAAGAAGAACTCGTACTTGGACAGCTTCCCATACAGCTGTTCCCTCCTGAGAGTGTCCAACACAATCCTCAGGTGCTCCTCGTGCTCCTCTTGTGTCTTCGAATAGATGAAGATGTCATCAATGAAGACCACCACGAACTTGTCAAGGTACTGGTGAAATACCTTGTTCATCAAGTTCAAGAATACCGTCGGGGCATTAGTCAACCCAAACGGCATGACGGTATACTCATACTGGCCATAGCGAGTCCGAAAGGCAGTCTTCGGAATGTCATCCCGCTTCACCTTCAGCTGATGGTACCCAGTGCGCAAGTCGATCTTCGAGAACACTCTCGCCCCGCTCAACTGGTCGAACAAGTCATCAATCCTCGGCAAGGGATACTTGTTCTTGATGGTAAGGTTGTTGAGCGCCCTGTAATCAATACACAGACGTACCGTACCATCCTTCTTGGGGACGAAAAGAACTGGCGCGCCCCAAGGTGAAGAACTAGATCGAATAAAGCCCTTGTCCTCCAGCTTATCGACCTGCTTCTTCAGCTCTGCTAACTCACTATTGTTGATTCTATAGACGTGCTGGGAGATAGGCTCAGCGCCCGACACTAGGTCTATAGAAAACTCAACATCACGATCTGGCGGCATCCCGGGTAGCTCCTCGGGAAAGACATCCAAAAACTCGGCAATAAGTGGATGTGGCAACACCGGCCCCGCCAATAACGCTCTGCAGAATCCATCTCCCTGCTTCACTACACCTCTGGTGAACTCATACTCCGGCTCTCCCGGCGGCCTAAACAGAATCCTGCCCCCTCTGCAGTCGATGCTAGCGTGGTGCATGCTCAACCAATCCATACTGAGTACCACATCGTAACTCGGAAGTGGCATTACGAGCAAACACGCACTCAGCTCCCGGCCTCTCAAAGAAACTCTCCGCCCCTTACAAATATTATTAACTAGGATAATGCCATTCCCAGTCATAATCTTGCAAGTCCTACCCAGATATTCAGCAATGATGTTGTGCCTAAGTGCAAAAGAAACTGACACAAAACTGTACGTAGCACCTGAATCAAACAATGCTAAGGCAGAAAAAGAATCAAGAAGAACCGAACCTGCAACTACATCCGCAATAGGCTCCATCTCCTCAGCTGCAAGAGCAAAGGCTCTACCCTGACCACCCCGCTGCTGGTGGTGCTGAACAAACTGCTACTGCTGGGTCGGAAGTGGACCCCTCTGCTGTACTGCAGGTACTCTCGTCGGTGCCCCCTGAGCTGCTACCGCTCCACGGGCTACCCTGCGAGGGTTCGCAGGATAATCCCTCAACTGATGTCCAGCCTCCCCGCAGTAGAGGCACATGCCCAGCCTCTTCCGACAGACCTCCCAGATGTGACCGGACTTCTTGCAGTAGTTGTAAGGAATTCCATACTGTGTCTGCCTCTGCTGAGTGTGCTGTACCTGCTGCTGAACCGGTGCTCTGGCCTACACCTACGGCTGGTGATGCTGGAAAGAACGATGCTGAAGCTGAGGGCGCTTAGCAGCCCCTGCGCTGCTAGTAGCCCCCGAGAAAAGATCACGCTCCCTCTTGGGCTTCAAGCCCCACTCCCGCTCTACCTTGCAGGCCTCCGCGTAGATCTGGGTATAAGTCTCATAGAAGGAGGGAATGAGGATCTTGATATCCCAAGTCAGCCCCTCCCTGAAACGGCTCGCCCTGATCTCCGGGTCTCGAACCATGTACTCTGCGTATCGGCTCAGACGGCCGAACTTCGCTGCGTACTCCACCACAGAAAGACTGCCCTGCTGCAGATCCTGGAACCGTCGCACCAGGTCAATCTTGTTCGTGGGGGAAAAGAACTTCTCCTTGAAGAGGAGCTTAAACTCTGCCCAAGTACGGCCCTCTCCAGCTAGGGCTGGCTCATTTTTGAACCAGGTGCGCGCAATGTCTAGTAACTGCAAACCTACCGCCTCGACCTTCAGGTCGTCTACCAGGCGGGAGGCCCTCATCTGCCGCTCGATATCCTCGAGCCAATCATCTGCATAGACCACACCCTCGGTCCCGCTAAAGTCACGGGGCCCGAGCTTCTTGAAGTCCTGGATATCTCCGTACCTCGGTCGCGTCCCCGGATGCGGAGCCCTCTGCTCCACGGCTGCAAGGGCCAACTGATGGACATCCTCCATGCCCTGACGTATCGTGTCTGTCTGCCTCTGCTGAGCCTCGGCCTGGTCTCTCTGAGTCTCCAGCATCTGCTGGAGGAAAGTAAGCATCTGCCCAATATCTGTAGGCAGAGGAGGTGGAGGTGGAAGTATGTCTGTAACTGGCAGAGGAATAGCTCCCATCACCATCTGAGGAGTCCCCGACTGAGGAAGAAGAGGAGGAACGCCCCTAAAATCTTCCGTCGTAGTCCCTGGCAATGCAGGCATAGCATCCGCAATGACCCCAGAGCGCTGGAGGAGTACCCCCGAGAGCCCCTACAGAAGTCCCAGCTGCAGGGGAAGTGACCGGAGCCTGTCCGCCAGAGGTGGCAGACCTCTCCGTCTTCCCGTGCTCCTTACCAGGAGAATGAGTCATAACTAACGTGGAGACAGATTGAAAGGAAGATATCAATATGGCATAAGAAAGAATATATCAAAGGAGGATAGCTAGAAAACAGTAAATCAATATCAAAGACGGTAAACAAGATAAGCAAGAAAGGATCCTACTGTGATTGAGTACTCTTAGCCTACTACCTCCTATATGTAACACAGGCTCGTAGTCAACACTATAAGACGAGTGCCGCCACGACATCGCACTAATTGCGACTTCAGGACCGGCGTGGGCCACCACTAAAACGTGTCACGACCCGCACCCGCTATAAGGGCACGTGCACGTGACAACGCCCAGTCCTCACCGTAAAAACGGCGTGGAAAGCTGTAGGTTTTCTACTCTAAACAGTTTATATACATATATCAAAACCTATCGAGAATATGGTCAACTCCGAACGCAGGACAAGCAATGAATATATATGAGTGCTCAATCACAACTCTAAGATGATAAAGTAAAGACTGAAAGATAAAGACAACAAGATGATAAAATAATAACCTGTCAAGTCCAACACAAGTATATATACAAGTCCAAGTCTCTAAATACAATCCATAATAATAACAGTCTTAAAAGTAGCTGGAGACAATGTCCAGTACAAAAGACCTACTCTAACTAAGCAAGTGGTAAGGTCTCGTCAGGCGGAGCTAAGCCCTGCTGGACCAAAGTCTCCAAGTCTATGCCCACTACGTCATCTGGACCGTAGTAGGTACAATAATCCCCCTCGTCAGCATCTGTAATATTTGTCAACATATCCTGTCAGGATAGAACGAGTACAATCTACTAACAACAGTTCACAAGATATGATAAAAGCTATATTACAGTAAATAGAGAGTATATACAAGAAAATCATGGAATGTACATGTGAGTATCATGGTAAGGTAAGCTGTAAAACTAGAGCTAGAATAAGGCAAGTAAACTGATCATGGCATGTACAAGAATCAAGAATCATATATCTAGGTGTGTGAGTACTAGCTACAATATATGGCCGACTTGGGTCTGCACAAGGTCTACTGATCCACCAATCCTACGTGGAGTGTAGAATTGATATTATTCAAGGTCTTCAAGAATAAACAAGGCAGATAATGACCACATATCTAGACTAGTGCTCCCCGTCCCCGACTGGTAGAGTGGATCCAAGCAAGACACGTTATGACACGAGATTCTACGAGAAGGGAGCTAGTCTCTTTGAAAATCGGTATCCATATACTGTACAAGAACTACAAGGGAGCTTGCACAAGATATACCAAGATAACGAGGAATAACATCTCATGTCGGGATCCATGAATACCAATCCGTGTGACCAATGTGCCGAGAACAAGCATATCTACACTAATTACATGAATTATAACAATCATCGTAAATTGGAAAGGTGTCAGAGAATGTACTCGCCTGTAATATGGTATGATATGTCAACTTGTCACGCCCCAGAACCAGAATACTGGAGAGCGGGGGACAGACACAGCCAGCTACGTATATTGAAGTGAATCTCACCACTCAATACGGTCACAGCTGTCTAGATGCATGAGGGTTTACTACGAGCCATCAGTCTCTTAAGGTCAATAACAAGCCTAGTGTCTCAATCTTAAGCAAGCGAGTAGATATAACAAGATGGTAAATCATCAGACATACAAAGTAAGGCGTCCCATACATTACATATTCAGATGATCATGAATCCAGTCATACAAAATGCGAAGACTAGCAAGAGTTTAAGTCATACATGATCAACCCTAGGATTTGTCAATCATGCTACAGTCCGTAGGCAGACAGTAAGTGAAGTTGCAAACGAGCTAACACTTGCTCGGCGGCTAAATGCCTCAAAAGAATATTTTTACAAGGGAGTGGGAGAGCAAAATAAAAACCCACTCATTGCCGGGATTCCTTCTAGTGTTCACCATCTGGCAGAAAAGTTGGGGGATCCTCGGTAGCTGCTCCGAAATTTGGCCATACAAAACCAGCTGGGTCAGACCCCAGAAAGAGCAAGTGCCACAAAGGAGGCTTCACTTAAGAACTAAAACCAGCATGTCAGCACATAAATCATAGGTAAAATAACATAAGACATGAGTTAAAGAAAACATGATGATAAACGATAAGATAACTAAAGGACTATTCCGGTAACCAAGTTACAACCCGTAAACCAAACAAGGACCGGGGTTGTAACCCTTCACCTGAACAGAACTTAGCCTCGAACCAATTATCGATAAAGTAAAGCATAAACTGTTAGGGTTATATACTAAAAGCATCACTTTTTAGTAACCTTATTTCCTTAAATTTTGAATGAGAATCATATGGGCAAATGTTTGCATATTGTATTTGTTGCAAGTGTTAATGCAAATGTCTGATATTCTATATTGTAGATAATATTGTGTGTGGTGTCACACAGAAGATCATATTATCAGTTTCCTATGGAGTATATAAATAGTTCACAACCTAGATGGACTTGGATAATCTATTGGAAAGATTGTAGTGTAATCTGGTATTAGTTTATCTTGACTATAGGTTTACACTAGTACACTTTGTGTGTATTGAACAGGACCACTTGAGGTTGTTCTCTTTATACTGACTACATAAGAGAACAAACACCTCTGTTATTATGGATGCTTGTACTCTTAATCCGGATATAATAACGGACATGTATATACAATGTGCATTACTTTGACTCATAAAAGAGTGAGATTCATTATGGATCAACAACCTCTATGAATTGGGTAATAACATTGTATGTATGATGGGCTGTTGATTATAAATGGAATCCATGTCCCGATACATCGGGTTGATGATGTCCTCTTAAGGAGCTCATAAGGATTGTCATGTAAACCCTGCAGGTGGATTATATCCAACATGACAAATAAAGTTGAGCAGTACTACTTAAGGATAAAAGATGTCGAATCAATATAGTTGTTAGTAACATAATTTGATCGACGGACATACGATATCTTAACATGGGGAGCCAAACGAGCATATAATAAAAGGAGCCCACAAATATAATTTGGGATTAGGGAGGTAGTGCAACAATAGCTCATTAGTGGACCGAGCTATTGTTAATGGGCCTGTATTGTGTGTTCGGGCTGAACACGGGATATCCAGATCCATTAGGAGGCCTAACCCTAATTTCTCCTCATGGTCCCTGCCGTAGCCTATATATATCCTCTATTCTCTGGCCTCCAGATTAATGATTAGAAATCTAAAATTTTCTCTAAATTCGTGATTCACTAAGGAGAGAAAGAAAGTGCTGCCAAGGAGAAGAAAAGGTTGGGAGATCGTCGCCCACACGACGTCCAACTCGAGGAAGGAATACGTGCAGAAGATCTTGGGGTCGTCCGCTCGAGATTGCCAGGAATTACTTGTCTCCTTTTTGCCGCATGTATAATTCGTGAACCTAGTTTTCGCCTATGAAGGGTTAGAACACGTATTTGATCTGTTTAACTTTCTATCGATCAATACGCACACCAAAGGAAGGGTCCTAGGAATCTCCAGTTCCATCAATTGGTATCAGAGCCACTTTCGATCTACGTATTGATTGATATGTCCATGTTATCCAATAAAACGTGCGCTATGTAATAGTCGGTAGATGTAGATCTGTTCTAACTCGGTTTTACAGACATCTTAGATCCAACTATTATGATCCAATGCATGTTTTTGATTGTGTTGTTTAAACCACGGATATGTCGTGGATGTTGTTGTTGCTGTGGATGTAATTAAAATCACGAGGGTTGATCGTGCTTATTAATTTAATTTTTTAATCTAGATTATGTGTGAACTCCTTCGGAAGGCATAGGATTGATGTAATTTTAATTATTTTTGATCAATCGTGATGGCGGTGGTGGCTATTTCTGACGCCGGACGAGATGCTGGTTTTGAGCAATCCAGAGGCCGACAGATGATTTTCGATGAAGGAATCGACAGCTAAAACCTAAAAAAAAAATTGGGGCGCTGCCCCGAACCCCGCGACTTGACCGGGCAGGTCGAACCCCGTATAGATCTGCACAGTGCCAGATTTTAGATTCTGATAGTTGAGGACGGAGCAGCAAAGATGACCATAATAGTTGGATATTTTCTCTTATTTTTGTCATTTTGCTTTTTCTAATTATGCATGTTTATTATCGTGTGGTTGTTTTTTTGAAAAACCAAGCCTACATTAATAATGGACAACATGGACATAATATCAACTAGTAGAAAAACCCTCATTGTTAAATAACTAAGTGGGAGAGGATTTTTATTTAGTATAAATCCTATGGTCTCCATTACTGGTTTATAGGTGATGTAATTATACTTGCGTGTTGGCTTTAGTGCTTTCCTCCATATCGGATGAGTATAATTATGGATCACCAGTACAAACTTCCTTAGGGATAATTGTAGAAAGTTACCTAGTATGTGTTCACTTCTCCATCTGAAGGAACTCATTACAAGGTAATGGACTTAGTATTAAGTAATGGTATACACTTAGATACAAATAATGGTATCCTCCCCATCGGAGTCCCTGCTATTATTTGTATGACCAGAGCAAGACCAGCATATTAATTTTATTTGTCATAAAGTTATATTGACATGACAGTAAAATTAATAAGAAAAATCTACTTGAACAAAGTTGAATTTGTATACGTCCACACTATCGTGGCATGCTAAATTCATGGTATTGGTGAATTTCTTATATTGTTTTGAGGGAATCAATATTTAGTTAATTCAAAAAGTTTTTTTTTGCCCTACATAATTTTATTTATGTGATTCTCAGGATTTCAAAAAAATGGGTTCTTTCAGTCCACTTACGGTGATTCTTAAAGAAAACAAACTTACTGGACCTAATTATATTGATTGGAAACGTAATTTGGACATTGTTCTGACTGCTGAGGAGTACAAATATGTACTTGTTGAGGAATGCCCACCTAAGCCTGATGCTAACTCTGATGAAGAGGTCAAAGAGGCTTATAAGAAGTGGAAAAAGGAAGATGAGATGGCACGGTGTTACATTCTGGCATCTATGTGAAATGTACTGTAACATCAGCATCAGGCCATGGCCACAGCTTATGACATGATGTATAACCTCAAGGAACTCTTCGAACATCAGAGTAGAGCAGCTAGGTAGTTTGCTATAAAATGTTTGATGAATACAAAAATGGCTGAGGGCACACCAGTAAGGGATCATGTTCTCAAGATGATGGGTCATCTGAATGAGATGGAGATCCTTGGAGCTGAAATCGATGGGGAAACCCAGGTCGATATCATTCTCGGGACTCTGCCTAAAAGTTTTGACAATTTCTGCCTTAATTACAACATGAACAAAAGGTTGTATAGTTTGACAGAACTTGCAAAAGAGCTACAGGATGCTGAATCTCTCTTTAGGCAGAGTGATCATGTTTTTGTTTCTGAAAAGGCTTCTACTTCTAAGCCAAAAGGCGGTAATAAGAAGAATAACATTCAGAAACAGGCAAACTTAGCAAAGAAGGGCATGGGACCTCAAGGCGCGGTGAAAAAGCTGAAAGGCAAATGTTTCAAGTGCAAAGGGTCAGGACATTGGAAGACTGATTGTCCACTTCTCAAACAAGGGAACAAAAAAAGTATATCTCATTTACTAGTAGTTGAAACATGTTTAGCGGTGTTATCTACCGGCACCTGGTGTGTAGATATAGGAGCCACTAATCATGTCTGCAATACATTGCAGGGGTTCCAGGAAACCAGACGGCTCAGTGATGGAGAGATATGCTTGTTTATGGGTGATGCTACAAAAGTATCGGTCGTTGCATTAGGAGATGTTACTTTATCTTTTGGTAGAAATAAGTCTTTGACATTGAGAGATTGTCTTTATGCACATTCACTTAGAAGGAATTTAGTTTCTGTTTCTATGTTAGTTAAGGATGGATATTCAATTTATTTTAATGACAATATTGTTATTAGAAAGAATAAACATTTTATCTGTTCTGGTGCATTGGTTGATAATTTGTATGTCATTAATCCTATTTCGCCTACAATGCAACTTATGGAAATGAATAATATGTCATCTAACTTAAATAAGAGAAAAGAACCTTCTTGTATGAACCAAACATATCTTTGGCACTTACGATTGGGGCATATTAACCTAAGAAGGATTCAAAGACTGGTTGAAGACGGACCTTTGAGTTCATTGGAAGTGGAGGCACTACCAGTCTGTGAATCCTGCTTGGAAGGTAAAATGACCAAAAGGTCTTTTACGGCAAAGGGGTATAGGGCCAAAGATGTGTTGGAATTGGTTCATTCTGATTTATGTGGACCCATGACTATCCAAGCTAGAGGTGGCTTTGAATATTTTGTCACATTTATTGACGATTATTCAAGGTATGGATACATGTATTTGATGCACCGTAAGTCTGAGTG
Organism: Iris pallida; assembly: GCA_029216955.1. Classification (NCBI taxonomy): domain Eukaryota; kingdom Viridiplantae; phylum Streptophyta; class Magnoliopsida; order Asparagales; family Iridaceae; genus Iris; species Iris pallida. The sequence continues at coordinate 1,038,247 of JANAVB010038820.1, forward strand.
CTTTGAGAAATTTAAAGAGTACAAGACTGAAACGGAGAAACATCATAGAAAATGTATCAAGTCATTACGATCAGATCGTGGTGGCGAGTAGCTCTTTGGAGAGTTTAGGGATTATTTATCAGAGGCTGGGATTGCATCCCAATTGACTGTACCTGGAACGCCCCAACAGAATGGTGTAGCCGAAAGAAGGAATAGAACTCTTATGGAGATGGTTAGATCAATGATGAGTTATTCGAATTTGCCAGATTCGTTTTGGGGATATGCCTTAGAGACTGCAGCTTATATTTTGAACTTGGTTCCTTCTAAGTCAGTACCTCTTACTCCCACAGAGCCGTGGATTGGGCGTAAGCCTAGTCTGAAACATGTTCGCATTTGGGGTAGTCCAGCACATGTGCTGAATGGAAAAGCAGATAAGTTGGAATCTCGTACAGAAGTACGCTTGTTTGTAGGCTATCCAAGAGGAACGAAAGGAGATTTATTTTATAGTCCTAAGGATCAGAAGGTCATTGTTAGCACCAATACCCGATTCTTAGAGGAAGACTATGTGATGATCCATAAACCCACAAGTAGAGTTGTTCTAGAAGAACTGAGACGTGAGACACCAAGTACTTCAGTACCAACAGTACAAGAGGATGAACCACAAATAACTGTACAACGTGTCACAAATGTTACACCACAACCGATAGTGCCTCGTCGTAGTGGGAGGGTTGTGATACAACCTGATAGATATATGTTCTTGGGAGAGTCGTCAGACTTCGTCCCTGAGGAACAAGATTATAATCCCTGTACCTACAATGAAGCACTCCAAGATAAAGATGCAGAGTCTTGGCAAAAAGCAATGATATCTGAAATAGAATCTATGGATTCTAATCAGGTCTGGGAGCTTGTAGAACCACCCGTTGGTGTAAAAGCCATTGGATGCAAGTGGGTCTATAAGAGAAAAAGAGGATCAGACGGTAAGGTTGAAACCTTTAAAGCTCGGTTTGTAGCAAAATGTTTTACTCAAAGAGAGGGTATCGATTATGAGGAAACCTTTTCTCCTGTAGCCATGCTTAAGTCTATTCGGATTCTTTTATCTATTGCAGCTCATCTCGATTATGAGATTTGGCAAATGGATGTCAAGACAACTTTTCTTAATGGAAGTCTTGAGGAAGACATCTATATGAAGCAACCAGACGGGTTTATTGAAAAGGGCCAGGAGCATCTTGTTTGTAAGCTCAAAAAGTCTATTTATGGACTTAAGCAAGCTTCAAGATCTTGGAACATCTATTTTGATCAGGTGATAAAATTCTATGGATTTGATCAATGTCAGGATGAATCATGTGCATACAGAAAGTGTGACGGAAACGTGGTGGTGTTTCTAGTACTTTATGTGGATGACATCTTGCTCATTGGAAACAATGTTAAGGTATTATCTGATGTAAGGGTATGGTTATCCAAACAGTATGATATGAAGGACTTGGGAGAAGTAGGTCACATCCTTGGGATCAAAGTTCTACGAGATCGCAAGAAAAGGATGTTGGGCTTATCCCAAGCTTCCTATATCGATACTGTACTAACTCGTTTTAGTATGCAAAATTCTAAGAAAGGTTTCTTACCTTTTAGACATGGAATTGCTCTATCAAAGGAGCAGTGTCCGAGGACACCTAAAAAGATAGAGAACATGAAGACAGATCCTTATGCTTCAGCAGTAGGAAGCTTAATGTATGCAATACTATGTACGAGACCAGACATCTGCTTTGCCGTAGGCATGGTCAGCAGATATCAGTCTAACCCAGGACAAGAGCACTGGACTGCCGTAAAGCATATTTTGAAGTACCTGAAAAGGACTAAAGAGTATATACTAGTTTACTAGACAGATAGTTTAGTTCCCTTGGGGTATACAGACTCAGATTTTCAGTCAGATAGGGATTCTAGGAAATCTACCTCAGGTTATGTGTTTACTTTGGGAGGTGGAGCCATTGTGTGGAGGAGTATCAAGCAAAAATGTATTGCTGATTCCACCATGGAAGCCGAGTATGTGGCAGCCTCTGAGGCAGCCAAAGAAGCGGTTTGGCTCAGAAACTTTCTATTGGACTTGGATGTGGTACCTAGTTTGCCTAAGTCTATTACACTTTATTGTGATAATAGTGGTGCAGTTGCAAACTCGAAGGAACCACGAGCCCATAAGACATGCAAACACATTGAGCGCAAGTACCACCTGATACGAGATTTCGTAAAGAAAGAAAAAGTTGCTGTGATCAAGATAGCATCAGCCGACAACCTAGCTGATCCCTTTACAAAGAGCTTACCAGCTAAGGCTTTTGACAGTCATGTTGAGGGAATGTGAGTCAGATGTGTAGCAGCATGGCTTTAAGTATAAGTGGGAGATTTGTAACAGTATACTGAAAAGCAATGCTTTGAGTATAAGTGGGAGATTGTTAGGGTTATATACTAAAAGCATCACTTTTGTAGTAACCTTATTTCCTTAAATTTTGAATGAGAATCATATGGGCAAATGTTTGCATATTGTATTTGTTGCAAGTGTTAATGCAAATGTCTGATATTCTATATTGTAGATAATATGGTGTGTGGTGTCACACAGAAGATCATATTATCAGTTTTCTATGGAGTATATAAATAGTTCACAACCTAGATGGACTTGGACAATCTATTGGAAAGGTTGTAGTATAATCTGGTATTAGTCTATCTTGACTATAGGTTTACACTAGTACACTTTGTGTGTATTGAACAGGACCACTTGAGGTTGTTCTCTTTGTACTGACTACATAAGAGAACAAACACCTCTGTTATTATGGATGCTTGTACTCTTAATCCGGATATAATAACGGACATGTATATGCAATGTGCATTACTTTGACTCATAAAAGAGTGAGATTCATTATGGATCAACAACCTCTATGATTTGGGTAATAACATTGTATGTATGATGGACTGTTGATTATAAATAGAATCCATGTCCCGATACATCGGGTTGATGATGTCCTCTTAAGGAGCTCATAAGGATTGTCATGTAAACCCTGTAGGTAGATTATATCCGACATGACAAATAAAGTTGAGCGGTACTACTTAAGGATAAAAGATGTCGAATCAATATAGTTGTCATTAACTTAATTTGATCGACGGACATACGATATCTTAACATGGGGAGCCAAACGAGTATATAATAAAAGGAGCCCACAAATATAATTTAGGATTAGGGAGGTAGTGCAACAATAGCTCATTAGTGGACCGAGCTATTGTTAATGGGCCTGTATTGTGTGTTCGGGCTGAACAGGGATATCCAGATCCGTTAGGAGGCCTAACCCTAATTTCTCTTCATGGTCCCTGCCGTAGCCTATATATATCCTCTATTCTCTGGCCGCCAGATTAATGATTAGAAATCTGAATTTTTCTCTAAATTCGTGATTCATGTAAGGAGAGAAAGAGAGTGCTGCCAAGGAGAAGAAAAGGTTGGGAGATCGTCGCCGACACGACGTCCAACTCGAGGAAGGAATACGTGCAGAAGATCTTGGGGTCGTCCCCTCGAGATTGTCAGGAATTACTTGTCTTCTTTCCGTCGCAGGTATAATTCGTGAACCCTAGTTTCCGCCTATGAAGGGTTAGAACACGTATTTGATCTGTTTAACTTTCTATCGATCAATACGCACACCAAAGGAAGGGTCCTGGGAATCCCCAGTTCCATCATAAACAAGCATGTCCGAAAATATCCTTGCACTGGATCTAGGCAAGACTAGACAAGATAGGACTCCATCCATCATTCACGGCCAAGCAAAGAGTACGACTTGATACTTAACTAACTAGGGTTATCACAAGCTTAGTTACTAGCAAGATGTAATGAGGTACGCCTACGGCCACAAGCCCTGCAGACTATCCAGGTTATCCAGACGCAAGGTTCAAGCTTAGAGTTATCATGCCTTGTTAGGTGACTTGGATGCAACACATGATAGTATGCATAGTAATCGTTTCATGTAGTGCCCCACATAACAGTGAGCTAGAAATGTTCCCTACTCGTCGGCCGGCTACAAGTCCATCAAGGAAGGCGCCCAGATAACGGGATTGCTTGTAGCCGGAATACCTGTCTATATGCTCTACTTGATCAATCTAGTCATTAACCTAGTCAGATTCGGTATGAATCCCTGACCGTGGTAACCAGGGATACATGTCCTAGACATGATGCGAGACAAGACTGGTTGCTTATACAAGCATATTCAATACAATCACCCACGGTGTCAAGATTTCACTTAGCATGTCAGGTTAGTCGTCGCAATAGCGTATCAAGGTTATCATGTCGGGTTGCTTATCAAGATTACTTATCAAGGCAAGGGTGCGTCACAACGGAATACCATCAAGAATTATCATGTTAAATTACTTGTCAAGAGTGTACCACGGCGGGTCACTAATCATGCAATTCCATCACTAAGCCTTGTTCCGATTAACATTCATAAATAATGTCATGATCATACCGGGTTCATGTCGAGTTTACATCAAAAGGCGTAAGGATATAAAATGGGTGCAAAAATCATAAAAAGGGAAATATGGGGACATAATGTGCCCAAAGGGGGGAGCAAGGGGTACTATGGCCAACAAGTGGCATTAGCTAAGTTGCGCCAGGGTAAGTAGGGTCAGGTCCAGTTGCGCCTAAACATCAGGTTGCGCCTGAGTCAGACTGCGCTCAAGTCAGGCTGCGCTCAAGTCAGGCTGCGCTCAAGTCAGGCTGCGCTCAGGTCAGGCTGTACTCAAGTCAGGCTGCGCTCAGGTCAGGCTGTGCTTAAGCCAGGCTGCGCTCAGGTCAGGCTGCGCTCTAGTCAGGCTGTGCTCAGGTCAGGCTGCGCTCAAGTCAGGCTGCGCTCAAGTCAGTGTATGCAAGACATACGCCTCCAAAAGACAGCGTATGGACTACATACGACTCCTCTTCAAGGCAGCGTATGTACTCCATACAACCCCTCATCAAGGCAGCGTATGAGGTCCATACGACTCCTCTTCAAGGCAGCGTATGAGGTCCATACGACTCCTCTTCAAGGCAGCGTATGAGGTCCATACGACTCCTCTTCAAGGCAGCGTATGAGTCAGACTGCGTTGCGCTAAAGAGCGCACGCAACTCAGTAGCGCAAGCTAAAAAGTTCGTGCACACTGCTCACTGTCTTCTCCAAATCAGCAAGAACTCCATGGTTTGAATCCAAAGCTTCAAAAGTCCATAACTTAGTCAAAATAAGTCCAAATCCAACTTTTTAAAGGTCAAAATTGGGTAAAATAAAATTCTCTACAACATGGAACCATCAAAACTTGAAAACAAAGAAGTTTGATAGATCAAAACCACCAAAATCTAAAAATAACTAATTTCTAGATCTACAAAAATTAAAGCCTCAAAATGGAAAATGACAAGTTCTAATGTGTCTTAGAAACATGAGGAGAAGCTAATGGAACAATAAAAATAGGCTCTCTTGTGAAAGCAAGTTGCACTTGCCTTAGGGGTGTTCTTGGTTGGTGGTGGGTTTAATGGAGAAGGAAGAAGAGTTAATGGGAAAGTGGAGGAGAGAGAAAAGTTAGGTAGGTTATAAAGGGGGATGGTGGTGGGTTTAACATGATGAACCAAAGAATAAACCAAGCCATCCCAAAATAAACCAAGTTAAACCATTACATGCCATGACGAACCTAATCAAGATTAAACTGAAATTAGCTAGCCAGGCAGGAAAATAAAATACATGTCAGGATTCCGTATACGTATACTGGAAATACGTAGAACGAAAAACGGGGGTGACAACTCTACCCACCTTAAAAGAATTCCGTCCTCGAAATTTAATCAAGAGGCTAGAGATGTCGAGCAAGCTATATCAATTGCAGGCAATATATGACTAGCAGTCAATCAAGCAATCATTCATGCAAGCAAGGAACTTAAGCATATGGCATAAGAAAGACATTATACCTTACGAGTCAAACAGGTCGGGATATCGCGATCGGATATCATCCTCACGCTTCCATGTTGACTCACCCAAAGAGTGATGACCCCAAGCAACACGGACTAACTTGATAGTCTTGTTCTTGAGTATCTTCTCCCTCTGGTCTAATATGGATACGGATATCTCCTCATACGAAAGGTTGGTGCCAACACCCAATTTCGAATGATCAAGAAAATGACTCGGATCCGGGATATACCGTCGTAATTGGGATACATGGAAGTCATCATGTACCTCACGTAACGACGGCAGAAGAGCGAGACGATAGGATACATCACCTACTTGTTCTAGAATATCAAACGGCCCTATATACCTAGGACTGAGCTTTCCCCGTACGCCGAATCGAATGACGCCACGGGTAGGCAAGATCCTAAGGAATACGTGGTCGTCGACAGAAAATTCAAAGGGACGCCGATGAGAATCGGCCCAATGACGCTGGCGATCTTGGACAACTCAAAGATGATCTCTGACTTGTCTGACCACCTCAATAGTCCGCGTCACCATCTCTGGTCCAAGCATTTACCTCTCACCGATATCGTCCCAAGCTAAAGGAGATCTACACTTCCTGCCGTACAAGGCCTCGAAAGGTGCCATCTGGATACTAGCCTGAAAACTATTGTTGTACGAGAACTCTACGAGATGCAGGTGATCTTTCCATGAACCACCAAAGTCGAGTGTACATGACCGTAGCATGTCTTCAAGAGTCTGGATCGTACGTTCTGACTGACCATCTGTCTGCGGATGGTAGGCTGAACTGAACTTGAGACGAGTCCCCAAACTCTCTTGAAGACTCCGCCAAAAGTGCGAGGTGAATTTTGAATCTCTGTCGGACACAATACTGACTGGTACTCCATGCAATCTGACTATCTGCCTGAGGTACATCTCTGCAAGTTGATCCGTCGACTGACCGATTTTGAAAGGAAGAAAATGAGCTACCTTCATGAGACGATCAACTATAACCCAGATAGCATCTCTTCTAGCTGGGGATCTAGGTAATCCAGTTACAAAATCCATGGTAATGTGCTTCCATTTCCATTCCGAGATCGGTAAAGGTTGAAGAAATCCAGCTGGTCTCTGATGTTCGGCCTTAACTTGTTGACAAACTAAACAACGAGAGACAAACTGGGCTATCTCCCTCTTCATGCCATTCCACCAAAAATGCTGTCGAATATCACGATACATCTTCATACCGCCGGGATGAATTGAATACTGAGAACTGTGAGCCTCTGCCATGATCTCCTGTCTGATATCACTACTGGGTACACAAAGATAGTCTCCCATGTCGGAGTGTATCATCCTTATGAACACATAACTCTGGTCTTCGCCCTGCTACACATTCTATCCTAAGCCGCTGAAGCTTAGAGTCCGTGGACTGAGCTGACTTGATCCTCTCAACTATACTGGACTGAACTTGCATACTGGCCATCAATGCTACACTGGAAGGAAAAACAACTTTAATACCCATCTTCTGAAGATCTGCTAACAACTCTGGCTGCGCCGTTAGAAAATAAACTCTGGCTCTCCTGCTCAATGCATCTGCTACTACGTTGGCCTTCCCAGGATGATACTGCAAGCTGATGTCATAATCCACAAGTAGCTCTAGCCATCTCCTATGACGCATATTAAGATCCTTCTGGGTAAACACATACTTCAGACTCTTGTGGTCGGTAAAAATCTCCATCCGATCTCCATACAAATAATGTCTCCAAAGTTTCAATGCAAAAACTACGGCTGCTAACTCCAGGTCATGGGTTGGGTAATTCCTCTCATGGTCACGAAGTTGACGTGACGCATAAGCGACTACCTTACCATGCTGTATCAAGACACATCCTAATCCCTTGCCGGATGCGTCACAATAAACTAAAAATCCTCCCTTCCCGTCGGGAAGCGTGAGAATGGGGGCCGTCATCAATCTCCGCTTCAACTTCTCAAATGAACTCTGACAATCTGCTGTCCAAGAAAACTACACATCCTTACGGGTCAACTGCGTTAGTGGCACTGAAATCCGAGCAAAGTCTGACACAAAATATCGGTAATAGCCGGCCAATCCGAGGAAACTTCGAACTTCTGCAACGGTGCTAGGTACTGGCCATGTCTCTATAGCCACTATCTTCTGGGGATCAACTTCCACTCCACCTCTGGTGATGATATGACCCAAGTACGAGATACGATCCAACCAAAACTCGTACTTACTGAACTTCGCGTACAACTGGTGCTCCCTTAGAATCTGAAGAACTACACGAAGATGCTGCTCATGCTCTGCCTCGTTCTCACTATAGACTAAGATGTCGTCTATGAACACTATCACGAACTGGTCCAAATAGGGCATGAAGATACGATTCATGAGGTCCATGAATACGGCCAGCACATTGGTCGCTCCAAATGGCATAACAAGAAACTCCCAATGTCCATACCTCGATCTGAATGCTGTCTTCGGGATATCCTGCTCTCTGACTCTGATCTGATGGTACCCTGACCGCAAGTCAATCTTCGAGAATACTGCCGCTCTCCTGAGCTGATCAAATAAATCATCTATCCTTGGTAAAGGATATCTGTTCTTAATTGTTACAGAGTTCAAGGTACGATAATCAACACATAATCTTGAAGTACCATCCTTCTTCTTCACAAGAAGCATCGGAGCTCCCCAAGGTGATCCGCTAGCACGAATAAATCCTTTGGTTCTAAGTTCTTCAATCATCTTGTACAGGACCTCCAACTCTGATGGTGCCATCCTATAGACTCTCTTTGACACTAGTGCCATCCCTGGAATCAAGTCGATAGTGAACTCTATCTCTCTCTCAGGGGGCATACCTGGAAGCTCTTCGGGAAATACGTCAGGAAACTCTTCTACAACTCTGGGAAACTGAATTGCTGCTGCTACGGTCATCCGCAATGCTGGGGAAGAAGGTTCTACTCCGCCTCGAGAAAAAGAAAACTCTGGCTCACCGGGAATACTAAAAATAATCTTGCCGACATGGCAATCTATTCTAGCATACTGGTCCCTCAATCAATCCATTCCTAGGACTACATCATAATCGACCATCGGAAACTCTATCAACCTAGCGGGAAATTCTCTACCGCTAACTACGATTTGACACGAGGAAAATACCCTATCTATACCCACAAGTCCGTTACCAGTAAGTATATTGAGCCTTACTGATAATGACTCGGACTCCAGTCCTATCCGTGTCGCGAATCGTGCAGACATAAATGAATATGATGCACCTGAATCAAATAATACTGATGCAGGAAAAGAGTTAACGAGAATGGTACCTGCCACCACCTCACCTAATGCCAACTCCTCCTCTACGGTCAAAGCCATCGCTTGACCGTGCCCTCTGGGTACTGGTCCTCTCTGCTGGAAACCTCTCTGGCGATTCTGAACCTGAGCTTGGACCTGGGCATACTGTTGCGGTCGCTGCTGCTGGAATGCCTGAGCCTGAGGCGACAATGGTCTCGGAGGCTGATACTGCTGCTGCTGCACTGGTGCTGGTCCCCTCACTGAGGGACTAGTCTGGGCCGATGAGGATGAACCGGCTCTCTGTGGACAGGACCCTATCATGTGATCCGGTGCCCCATAAGCCAAACACAATCCTTGTGCTCGGCGACATTCTGACACTACATGCCCTGGCTTCCCACAATGAGTGCAGCCCATTATGGAAGACTGCCTCTGCTTCTGCTGCTGAGGATACGTCAGAGTCGAATGCTGAACCGACGTAACTGATGCTGCCCTCCTTGGAGCTCCAATGGTCAAGGCCCCAACTGCCGGGGCTGGGGCTGAAGACTGGGTCATCTGACCATGGGACCGCTTCCGCCCTTCAATTCTGTCCACAATTCTTTGTGAGGTATACTCATGCCTCTTAGCTGCCCGTAAAACAGCATCAAAGGTCTGATGCTCAAACTGCTCCACTGCTAGAATGATCTCTAGGTGGAGTCCCTGCTGGAACCGCTGCGCTCGATCAAACTCGGTTGCCACCAAAGTGGGAGCAAACCGACTCAGTCTTGAAAACTCGGCCGTATATCCATCGACCGTCCTGCTCATCTGCCTGAGATTGGTGAACTTCGTCTGTAAGTCATGCTGAGCCACAACATCGAAGTACTTGATCTGAAACTTGTCACTGAATACCGCCCACGGAACAGGCGTTGCCAATCCAACCGCTATCATCGCCCACCAGGTGCGGGCTAGGTCCAATAACTGTAGACGTACCACAGCTACCTTCTCTCCTTCTGGAGTCGTGGCTGCATCTAACATAATCTCAATGTCCTGGAGCCACGCATCAGCTGCAATAGCATCTTCACTCCCATCAAAGAAGGGAGGGTTGAGGCGATTGAAACTGCTAGTCGCACTTTTCCCTTGATAACCAACACGGCCCATGACATCCTGTACTGCCTGGTGCAGGGCATCGCCCCGACGATCTTGAAATGCAAGCAATATCCTGATGAGACCCACCAAGGTGCCATCGTCAGGCTCTGCAGGCTGGACTGGCTGAACTGGGGGCTCGGGATCCCCGAAATGCATGACTCAGGAGGCCGCTCCAGAGTGCTGGGCTTGGTCTCTAGGTTGCTGTTGGTCCACTGGAGGTGCTCCGCCTTGCTGATCGGTAGGACCAGGAACAATGTCGCTGAAGAAACGACATGGGGAATAATAAGAAAGGACCATGATAGATTGAGGACACAAACATGTGATCAGGTCAAGGATTCTGAAAGATCAGAAGGCACGAGTAGAGATCAAGGACGAGTGCTGATTGAGACATCTATCCGGTAAACCCTCACACATCTTGATTTACAAGGCCTGCATGGGCCACCACTTATACCGTGTCACGCCCCAGAACCAGAATACTGGAGAGCAGGGGACGGACACAGCCAGCTACGTATATTGAAGTGAATCTCACCACTCAATACGGTCACGGCTTTCTAGATGCATGAGGGTTTACTACGAGCCATCAGTCTCTTAAGGTAAGCCTAGTGTCTCAATCTTAAGCAAGCGAGTTGATATAACAAGATGATAGATCATCAGACATACAAAGTAAGGCGTCCCATACATTACATATTCAGATGATCATGAAGCCAGTCATACAAAATACGAAGACTAGCAAGAGTTTAAGTCATACATGATCAACCCTAGGATTTGTCAATCATGCTACAGCCCATAGGCAGACAGTAAGTAAAGTTGCAAACGAGCTAACACTTGCTCGGCGGCTAAACGCCTCAAAAGAATATTTTTACAAGGGAGTGGGAGAGCAAAATAAAAACCCACTCGTTGCCGGGATTCCTTCTAGTGTTCACCATCTGGCAGAAAAGTTGGAGGATCCTCGGTAGCTGCTCCGAAATCTGGCCATACAAAATCAGCTGGGTCAGACCCCAGAAAGAGCAAGTGCCACAAAGGAGGCTTCACTTAAGAACTAAAACCAGCATGTCAGCACATAAATCATAGGTGAAATAACATAAGACATGAGTTAAAGAAAATATGATGATAAACGATAAGATAACTAAAGGACTATTCTGGTAACCAAGTTACAACCCGTAAACCAAACAAGGACCGGGGTTGTAACCCTTCACCTGAACAGAACTTAGCCTCGAACCAATTATTGATAAAGTAAAGCATAAACAAGCATGTCCGAAAATATCCTTGCACTGGATCTAGGCAAGACTAGACAAGATAGGACTCCATCCATCATTCACGGCCAAGCAAAGAGTACGGCTTGATACTTAACTAACTAGGGTTATCACAAGCTTAGTTACTAGCAAGATGCAATGAGGTACGCCTACGGCCACAAGCCCTGCAGACTATCCAGGTTATCCAGACACAAGGTTCAAGCTTAGAGTTATCATGCCTTGTTAGGTGACTTAGATGCAACACATGACAGTGTGCATAGTAATCGTTTTATGTAGTGCCCCATATAACAGTGAGCTGAAAATGTGCCCTACTCGTTGGCAGGCTACAAGTCCATCAAGGAAGGCGCCCAGATAACGGGATTGCTTGTAGCCGGAATACCTCTCTATATGCTCTACTTGATCAATCTAGTCAGATTCGGTATGAATCCCTGACCGTGGTAACCAGGGATACATGTCCTAGACATGATGCGAGACAAGACTGGTTGGTTATACAAGCATATTCAATACAATCACCCACGGTGTCAAGAATTCACTTAGCATGTCAGGTTAGCCGTCGCAACAGCGTATCAAGGTTATCATGTCGGGTTGCTTATCAAGATTACTTATCAAGGCAAGGGTGCGTCACAACGGACCACCATCAAGAATTATCATGTCAAATTACTTGTCAAGAGTGCACCACGGCGGGTCACTAATCATGTAATTCCATCACTAAGCCTTGTTCCGATTAACATTCATAAATAATGTCATGATCACATCGGGTTCATGTCGAGTTTACATCAAAATGCGTAAGGATATAAAATGGGTGCAAAAATCATAAAAAGGAGAATATGGGGACATAATGCACCCAAGGGGGGGAGCAAGGGGTACTATGGCCAACAAGTGGCATTAGCCAAGTTGCGCCAGGGTAAGTAGGGTCAGGTCCAGTTGCGCCTAAACATTAGGTTGCGCCTGAGTCAGACTGCGCTCAAGTCAGGCTGCGCTCAAGTCAGGCTGCACTCAGGTCAGGCTGCGCTCAAGTCAGGCTGTGCTCAGGTCAGGCTGCGCTCAAGTCAGGTTGCGCTCAGGTCAGGCTGCGTTCAAGTCAGCGTATGCAAGACATACGCCTCCAAAATGCAGCGTATAAACTCTATACGACTCCTCTTCAAGGCAGCGTATGTACTCCATACGACCCCTCATCAAGGCAGCGTATGAGGTCTATACGACTCCTCTTCAAGGCAGCGTATGAGGTCCATACGACTCCTCTTCAAGGTAGCGTTTGAGGTCCATACGACTCCTCTTCAAGGCAGCGTATGAGGTCCATATGACTTCTCTTCAAGGCAGCGTATGAGGTCCATACGACTCCTCTTCAAGGCAGCGTATGAGTCAGACTGCGCTGCGCTAAAGAGCGCGCGCAACTCAGTGGCACAAGCTAAAAAGCTCGTGCACACTACTCACTGTCTTCTCCAAATCAGCAAGAACTCCATGGTTTGAACCCAAAGCTTCAAAAGTCCATAACTTGGTCAAAACAAGTCCAAATCCAACTTTTTAAAGGTTAAAATTGGGTAGAATAAAATTCTCTACAACATGGAACCATCAAAACTTGAAAAGAAAGAAGTTTGATAGATCAAAACTACCAAAATCCAAAAATAACTAATTTCTAGATCTACAAAAATTAAAGCCTCAAAATGGAAAATGACAAGTTCTAATGTGTCTTAGAAACATGAGGAGAAGCTAATGGAACAATAAAAATGGGCTCTCTTATGGAAGCAAGTTGCACTTGCCTAATGGGTGTTCTTGGTTGGTGGTGGATTTAATGGAGAAGGAAGAAGAGTTAATAGGAAAGTGGAGGAGAGAGAAAAGTTAGGTGGGTTATAAAGGGGGATGGTGTGGGTTTAACATGATGAACCAAAGAATAAACCAAGCCATCCCAAAATAAACCAAGTTAAACCATTACATGCCATGATGAACCTAATCAAGATTACACTGAAATTAGCTAGCCAGGCAGAAAAATAAAATACATGTCAGGATTTCGTATACGTATACTGGAAATACGTAGAACGAAAAATGGGGGTGACACAACTGGAGCAAAGGCAGCGTCTTGAGGACCTATAGAGAACAAGACGTATCAATACTATGTTTAGGAAGTAAAGTCAAATCAATTTAAACCCTATTTAAGTCATTCTAGGTCAAGACACGTCAAACTAGACTGTACGAGGTCAATCTAAGTCATATTAGGTTTAGCTAGGTCATACTGGGTCAATGCAAGTCAAACGAAATTAATCTAGGTTGATTTGAGTCAACGGTTGACTTACAGTTGACTTTTGGTCAACTGGTCAACTCCGGTCAACTCTGGTCAAACCTAGGTCAATCCTAGGTCAATGGTGACTAATAGTTGACTTTTGGTCAACTTTCCAAGTTTAATGAAATTTGGGACTAAATTGAGTAAAGTGTTGACCCATAGTTGACTTTTGGTCTAAAAAGTCAACCGTTGTCAACCGAGGTCAAGATTAGGTCTAGGTGACTATTTCTAACTATTACCAACCTCTACAACCCATATCCAAGTCCATCTTGGACTTCGAAACTCAAATCTTGGCCGTAGGCCAATTTCCTAATTTACCTTTTCTAAGGTAAATTCCTAGCCTAGGTGGAAACCAAGTTAGCCTACCTACGCTTGGTATTTTGATCCGAGCTCCCTAGGATAGTAAGATACTAGCCTATAGATATATTACCTACCAAAATACCTAGGTAAAGTGGACATCCAGTCCATGATACGGCCCATTGCCGATATCTTGAATATTTTAAGATACGCAATGGTACGGTACGATACCGACGCCCTACGACCCCGATTTCAACTCGGGAGCCTACCTGCAAAATCTAATTCACGTATTCTAGGCCTACGTCAAGTTTCGTCGCATTTTGATACTCGGAGCTCGATTTCACTCTCTAACTCGACTTCCTCTATTATCCCCTTCTAGTTCTTACTCTAATTCTTCTCTAATTTCTTCTTCCTATTCTTCTTCAACTTTCTAACTTCTAACTCCTTCTTCCAATTCTCCTAACTTCTTCTAATCTTTCTTCTTCTAACTTCTTCTTATTCCTTCTTCTTCTATCTTCTTCTTATTTCTAACTTCTACTTCTAACTTCTAACTTCTAACTTCTTAGTCTTCTTCTTATTCTCCCTCTTCTTCTTATAACTTCTTCCTCTAATTCCTTCCTCTAATTCTTCTTCTAACTATCTAATTTCTATATATATATATATATGGTGGGGGGGTTTATAGGGGGGATTGCTGCCATAGCAGCTGCTGCTACTGCTGATTTCTGCTACTGCTGCAGCTGATTGCTACTACTTGCTGCAGCTGCTTGCTGCCCCTGCTGCAGCTGCTGGTTCTTCTTCTCCTTCATCCTCTTCTCTTCTACTACCTCCTCTTCTCTCCTTATATATATATATATATATATATACACACACACACACACACACACACACACACACACACACACACACATATATATACACCTATATATATATATATATATATATATATATATATATATATATATATATATATATATATATATATATACATACGTGTGTGTGTGTGTGTGTGTGTGTGTGTGTGTGTGTACATAGGCACATACACATATCCTTATATATAAATACACACACACACACACACGTGTGTATATATATATATATATATATATATATATATATATATATATATATATATATATATATATATATATATATATAAACACACACACACACACACACACACACACACACACACGTATATATATATAAACATACACACACACACTCCCACACAAGCACACACACTCTCACACACAACCACCACCACTCTCATGACAACACCACCACCACTCTCACTCCTCTACACACACACAAATACTTACATATAATACTTACACACACACACACACACACACACACACACACACACACACACACACACACACACACACACACATATATATATATATATATATATATATATATATATATATATATATATATATATATATATATATATATATATATATATATATATACCATTCAAAATAGAAAACCCCCAATAATTCTCTAACCTAGATTTCTAGGGAACCCTATGAAATTTATGGGCAAATGGTAGAGAATCTCTCCCTCTACAATAATTGTGAAGACAATAAATGGAAAAGAGTAATAAATGAAGAATTAAATTCATACCTAAAGTAGATTTTCTTGTAGGAAGGAAAAGCTTGGGAGAAGAAAGAGTTTAGAGAGAGAGAGAGAGAGTTTGACTTAGTGTAGAAGAAAAGGGGGGGATTGCTCTTGGCCGGCCATGGTGGGGAGGGGCTATTGGGTTTTGGGTGGGTTCCAATAGCCCTCCAAACCCATTAGACTTAGGTTGGGTTCGGTTTGTTTCGGTTTGGTTCGGTTTGTTTCTAATGAACTAATTAAGTCTCTAAAATGACTAATTAAGCCGTGGAAGTTGGGTTTATGATTTTTAACCTAATTATGATGGCATGTGGGCCAAGTCCAGCTAGTATGTGGGTCCCACTAGTGTTCAGGCTACCCGGATCTCCAACTTAAGTCCAAATTGGATAAAATTCAAACCAACTCAAATAAATCCCTAAAAATCATATAAAATCAAAATAAAATTTCTAAAAATTATAAAACTTGAAAATGACGAAAATACCCCTAATTCAAAAACTGGGGGTGATATTGTGGTTCCTTCTTTCTTCGATTGAAGCGAAGGAATTTCTTGAAGTTGCGGACAAGGAGAGCTTGATCATCACCTTTCGAGTTATCGTAATCCGTCTCTTCAGGATCAACCCTTCGACGGGAGCTTTAAGGGCAATCTCCTTTGCCTTAGGAGCAGGCTCTTTGAAGTCTTTGAGGTCAAGCTCATGAGTCATCAGCTTTCCCATCAAAGTCTCCACGAACATTGTAGTGAGATCATTTCCTTCTATGATGGCTGTCACCTTAGGGTTCCAAATCTTTGGTAGACCTCTAAGTATCTTGCGGATCTTCTCGTGATTTGTATATTGTTTGCCAAGAGAAAATAAGGGGTTGATGATGTCGAGGAATCTTGTAATCATTTGTGTAATCGTCTCATTTGGCTTCATCTTGAATGCCTCATATTCTTGAGTGAGACGACTTATTTTTGACTCCTTGACTTGGGTGGTTCCTTCATGCGTCACTTCTAGAAGTCTCCATACTTCGTGAGAGGTGGTGCATGTTGAGATCCTATTAAACTCATTCCTGTCTATTGTACAAAATAAAACATTAATAGCTCTCGCGTCTAGACTCGCCTATTTTTTCTCCTCGTCAGAATATTTGTCATGGAGCTTCTCAACGAGATCACCATTGACAACTATCCTGGCGGACTTTTTGTAACCATCGGTGACAATGGTCCACAGGTCGAAGTCTAGCGACTTGAGATAAAAACTCATCCTTGTAGTTTGTTCCATCAAATAGGAGAGGCCTATGAGTGGACTGCCCTTCACTGTGATTGGACAACATGGGTTGAGTGGTTGCCATGGATCAGCTCTTAGGATGTTAGTCCTTGATAAGAGAACAGAGCTCTGATACCAATTGAAGTATAGTTAGACAACTCTAGAAGGAGGGTGAATAGAGTTTATAGCAAAAATGACCAATTAAAATTTTAAACTCTCTTCACCAACTAAATAATCAGAGTAAAAGAAATACGGAAATAAATAGTAGAGAGCAAGCACAGCACAGTAAGATTTTTAACCTGGTTTCTCTCGTGGAGGACTAGTCCAGGCCTGAGAACTCTAGCTCAGGATTGAAATCCACTATTTGTGAAATAGGGTTACAACCACGTGCCTTTTCACAGAAGAGCACGCTAAACTTCTTTTAATGATCGCTTTGGCGAAATTTAGACTTTTCCAAGTGACTTACAACTTCTTGCACTTCAAACTTCTAGCTGGATCGTACCGAGCAACTTGGACGGTTGGGAAGTTTGAATGCTAAGTGGATGGGAAGGTAAGACTCTTGAATATATAGGCTATGTGAGAGAAGAAGAAGAGAAGATTGTATGGTTTTAAATGAGAGAAACCAAGGCCTATTTATAGGGTTCGGGGTAGGCAGAATTCGGCCAGAATTCGGTATAAATAATTCAAATTTTTGGCCGTTGGACAACTAGCATTGATCAAGACCTAAAAATCAGCATTCTGAATTTTAGGGGACCGAGTTCGCCCGAACTCTGTCTTCTATGGACATAATGTTCTTTTGTGGGCTTTAGATGAATGGGTTGATTGGGATTTGTGCTAAGTAAACCTATAAAGCTATGGCTAGCCCAAAGTTGCTCATTATGACCCAACGTACATCATCCAATACTCAAGAACAATAAAAATACAGACTCCAATATACAAAAAGAAAAAGTAAAGCTCCAAGCAACTGTGAACTTGAACCAATGAGCTGAGTAGATTGATTTCGAGCTCGATGTGTCAAATTGGACTATAACAAATATTATTTTATTAATTTTCAAGATTAGGTTGACTGTGATCCGGTTTGGGTCAACATTTTTATTTTTGGACTTTTTTCTTATTTTTATTTTTTGATTATTTTTCGTTTTATTTGATTTTTTTGGTTATTTTTTCTTTTATTTTCTTTTTACTTTTTGGGGTTTTTCCCCCTTTTTTAATCCTTTTTTTGGTTTTATTTATTTTTATCCTTTATAATTTTTTTCGAAAATATTTATATAGTCACCAAACATTGAATATAACTTTTAGGAAATTTAATTACTTGAAATTTAATTTTCGAAAATTTAGAATTTTCGGCTCTATAGTATTCCGAATAGAAAACACGTGAGGATTAATTAATTTTGGTTGGACAGAACACCATAATAGAAAATGCTTACGTGCTGTTCGGTTTTGAATCGAGAATCGAATAAGAGATTCAGTTAAATATACTAAAAAAATTATTCAGTCTCGGTTTTGGTTTTGAGTTTCTTCGGTGTAAAACTGAAAATTGATTAAGACTTACGAAATTATATAATTATCGTCAAACTTATACATACTTTATGATAATGCGTATATTTTTTGTGTATATTTTGAAAATAACAATTCTATATATGCGTGTTAAAGTCCAACTTTGATAATTTAATAAGTAGTCCAAGTTTGGGCTAAACTTTGAAATATAACAAATATAAGTATAAAAAGTATATTCTTTCAACATAATTTAATTGCAATCTCAATTTTGGATATGGTCTATTAAACAATAAATATAACCCAACAATAAACATAATCCAATCGAACAAACTGAATAAACCAATAAACATAACCCAACTTAACAAACTGAATAAACCGAATTGATTATTGGAACTAATTTCGCTTTCAATTTTGGGTTTTTAGAAGTTCGATTTATTTATTTTTGACTATTTGGATTCGGTTGAAACCGAACTCTCGTCCCATAACTGTACACAAACAATACACTTCTAATCATATAAATTATCTTCACCATAAATTGAATGCTTGCTGAACAGTTCAAGTTGTAAGTGAGGAATTATATATACTAGTAAATGCATGGGTCTGGAGTGACCCGACCCGGAGTTGGCCGATGATGTGGGCTATTGACTTGAGCCCATATGCCTTGAAAGAGAATTCTCATGTAAGGCCTGAACCAATTCCAATTATCTACACCTCATGATCCCACCTCCTAACCGATGTAGGATTAAATTACCAACTTCATTGTCACCTCCGATTTGAGCGCTCAACCAAAAATGAGATACAACCCAACAATCTCCATCTTAGCTCGTTTTTGCTAGCCGAATAACCTTAGCACCTTGCTACATTTGTCCGTTCCCGCTAGCCGAACAACCTTAGCACCACAGCGATATTTTTTTCGTTCCCGCCAGCCGAACAACCTTAGCACTCCTTGCTACTTTTTATTCGTTTCCGCCAACCGAGCACCCAGGAGATCCAATATAATGTCAACTCGATCCGTTCGACCACAGAACCAAATCGACACGATCATCCACACCACCATTGTGTGCCAACCACAACATCTTGCTCCACCTTGGGCTCGTCAAACACATATTTGAAGCCAACATAATGTCATCTCGATCCTTTCTACCACAGAACCAAATCGACATGATCATCCACACCACCGTTGTGTGCCAACCTCAACGTCTTGCTCCACCTTGGGCTCGACAAACACATATTTGAAGTCAATTCGTGTAGTTGCTCCTACTCCACCTTAAGAAAAGAGCCAGTATATCCGTGTATACGCATAAACGTTCAGCACCATTTGTCTCGAACCAATTAGAGCCGCTCAAATCAGTCCCGTAACCATGGGCTCTGATACCACTTATTGGAAACGCGGTATGACCCGAACCGGAGTTGGCCCATGAGGTACGATATTGATGAATTGGGCCCATATGCCTTAAAAGAGAATTCTCATATAAGGCCTGAACCAATCCCAATTATCTACACCTCATGATCTCACCTCCTAACCGGTGTGAGACTAAATTACCAACTCCATTTTCACCCTCATTTTTGCGCTCAACCGGAAACGAGATACAACCCAACACTTTGTACGTATAATAACGTATAATAATAATTAATAATATTATCCAATTATAGTTAAATACCTCTTCTAACTCATGTGGTTAAGGTGTTAGGTATTTTTTATTGTTTGGTTGAGTTTGATTCCCCATGTTGAATATATATAACAAATTTAAACTTTTTTCAACAATCTTTTCCATAATTTATTTTTTTTTTGAAAAATAAAATGGATCATGATATACATACGGCTTAGACGGCTCACTTCTGAGCCGTTTTGAAGCCTCATTATATATATATATATATATATATATATATTTTTTTTTATTTTATATATATATATATATATATATATATATATATATATATATATATATATATATATATATATATATATATATATGCAAATGACCTCTAGCCTAGTGGTTAAGAGAGACGTATGCGACCCAAGTGGTCGGGAGTTCGAGCCTCAGTGGAGGCGAGTTCGCCACAAGTACCCATTTCTTCAAAAAAAAAAAATATATATATATATATAAATATATATATATATATATATATATATATATATATATATATATATATATATATATATATATATAATGCCAAAAGTTAGGCTTCACCTTTAATTTTTGTTTTCAAAAATACCCTTGCAAATCTATACTAATTAAAATGGTTCATTAATTTTAATAAAGACAACTTAATAATTACGAAGACTGTCCTTTGGTCTAGTAGTCAACCTAAGTTCATTAAAAGAATGTTAAAACGTACAAGGCACGTGCATATATGCTAGTATATATAATGCCAAAAGTAGGCTTCACCGTGAAACTTTTCTGTCCAAAAATGCCTTTTACTATATTTACTAATTAAAAAAATCAATTAAAATTAATGAGAGGTATCTAGGTAAATACAAGAGTTGTCCTTTGATATTCCTTATTACAACAGCTCTTCAAATGTATCTATAATAAATTAAAAAATGGACTTTTTTTAGCATAATTCATTCATTGAAAAATGAACAAATTTTGACTGTAAGTGTCTTTTAATCTTTCAAATAATATATACGTGTGCACATATGCTAGTAGTTATAGTTAAAATTTATGGTAAAATATTTCATATTACTTATCTGTGCAGAAGATTTTCAGAATTGCAGTTTGCGGGTGAATGCCGACAAACAAGGCCTACAAAAAAAAATATGTGATGGCAGACTATTCCGAGTTCGAGATAGATACAAAACAGATAACAGAGATCAAATATGAGACATTTTATTTATATTGATAGATATATAGATTAAAAAATAAATAATAAAATAAAATTGACATTTATTATAGGCATTCTAGATTGAGGGTTAAGAGAGTTAAGTGAGAAAAAGTTAACTGAGGAAAAAAATTATATTTGGTTTGAGAGTGGCGATTTAGGAGAGAGATCGTAAATGATTAAATGAGGGTTTGTTTGACCATTTTTCTTCTATTGTTTTTCAATTCCAAATCGAAGGATAAATGAGGGGGGTTGATGGAGTTTTTTTTAAAAAGTCTTAAATATCTCCTTATTTGTTATATAAAATATCATAATTTTTTTCTCATTTCTTTACCCTTTCAACATGTTGTTTCCTAGCTTCCTCACTTGTGAATATATTTTGACATGTTCTAATTAAAATTCAATCAAATTTAATCTTATGACATATGTAATAAAGATATTTTGGTAACTATTATTTTTTTTATCAATCCTTCCTTCACCAAAAATTTTTATCCAAACAAAAGTTATTAAACACATCTCACTAGCTCTTCATTCAATCCAAACAAAAATATATATATATATATTGAATTACTCCCCCACTTAATTCTGTTTATTTATTTATTTTCTCAATCCAAGAAGACCCTCAAAGTTCTCCATGAACAAATAATTATTCCCAGCTTACAAGTTACATCACAGGTTCCAGCTACCTCCACCAACAACCCATCATCGTCGCCTACGCCCTTTCACATCCCGTTAACTCAAGTGGATTTGTTGTCCTCCGTAGCTTGGTGATCAGAATGTTGTTGTGTTCCTCCAACTTGTACCAAAGACCAAACCTTTGGTTCATGTGGAATCCGAAAGCAGCAGGTGAACTATATAGGCCTACAACCCATCCTTTCTAACTAATAGTTTAACTATTAGATATTATCTATTAACTAATAATATAGGGGACTCCAAATTAGCTAATAAACTAGGTAATACCTTGAGATGCCCCGATTTTTCAAATTATTCCACGTACAAATATTAATGATAATTAAAATTTTGTCACTCTCCATACTTAGTATTTAATTTCATATTTTTTCAATTTAGATTAATGATACTAACATTAAAATTAATATTATGAAAAAGATCTTCTTAACATTATTAACACCGAAAATAAGATTTGAAAGAAAGAAATAACAAAATTTAAATAACGAGTAACTTCAAAAACTGGCAATGTAATATCCTCAAATAGGTTTCTTTTTAAAACGTAACCTTCCCAAAAAAGAAAGTAAAACAAATACAAGTACATGTTTTGCATAGTAATTAAAAAATAACAAATAAAAATAATAAATTCAAAATTCAAAATTCAAAATTAAAATATAAAACTAAAAATTAAAAACTAAATTAAAATTATAAATTAAAAAACTAAAAACTAAATTAAAATAAAAATAAAAACTAAAAATTTAAAATTCAAAATTCAAAAGTAAAAAGTAAAAAATAAAACTAAAAAACTAAAATAAAAAAATAAAAAATAAAACTAAAAATTTAAAACTAAAAATTAAAAATTAAAAATTAAAAATCAAAATCTAAAAATAGAAATTAAAAATTTAAAACTAAAAACTAAAAATTAAAATTTACAAATTAAAAACTACGCGCGTGGCGCAGTTGGCACTGTGCACGTATTGCGCAGGTGGCGCGCGCTGTGCGCCATTTTACTCAGATCGTGTCTGTGCACGATTGAGTAGTTACAGCATGTTCGGGACGGTTTCTTCCCACATTCCGAGCATGTTGCTAACTGGACGATTACAGAGCGGGGCTAACTGGGCGCCACACCCCGAGCACGTCAACATTGTCGCTAGACGCATAGTGCGCTAAAGTTGCACGCTATGCCCTTAAGTTGCGCGAGCCTCTTGCGCAGTCGTTCGTACGCCAGTTCGCGCTGCCCGGTCGCACAGCCAGATGGTGCAGCAGTTGGCGCTGAAGTTTGCACGACGGTTGGCGCACGGTGCGCACGGTGCGCACGGTGAGCGCGGTGCGCAGGTTGCGCGTGTGGCGCATGTGCGTGTGGTACGCATTGTGCTGATGGCACTGTGCGCGTGTTGTGCGTGGTGCACAGGTTGTGCTGTTGACGTTGTATGCACGGTGCGCGCGTGGCGCAGTTGGCGCTGTACGCGTATTGCGCAGGTGGCGCGTGCTGTGCGCCAATTAACTCAGATCGTGTATGTGCACGATTGAGCAGTTACAACATGTTCGGGACGGTTTCTTCCACATCCCGAACATGTAGCTAACTGGACAGTTAGAGAGCGGGGCTATAAAAGCTTCTATGCTCTCTTTCTCTCAGTGCAAAGAGAACACAAGTGTTTTTTTAACACAATTCCTTACGAATTCCTACAGAGTTTGAGAGAGAAGAGAAGCAGAGCACCAGTGCCACTTAGTGCAGGAGTCCGCTGCCATCCGAGGAGTCAGAAGAGCGGAGTGTTCCAAAGTTCTCTGTCGAACTTGCTGGTTCCTTGAAGCTTTTCGTATGGGGGCGAATCAAGCTTTGTGCGCCGGTGATCATTCACCCCAGCAGGCTGTTCTTCCATCCATCGCTTGTCATCGCTGCTGCTGCTAGCAATTCATCTAGTAACTTCTTTTTAGAAGTACTACATTCGTTTGCTGCTGTTACAAAATCAGTTTAGATTTTTGTAATCCAGAATCCTCCAAGGATCTCTGTTGTGCACCAGTGCACCAGTGCCACTTAGCGCAGGAGCAGAGCACCAGTACCACTTAGCGCAGGAGTCCGCTGCCATCCGAGGAGTCAGAAGAGCGGAGTGTTCCAAAGTTCTCTGTCGAACTTGCTGGTTCCTTGAAGCTTTTTCATGTGGGGGCGAATCAAGCTTTGAGCGCCGGTGATCATTCACCCCAGCAGGCTGTTCTTCCATCCATCGCCTGTTATCGCTGCTGCTGCTAGCAATTCGTTTAGTAACTTCTTTTTAGAAGTACTACATTCGTTTGCTACTGTTACGAAATCATTTTAGATTTTTGTAATCCAGAATTCTCCAAGGATCTCTGTTGTGCACCTTCTTTGAAGTGTTGCATCGAAATGTTATTTTTACAGTCGTTTCATTTCTTAGTTTTCTATCGAAAATTACGCCCCGGGACTAACAATGTCAAAGCTTGATACCACCGATGGAAAACTTTCGTGCTTCGCTAGTCAATCCTAACTTCACAAAGTTAGAACAATTTGATGGTGAGCACTATCAAATCTGGAAAAGGAAGGTTAGCCTAAATATTTAGTTTTCTGATGTTGATCACGTACTTTTTGAGGAAGAACCTACTATTCCAGAAACTGGATCTGCAGCCGCAATTTCTGCGGCTACTAAGAACCAGGTCAAGTGGAGAAGGGACACTAGCATTTGTAGGCTTATGATCCTAAATGCTATGGAAGATTCTCTTGCAGAATCATATTTAAAGAAGACCGTTGCCAGAGAGATTTGTGAGTCTTTGGAGAAATTGTACGAAGATGATAAGAACCGAAGCAAGATATTTTTAGTTGAAAATATCATAAGTGGTTCTTTGAAGACGAGAAGCCAATGCTGCCACAGTTGAAGGAGTTCATGAAGCTGCGACAGAAGTTGGAAGACGAGGCGATATCCCTCCCCGATAAGTTTGTTGTTGGAGGGATCGTCTCTAAGCTCTAGGGTGGGTGGAGCAAGTTCTATACAAACATGCATAGGAAGAAGTTGGAAATCAGTTTGGAAGATCTCCTACAAGAAGTCTATGTTGAGGACCAAATGAGGGCTCAACTGAAGGTGGATGCACTATCCAAACAATTGACCAACGCCAATTTGGTTCACACCAAGGAACCAAGGGAAAAGCATGCAGCTTCCATAGCAAGAAGAAGGACCCCAACAATCTGAAAGTGAAAGGGACCTCCTTCAAGCAAAAGAAGGAAAAGTCTCATATGCCTTGTTTCAAGTGTGGCAAGAAGGGCCACTTCAAGAGTGAATGCAAAGCGAAGACCAAGCAATCAGAGCAAGATGAGCCTAGCAAGGTTTCTATGATCACTGACGTTGTTGCAATGATTGCGTATGTCACTGCGGTAGGGGCTGACTCTGACTGGTGGGTAGATACTGGAGCCACCTGCCTTGTCTGCTCCAGCAAGGAGTGGTTTACCACCTATACACCAACTTCTGAAGTGGTTATGGTAGCAAACCAGGCACAAGCTGAAGTGGTCGGGATCGGGACGGTGGTTTTGAAGCTGACTTCGGAGATGTCTCTGACGCTTCAAGGTGTAAAGCATGTACCTGCTATCGCAAAGAACCTGATCTCGGGAGGCCTACTCTGCAATACAGGCCTCAGGATGGATATTAATGTTGGTCAGATGGTGTTGTCCATTAAGGGAACATATTTCAGAAAAACTTTTTATACTGAAGGAATGTTCAAAATTCAGCTCGTAAATCAGTCCAATGTATTTAATAGAATCACTCATTCTGCTTATACTCTTGAGTTGTGGCATAATAGACTAGGGCATGTTCATTGTAAAAGAATAAACAAAATATCTAGTCTAGGTCTTATCTCCAAGTGTAGGGGTAAGGTAGAGAAATGAGAAGTTTGTGCTCAAATGAAGATCACAAGGAAAATCTTTTCTCGGGTTAATCGAAATACAGATCTTCTGGAGTTGGTACACTCCGATATCTGTGACTTCAAATAGTTCTCTACAAAGGCCGAGATAAAGTATTTCATAATCTTCATCAATGACTTCTTAAAGTATGCGTCTACTTGCTGAAGGCTAAAGACGAAGCATTCGAGAAGTTCAAAGAGTTTAAGGCCGAGGCTAAACGGTAGACTGGACAACAACTCAAAAGAATAAGAAGTGATCGAGGCGGAGAGTACATGTCTCACGAATTCCCATCATTCTGCAACGAACATGAAATTGTCAACGAGACTACGGCTCCGTACTCTTCTCAATCAAACGGAGTAGCAGAGAGGAAGAACAGAACGTTGGCAGAAATGATAAACTCAATACTGTTGACTGCGGGTCTTCCAAAGTGCTACTGGGAAGAAGCTGTATTGACGACCACTTTTATTCTAAATAGAGTAACCTCATGCAACTTCAGACATTACTCCTCATGAACTCTGGTTCAAGGTCAGACCTAACTTGAATGTCATTCGAGTGTGGGTGCGTCTGGCATATATGAAGCTTCCAGATCTGAAAATTTAGAAGCTTGGGACAAGGACTACAAAGACTATCTTTTTGGGTTATGCCGAGAAGAGTGATGCTCGAAGATTTCTTGATATTGAAACAAATCATATCATTGAATCTCGAAACGCAGAATATTTTGAAGATAAATTTGCAAGGCACAAGAACATTGTTCTTATGGATATTTCGGAGAACAATGAGGGTGCGTAGTGTAATACCCCGCTCCGCATCGGTGCATTACGATGAGTCGTTGACTCGAAGAGTTGCGTTAACCCGATGAGGTATCGATATGAATCGATACAAGTATTACGTTGGCTAAAGGTACGCTTTGAGTCGGTTGGAATCTATGAATCGAATCGATACAAAGGATAAGTCCCGCTTGAGCAAGTGCTGATTTTAGTTGATCTGGTGTGCAGGCTATGCTTTTACGCTGGACGTAAGAGGTCGGCATTTTGCCTTATGCAATGAAGTGTCCGCGAAACCAAATCGGGGCCTTGCAACAGATTGTGGCATGGACGCGATAGGCCAAATCAACCGAGTAGAGCAAAGAAATGGCTAAGTCCGAGAGTTAGCTATGCGACCAAGTTATGGAAGCGAGACGCTTCAACTCTGCGAAACGGCAAGGCGTATCGACTTAAGGTGGACGGGTTCTTGACTCTCTCTCTCCTATTCCTTCACGTCTAATAAAATGTATCATGTATGCGTAAGATGTTATCGAGTAAGCGAGCGTGGCTCGACGACAAAAGGTCTAAGTATGTGTCGAACACTAAGATAGAACATTGAACAATCGAACAATTGAAGCGACGTGCATCGAGTGCACAAGTCGCAGTAGGGCAATGATGGTAGAACATTGAAAGATGATAATGAGATGTGCATCATGTGCACGGCTCCGAGAACATTGAACTCTAGGCGTAGAACATTGATTATGGTGCTGAGCGTGCCTTTGTGCACTTAAGCTACAAAATGACTAAGTAAATACAGAGGTAGGCTATGCGAATAACATTATGTACGGGACGCGTGAATACGAGTATGAGATGACTAAGCCGTTGGGCGTCGTGCATCAATATGGATGTGTTGGGGCATAACGCCGACGGAGCTCCCCATATGAATGTCGGATTATGTTTATGGCACGGGAAACCGTTTATGGCACGGAAAACCGTTTATGTGCGAGACTATGTTTATGGAATACGAGATCGGTTGGTATGCTATGGATTATATGATATGGAACGTATTGCATGGTCAATGGACTCGGATGGCCCGTGCACGGGTACGCTTCCCTCGAACGGTTACGCCGGGGCGCCGGGACCATTCGGCCTAGGAGGGAATTATGTGTGGTATTTATGGTGCACAACATTCGGACGGATTACGACCGTCCAGTGCTGTGATAAGCTATGATATCCGTAAGTTTGGGATCCTTCGGATACTGGGCTAGCAACCCGTATCGAAGTGATTGTAGGCTTACACATAAGAGATGCCAAGTCCATTACGGTGCAAAATACCGTGACCTTTATATAGATAGGGCCGGTGGGCTGAGATAAGAGTTGGGTGCAGGCGTAGGGCCTACGACCCTTATGCATGATTTAAGTTTATGGTTGGTTGTTGCGTGAATGATATGATTCTATGTTAAGTTCTAACCGTATAGGCTAGGCAATACGAGACGAAGATGAGCACGAGCACTATGTTTATGTTCGTATTATGGCTAACTGTATCTGCTGCAGGAACACGATATAGGACACATTTATGATAAGTGCCATACATGAGTATTGCCATGAAACTGATCCTAAGGCTAAATAGAAAGATCATCAATAATGTTGCATGTCCACTAAAATTACTTAGTGTTTGGTTTGGGTGCGAGCGGGTCTTGATCAGTGCGAAGCGAGGACGAAAGCACTAATCCCCCACTAGTTTATTTGCAGGCTCAGGTTATGATCGCCTCGGGGTAGAGCTTGGCTTGGACGTGCCGAGGCTTGGAGTCCTTGGCGTTCAAGAGGAGCTTCCGCATATACGTTTGGACTTGCGACATGGAGATGTTCGGTCAAAGACTACTTGGTGGCTATAAAGGGGCATAATGTATGGAACAATGTAATCCTTTGTGAGCTAGAGAGATCATGAGCGTTGTAGCCAATTAGCATTTTATGTTGGGCTATTCAGAGCCTTGTAACCTTCAGTTCATAATCAATAAAAGAGATTCTTATGTTATTCTTGTTTTCATTCGCTGCTTATGTTACAAATTTGAGATAATCACTATACAAATCGTTATCTTGCCTTGCACGAGCGCAACTCCAGGCTCGTGCGGCATCATGCCCCAGCGAGGACGATAATTCGGGTAAAATCTAGCGAGAACGAGCGATTTCCCGGATCGGGGAGTGACAAGTTGGTATCAGAGCTTGTTCCACCCTTTGGACCGTGCGTGAATCTCTTTGACCCTCAGTTGCTTCGTTATTGAATTCAGTTGACTCTAAGTTGTTTTCGCAACCGCATGGCTCATGGATTTGCTCGATGCTACATTGGATGTTTCATACAATAAGTCTATATTAAGTTGCGTACGTTTGCCACAAGTATGTCGTGACTATCACGTTACCTTCGGGTGCCATCGGAGAGTGTTGGTTGCACGAAGTACAACGGGTTATGAGATTATGGTTGCACGAAGTGCAACGAGTTATGGAATGCTGGTCGTACGAAGTGCAACGATATGTGTTGTTGGTCGCACGAAGTGCGAGGAGCTATGTGTTGTCGGTCGCACGAAGTACGAGGCGTTATGTGATATCGGCCGCACGAAGTACGGGAAGCTATGTGTTGTCGGTCGCACGAAGTGCAAGGAGATATGCGTTGTTGGTTGTACGAAGTGCAACGGATTGATATGTGAGACGATGCGTGTATGTGGCTATGTATTGTTAGTTGCACGGAGTACAGCAAGTCATGAATCGTTCGTTGCATCAGTGCAACGAGTCGATATGGTATGATGCGTGTTGTATGGCTATGCGAATGGATAGCAATATGTTAAGCGAGATTGAGTAATGACCTTAAGTGTCGAGAATGAGTTGTTGCACGAGCTGCAACGAGCGGGATTCGAAGATCGCGGATGCGATAGTAACCAGTCGAGTTGGTCGCTGAGTCGAGTTTGAGTAGGCGAACGTTTATGTTGGCCGTATGTCGCGTTGAGCTTTGAATAAGCGAATGTTGCGGGTGTGATCGATATGATCGCCATGACACGGTTAGATTGAATGTGTGTCAAACTAGAGCTAACGTTAGAGCTGGGATCGGAAGGATCGCCATATGGGATGGTTGAGTTGAGATAGAAGTTAGACCTATGCGAAGTGTGATGTCGAGTAATGACTCGATTTCGAGTGGTATATGCAATACCAATTATGCGAGCAAGTATAGCAAAGTATTGTATCGATAACGATAGGCTCGATCATGAGTGGTATATGGAATACCACTTAGCGATAGCTATGTTAAGTAGTTGATGACTTACGATAGATTGTGTCGAGACGATTGTATCGATTATGATGAGTTTGTCCGCAACGGACGGAGTAGTACCGAGACTCGAGTGGGATTGACTTGATAGAAGTCGATGCTAGTATACTTTGATGAATTGAGTTGAACAATTATGTGCGAAGTCGTACTTATAGAGGATACGTCGGGCGAGGATTCGTTAAGCATAAGTCGAACGATAGGCTGAACATAGCGAAGGAATGTTACGTTGAGGAAATAGTCGATCCGGTCGAACTTATGTGGAGTTAGTACGAAGACTTATTCAGGAACGTGTCGAGTAAGTACGAAGGCCTCGTTCGAACGAATTCGAGTAGTACGATAAGTCGGTAGCACGATTGGAAGCGCGAGTTAGGGATATGAGAATGCATATGTGAATTTGAAATTGTGTCGCGACGATGTTAAGTATTTACAACTGAATGGGTCTTTATAAGAGCGAGACTTGATTCGTATTCGAGTTCGGATGATAACAGTGATTGCAACGAGTTTGAACTTATGAGAAAGGAAGATGTTCAAGTTATGCATATCGACTTTGGTATTGAGGCGTATCAAAGACGATATGCAATAACTCGGGGATACTCTGATCAAATGAACAAAAATTATGTTGAGCATTATTGTTGGATAAATAAGATACAAGTTAAGTTGATGGCAGTTTGATGATAACGGTAGGAACGCTTCGGAGAATTTGAGAGTGAATGGATGTTGTTCGGATGAAAAGGAAAGTGTATGGATTGCTTCGTGGATAACCACTATGTTGACATTCTTGTCTTGAGCGAGCGCAACACCAGCCTCGCACATGCGTCACGTCAAATTAGAACGATCATTCTGCGTGAGCGCTAGTATGGTGATTCATCCAGCGGGGATGATCGAACTTGCGAGGCGTGGCAAATTTGATATGGACTTGTGGTTTGATGCGAAAGTTATTCGAGGATGGTTTTGATGAGTATGGAATGTGTCAGACTATGAGTGCGGATAGGTAAAACTCGAACCTGAGACGAGTAGATGTCGTACGATTAGCAAGATAGTCAACGGTAATGCATGAGTGATTCGAGTAGTAACGGTGCGCAAGCGCAAGAGTCATTCGAGTAGCAACGGCGCATCAGTTGCGCGGGGATAGATAAATTATGGATTGGTATGTCGGATTGGGTAAAGTCCTATAGGAATTATCGGGAATTGATTTGGCTCCGCGATAGGATATAGCATGGTTCGTTGTAACTGTCCCTCGTTGATGATCTTTAATTATCGAGCATAGTTTCGGGACAGGTGACCCTAGAAGACTTGACCGCCAAATCAAGTGAATGTTGAAGTCTTAGGATGAACCTAAAGAAGTCGCATAAGAAGGATAAGAAATAAAGTAGTGTATGTTGAGGGACGTACCTAGTATAGTGATGCGGTAAGACGATTGCAAGGATTCTACAATACGCGAGAGCAACGAATAGTATAATGACCCTAAGAGTTGATGTAGACCGATTGAGAAAAATGATTAGGCTATGTGTGTTGAGCGCGATCTATGTTACGAAATAAATCAGTCGGAATTGAATCAAAGTTTGAGTAAAGGATTCGTACTCGGACGAGAATCGTGGATGAGCGTATCGTAAGAGACCTTGGGTCGGAAAGATTGTTGCCTTTGAGCATCGTAGACTCAAGTTGACCTCTTGTGTCGGGAGAGATTAAGCACGATGTCTGGATAAGTTACCTAGCGGGGATAGCCCCAGACGCGATAGGTATATGGTTCGAGAACGTAGATTGTGTTGGGATAGTTATGTGCAAGACTTAGTGCGAATTGTAGGCAAAGGAATTTGTGACATGTTGACATAGTCCATGTCGTTAAGGATAAATGTTATGAATGATTGGATGAAAGACTTGAGTTATGTGAGAGATAGAAAACGGTTGGACGAATGGGCATTGCGGGAGCTTATTGCAATCGGATGCGCAATGACTTGATGCAATGCGAGTGTTAGATGATCGGCAAAAAACTTACGAGATCGAAGTTATGGTTGAATTAAGTTATGTGCAAGACGTTGGAAGACGATCGCATGTTATGGGATACTGTATACGAGAAGTATTTTGGAAATAGGCGCTAAGATATGACTAAGTTGAGTACGGACTGATTGGTGCTTGCGGATTAAGTGAGCTTGTTAGTTGTCCCGATATCCTACAACTGAGCTTGGCTGAAATGCATATATTGGTGGGACGCCTAAAATATGTGTATGATCCAAACTAAGTTGTATGATTCAACGATAGTAGCACGAGATCGCGAAGCGATCTATGCGAGACACTTGGATTAAGTGTTAGTTTCGGTTCGAGGACGAACCTGATTTTGAGTGGTATATTATGTAATGCCCCGCTCCGCATCGGTGCATTACGATGAGTCGTTGACTCGAAGAGTTACGTTGACCCGATGAGGTATCGATATGAATCGATACAAGTGTTACGTTGGCCAAAGGTACGCTTTGAGTCGGTTGGAATCTATGAATCGAATCGATGCAAAAGATAAGTTCCGCTTGAGCAAGTGCTGATTTTAGTTGATCTGGTGTGCAGGCTATGCTTTTACGCTGGACGATAAGAGGTCAGCATTTTGTCTTATGCAATGAAGTGTCCGCAAAACCAAATCGGGGCCTTGCAACGGATTGTGGCATGGGTGTGATAGGCCAAATCAACCGAGTAGAGCAAAGGAATGGCTAAGTCCGAGAGTTAGCTATGCGACCAAGTTATGGAAGCGAGACGCTTCAATTCTGCGAAACGGCAAGGCGTATCGACTTAAGGTGGACGGGTTCTTGACTCTCTCTCTCCCTATTCCTTCACGTCTAATAAAATGTATCATGTATGCGTAAGATGTTATCGAGTAAGCGAGCGTGGCTCGGCGACGAAAGGTCTAAGTATGTGTCGAACACTAAGATAGAACATTGAACAATCGAACAATTGAAGCGACGTGCATCGAGTGCACGAGTCGCAATAGGGCAATGATGGTAGAACATTGAAAGATGATAATGAGATGTGCATCATGTGCACGGCTCCGAGAACATTGAACTCTAGGCGTAGAACATTGATTATGGTGCTGAGCGTGCCTTTGTGCACTTAAGCTACGAAATGACTAAGTAAATACAGAGGTAGGCTATGCGAATAACATTATGTACGGGACGCGTGAATACGAGTATGAGATGACAAAGCCGTTGGGCGTCGTGCATCAATATGGATGTGTTGGGGCATAACGCCGACGGAGCTCCCCATATGAATGGTAGATTATATTTATGGCACGGGAAACCATTTATGGCACGGGAAACCGTTTATGTGCGAGACTATGTTTATGGAATACGAGATCGGTTGGTATGCTATGGATTGTATGATATGGAACGTATTGCATGGTCAATGGACTCGGATGGCCCGTGCACGGGTACGGCTTCCCTCGAACGGTTACGCCGGGGCGCCGGGACCGTTCGGCCTAGGAGGGAATTATGTGTGGTATTTATGGTGCACAACATTCGGACGGATTGCGACCGTCCAGTGCTGTAATAAGCTATGATATCCGTAAGGTTGGGATCCATCGGATACTGGGCTAGCAACCCGTATCGGAGCGATTGTAGGCTTACACATAAGAGATGCCAAGTCCATTACGGTGCGAAACACCGTGACTTTCATATAGATAGGGCCGATGGGCTGAGATGAGAGTTGGGTGTAGGTGCAGGGCCTGCGACCCTTATGCATGATTTAAGTTTATGGTTGGTTGTCGCGTGAATGATATGATTCTATGTTAAGTTCTAACCGTACAGGCTAGGCAATACGAGACAGAGATGAGCACGAGCACTATGTTTATGTTCGTATTATGGCTAACTGTATCTGCTGCAGGAACACGATATGGGACACATTTATGATAAGTGCTATGCATGAGTATTGCCATGAAACTGATCCTAAGGCTAAATAGAAAGATCATCAATAATGTTGCATGTCCACTAAAATTACTTAGTGTTTAGTTTGGGTGCGAGCGGGTCTTGATCAGTGTGAAGCGAGGACGAAAGCACTAGTACCCTACTAGTTTATGTGCAGGCTCAGGTTATGATCGCCTCAGGGCGGAGCTTGGCTTGGACGTGCCGAGGCATGGAGTCTTTGGCGTTCAAGAGGAGCTTCCGCATATGCGTTCGAACTTGCGACATGGAGATGTTCGGTCGAAGACTACTTGGTGGCTATAAAGGGGCATAATGTATGGAACAATATAATCCTTTATGAGCTGGAGAGATCATGAGCGTTGTAGCCAATTGGCATTTTATGTTGGGCTATTCAGAGCCTTGTAACCTTCAGTTCATAATCAATAAAAGAGATTCTTATGTTATTCTTGTTTTCTTCCGCTACTTATGTTACAAATTTGAGATAATCACTATTCGAATCGTTATCTTGCCTTGCACGAGCGCAACTCCAGGCTCGTGCGGCATCACGCCCCAGCGAGGACGATGATTCGGGTAAAATCTAGCGAGGACGAGCGATTTTCTGGATCGGGGCGTGACAAGTTGGTATCAGAGCTTGTTCCACCCTTTGGACCGTGCGTGAATCTCTTTGACCCTCAGTTGCTTCGTTATCGAATTCAGTTGACTCTAAGTTGTTTCCGCAACCGCATGGCTCATGGATTTGCTTGATGCTATATTGGATGTTCCATACAATAAGTCTATATTAAGTTGCGTACGTCTGCCACAAGTATGTCGTGACTATCATGTTACCTTCGGGTGCCATCGGAGAGTGTTGGTTGCACGAAGTGCAACGGGTTATGAGATTATGGTTGCACGAAGTGCAACGAGTTATGGAATGTTGGTCGCACGAAGTGCAACGATATGTGTTGTTGGTCGCACGAAGTGCGAGGAGCTATGTGTTGTCGGTTGTACAAAGTACGAGGCGTTATGTGATATCGGCCGCACGAAGTACGGGAAGCTATGTGTTGTCGGTCGCACGAAGTGCAAGGAGATATGCGTTGTTGGTTGCACGAAGTGCAACAGATTGATGTGTGAGACGATGCGTGTATGTGGCTATGTGTTGTTGGTTGCACGGAGTGCAGCAAGTCATGAATCGTTCGTTGCATCAGTACAACGAGTCGATATGGTATGATGCGTGTTGTATGGCTATGCGAATGGATAGCGATATGTTAAGCGAGATTGAGTAATGACCTTAAGTGTCGAGAATGAGTTGTTGCACGAGCTGCAACGAGCGGGATTCGAAGATCGCGGATACGATAGTAACGAGTCAAGTTGGTCGCTGAGTCGAGTTTGAGTAGGCGAACGTTTATGTTGGCCGTATGTCACGTTGAGCTTTGAATAAGGGAATGTTGCGGGTGTGATCGATATGATCGCCATGACATGGTTAGATTGAATGTGTGTCAAACTAGAGCTAACGTTAGAGCTGGAATCGAAAGGATTGCCATATGGGATGGTTGAGTTGAGATAGAAGTTGGACCTATGCGAAGTGTGATGTCGAGTAATGACTCGATTCCGAGTGGTATATGCAATACCAATTATGCGAGCAAGTATAGCGAAGTATTGTATCGATAACGATTGGCTCGATCCTGAGTGGTATATGGAATACCACTTAGCGATAGCTATGTTAAGCTAGTTGATGACTTACGATAGATTGTGTCGAGACGATTGTATCGGTTATGATGGGTTTGTCCGCAACGGATGGAGTAGTATCGAGACTCGAGTGGGAATGACTTGATAGAAGTCGATGCTAGTATACTTCGATGAATTGAGTTGAACGATTATGTGCGAAGTCGTACCTATAGAGGATACGTCGGGCGAGGATTCGTTAAGCGTAAGTCGAACGATAGGCTGAGCATACCGAAGGAATGTTACGTTGAGAAAATAGTCGACCCGGTCGAACTTATGTGGAGTTAGTACGAAGACTTATTCAGGAACGTGTCGAGTAAGTACGAAGGCCTCGTTCGAACGAATTCGAGTAGTACGATAATTCGGTAGCACGATTGGAAGCGCGAGTTAGGGATATGAGAATGCATATGTGAATTTGAAATTGTGTCACGACGATGTTAAGTATTTACAACTGAATGGGTCTTTATAAGAGCGAGACTTGATTCGTATTCGAGTTCAGATGATAACAGTGATTGCAACGAGTTTGAACTTATGAGAAAGGAAGATGTTCAAGTTATGCATATCGACGATGGTATTGAGGCGTATCAAAGATGATATGCAATAACTCGGGAATACTCTGATCAAATGAACAAAAATTATGTTGAGCATTGTTGTTGGATAAATAAGATGCAAGTTAAGTTGATGGCAGTTTGATGATAACGGTAGGAACGCTTCGGAGAATTTGAGAGTGAATGGATGTTGCTCGGATGAAAATAAAAGTGTATGGATTGCTTCGTGGATAACCACTATGTTGACATTCTTGTTTTGAGCGAGCGTAACACCAGCCTCGCACATGCGTCACGTCAAATTAGAACGACCATTCTGCGTGAGCGCTAGTATGGTGATTCATCCAGCGGGGATGATCGAACTTGCGAGGCGTGGCAAATTTGATATGGACTTGTGGTTTGATGCGAAAGTTATTCGAGGATGATTTTGATGAGTATGGAATGTGTCAGACTGTGAGTGCGGATAGGTAAAACTCGAACCTGAGACGAGTAGATGTCGTACGATTAGCAAGATAGTCAACGGTAATGCATGAGTGATTCGAGAACCCAAACCCTCCATAGTGGCCGCCCAACCCTACCCCTTCCTTTCATTCCAAAATTTCTTACACATAGCCTACTTCTTCCTATTTTGGTGTTCTTCCCCAAATTGGAGAGTTCCCTTTGATTGATCTTCAAATCACCTTATTTCTCCATATTTTCTTCCATCAATCCTCTCTATATCTTCAAGGGAGGGTGCTACCAAGGTTTGGGAGAAAAGTGCAAGGTTAAAGTACCCTTTCTACGAGGATCTTCGTATCAGAGACGTGTCAGAGAGCTTTTCATTAGTATTCACTCCTAATAGGTATCAATCCTTTCTCTAAACCATGTTTCCTTGTAGTTTATGTAATTTGGAAACCGTAGGATCCACCCCCTTGTTAGAGAGACCAATCGATTCGAGTTTGAGGCCATTTGGAGTCCCATGGAGGAAGTTGACTTGTAGGCTAGTTTCTTATTGGTAGATTCCTAATTAGAAGTTCCCCTTGTGTTTGCGTAGTAATTTTAATCTATTTTTATATTGTTATGTATTAGAGAGTGGTGTGTGTGTGTTGAGGATTTGGTAATGTGGTTGTGATGATACATGAGTTGGTAGCATGTATCATCTTTTATTCTCTATTGTATATGCATTATATATCATGTGTTGTTCTCTTTATGTTTTAGGACTATTTTAGAGTTGTGAGAGTTGGTGTTTATTTGTGTTTTAGTGTTGGTGGTAGTGTAGTTGTTATGGTGTAGTGTAGTGTTGTATTTGGTGAAGGAGAATGGGGTTTGTGTGGATTGAAGAGAAGGGGATTGAGAGGAGGGTGGACTGCAGTAGCAGCCAACCCTCCCTCTCGTGGACTGCCAACAACAGTAGCCCCCTTGCTGTCCCAAATAAGGACAACAGTAGCGCCCCCTTGTTGTCCCAAACAGGGAGCAACAGCAGCAGCTGAGAGCTGCATTTATGCAGCAGCAGCAACAACAACTTAATGCTGCTATTAGCAGCAGTAACAGCAGCTTGGTAGCTGCTATAGGCAACCATCTACCCCTCCATTCTAGTGTATTGATTGGGAGTTAGTTGGTTAGGTGTGTAAATGTTTTGGTAGTATAGCTTTTCATGTTAGAAGTTAGAATATGAGATAAATTAGCAAGATAGTTGGATAATGAGTTAGAGGTTAGAGTTTGATAGTGTTAGTTATAGTTAGATAGTGGTTAAGTTAGTTTGATGTTAGTATTGTATCCTAGTTAAGTTTAGAGAGCTAGTTAGAGTTTAGATGGTGTGGTATTCTAAGGATACCAAATTGGTATCTCATGTTACCCATTTACCTTAAGGTAATACGGGATATACCTTTTTGACTTTTAAGATATCAGGATACCATGATACGGTATCAAAAGACTAGGAGAAAGGTTAGAATACCATATTAGAGAGTGGGGAAAAACTTAGAATGAAGGTGGAGAGGTCTAGAGTCGGAGTTAGAGGCTAAGGTAAGGGTTTACCTTGGAAAGGGTAAGAGGGTATGTTAGGATAATACCTATTTTATAATATATGAGTTTACTACTTTAAGATATAGTTATAATTAGGATATTATGGTTGGTAATGGTTAGGAATAGTAGACTTAGACTAGTTTTGACCTCAGTTGACCACAGTTGACTATTTTGACCAAAAGTCAACCGTAGCCTAGAATTGACTAGAACTTGGCCAAAGTTGACCAGTTGACCCAAAGTCAACTGTTAGTCAACGTAAGTCAAGTTTGACCTAGAATTGACCAAGGGTTGACCAGAGTTGACAAGTTGACCAAAAGTCAACTGTATGTTAACCTTTGACTTAGATGGACCTAGTTTGACTTAGATTGACCTAGTTTGACTTATTTTGACTTAGATTGACCTAGTTTGACTTACTTTGACTTAGTATGACTTAGTTTGACTTGCTTTTACTTTCAGAACATTGTATTGATACAACATTCCATCTGTAGGTCCTCGAGGCACTGTATTGGACTTAGTTGACATATTTTATCACAGCTCAGGCGAGTACATTCACTGATAACTTTTCCAATTTATGATAACTGTTATAATTCATGTACTCAGTGTAGATATACTTGTTCTTGACATATTGGTCACACGAATTAGTATTCATGGATCCCGACATGAGATGTTATTCCTTGTTATCTTGGTATATCTTGTGCAAGCCCCTTGTAGTTCTTGTGCTTTATATAGACACCGATTCTCGAGGAGACTTGCTCCCTTCCCATAGAATCCTGTGTCGTGACGTGTCTTGTTTGGATCCACTCTACCAATCGGGGGCGGGGAGTACTAGTATAAATGTGTGGTCATTATCCGCCGTGTTTATTCTTGTAGACCTTGTGAATGCCAATCCTACACTCCACGTATGATTGGCTAGATCATTAGACCTTGTTCAGACCCAAGCCGGCCACATATCGAAGTTAGTACTCACACACCTAGATAGATGATTCTTGATTCTTGTACATGCCATGATCAGTTTTACTTGCCTTGTTCTAGCTCTAGTTTACAGCTTATCTTGCCATGATACTTACATGTACATTTCCATTTCTCTTGTATATACTCTCTATTTACGGTCTTGTAGCTTTTATCCTATCTTATGAACTGTTGTTAGTTGATTGTGCTCGTTCTATCCTGACTGGATATATTGACAAAATATTATAGATGACGGTGAGGAGGACTGTTGTACTTACTACGGTCCACATGACGTAGTAGGTATTAACTTGGAGACACTGGTTCAACAAGGATTAGTGTCACCCCCAGTTTTCATGAACAGGGGTATTTTGGTAATTTTTTACTTTAAAAATTATTTTGAAATTATTTATTTATTATTTGTATTATTTTGGGGTTATTTAAAACGGGTTCGAATTTCGACTCATTTCGACTTGTTTTGACTTGTTTCGGGGACCCGGGATAGTGTTGACCTTAGCGGGCCCACATACTAGTTAGTCATGGCCCATATGTTAGATATTTTAGTTAGTGACTAGACTAAATTATTTTGGTTAGTATTGATTGAGATTAGTGATTTTGGATTGACTAAACTACCCCGACTTAACCCCTTACCATTGTATTAGCAAATAGGCTAGAGAGGGGCTTTTGGACCTTTCCCATATAGGACAAAACAGCCTATAGTGGCCGGCCATGACTAGGAGGAAGGCCCCCATCATTTCAATCATTATCCACTCATCCACTCTCTCTCTCTTGTTCTTTTCCAAATTGATTGAGAGCAAACCCTAATCAAATCATTCCCAAATCCTTCTATTTCTTCACCAAACCTTCATCCTTCCTCCATTCTATCCAAGGAAGGGGCTCCTCAAGTTTGAGAGGATTCAGAGCTTGTTCGTGTCCGTTTGAGATTCCTACGTGTCGGTGGCGTTTCGGGATCGAATCGAATCACCGGGAGGTATAAATCTTTTCCCTCTCTCATTCCTCTCATGCATTAGATTCATTTTGACATATAGGAATGACCCCCTTGGTTTGGTGCCCATTGGTGTCCATTTCATGTCCTTTTGGACATTTATAGAAGTGTCCATTGTGTAGGATCGTGTCCTAATAGGAAAAACCCCTTTTTGGACACATATAATTTGTTTGTGCATTTATTTTGGTATGTTCTATTACTATTCCAGATTTTTACTGTTGTTTAGAATGTGTTGCCAATGTATCTTAAAGTATCATATTGTTAATATCTATATTTATAGATATATGTGATGATATATATATATATATATATATATATCTATATATATATATGTATTTATATATAATGTGGTTTATATATGTGGATATATATTTGGGAATGTGGTGTGTACATTGTGTTGGATGGGGGAGAGGCTACAGTGGTCGGCCTGTGACATGGGAGGAGTGCATGTGTGAAAGTTAGTGTAGGTGTGGTGATTGGTTAAATGTGGAGAAGAGAATGTGAGAGGATATGAGATTTTGTGAGTGTGTGAATGAATAGAAAGGGGGGGAACCACTGTCTAACCGAAACCTGGCTGCCCCCTTGGACTGTACATGACAGCCAAGCAGTCCAGGTTTTAGCCATTGATGGCCATCCCCTTCCCTCCAGGTCTGTCCAGTTCTTAGCCATTATATGGCAGTCCATATAAAACCCTACACTGCTGTTCCAAAAACAATCCAGGATTCCCATAGATGGGCTGTCCTTTCTCCACAAATCAGTCCATTCAAAACCCCCATATCCAGTCCTGAACCTGGCACTAAATGCCCTACTAATCCAGCCCCCTTTACCAGTATAGAACAGTCCTAAGACACCAAAATCTGTCCACAATTTCAGCAGGTTGGCAGCCCAGATTTTACTCCTTGACACCACCACCAAGGCCACTTCAAACCTGTCCCCTATACACCTTATTTCACCCCTCATTGCTGTTCTAAAAATCCCCCTTGGACTGTCCAAGAACAGCCCAGTCCTCCCCCTCACTTGCTGTTCAAAAATCCCCATTGGTGGCAGTCCCTTGGAGCTATATGGCTGTCCTTTGTTGCTCTTCATTCAGTCCAGATTTTGGCCCTATAGGTGCTGTCCACAAATCAGTCCATTCAAAACCCCACTTTACAGTCCAGTTTTCACCCTTTCATGGCTGTCCTAATGGTCCTAAAACATTCCACTTTATTGCCCTTTGCAGTCCACAAAAAATAGTCCACCAACACTCCAAATCAGTCCACAAAGGAGCTTGTATGTGTGTGTGTATTTTGTGAGTATGAGTGTGAGACTATGTGAGTGTAGTTAGTGTCTATAGGATAGCCTATAACTAAACTAGTAGGGAAACCTATAGGAGATCCTTGTGAGTGTGATATAGGTGAGTATTTTGTGAGAGTGAGTGGTGTAGATGAGTGTGGTAGAGTAGAGGGTAAAATTCATGATATAGAATAGGGTAATAGGGTAAATCAATACCCTGTATCCCAACATGGCCTAGATACCTAGGATACCCAAATTTCTTGGTAGATAAACCTTAGATAGGTTGATATCTAGCTACCCTAAGGAGCCTAGGCTAGTACCCTGGGTATTTGCGGGGATTCATTGGTATTGGGCAAGGTATCGGGATTTACCTTAGAAGGGTAAATACTAGTTTTGCCTAGAAATATGATATTGGTGTTAGAAGTCTAAGATAGAGTTAGAACTTGATTCCCGTGGTTGATAATGATCAAATATGGTACTCAAAGACTAGTTTTGACGTCGGTTGACCTTTTTGACCAAAAGTCAACAAAAGTCAACCGAGAGTCAAACTTAGTCTTTAAGCGACCCGATTTGACCGAAACCAACCCAGAGTTGACCAGTTGACTGAAAGTCAACAGTTGGTCAACATTAGACTAGTTTGACCTAGGGTTGACCTAGAGTTGACCAGAGTTGACTTTTTGACCAAAAGTCAACTGTAAGTCAACCGTTGATCCCGATCGACCTAGTTTGACTTGGATTGACTTCCAGTGACCTAGTATGACCTAGTATGAACCAGTATGACCTAGTATGACTCAGTTTGACCTAGATTGACATAGTATTGATTTCGACTTGCATTCATGGCTTGTATTAGTTTCCTTTTTCAGTATTAAGCCCTATTTGACTCATAATATCTTATTTTAGGTCTGTGATCACTCTGAGCGTCTGTTCACCCTATCGGCTCAGGACCACATGCGAGTACATTCACTGATAGTTTTCATTATCTTGATATCTACTATATCCGATTTAGTCGTAGTATTTTACTTGATTCTTGACACGACGTTTTACGGACTAGTATACGTCGGATCCTGTAATGAGATGTTATTCCTAGACTCTCTTGGTATATGAGTATGTGATGTTCCTGTATTCTTGTACTTATATAGATACTGATTTGGGAGTGGGCTGCCCCCTGCTCTTGAACCTCGTGTCATGACGTGCCATGTCCGGATCCGTGATACTATTCGGGGATGGAGGAATTATTAGGGGTTATGTGATCAAGCCTTCCTGTAACTATACATTGCTAGCATCACCCTCGCCTCACGTAGGGTGTTGCAGACACCCCATTACCAGTTATCCAGGTTGGACGGCATGACTCTCCGTTGAGTACACCGCGGATTGTCGGGCCAAGTGGATAACCATCTCTTGCTTTCCTAGCCGATCACATATCGCTCTAATAATTCAAAATCACTTTTACATTTATTGTCATACCTTATATTTCCAGTTCAGCTTTACTTACTGTACTTTTACCATGTTATGATTCATTTCTCACATGCTCTACCTGCCTTTCATACTGTACCATGATTTGTGACTAAGTTCTGTTTGAAAGAAGGGTTACAACTCCGGTCCTTGTTTGGTTCAAGGGTTGTAACTCGGTTTTCAAATGGTTCCCAAGTCGCATATATCTTTTGTCTTGTATTTCATTATTACTGTCTCTTATAGTATTTTTTAATTCATATGGAACTGCTGTTGGTATTTGTACTTGCTCATTTTCCTGACAGGATACCGTTGACAAATTTTACAGATGACTCTGAGACTGACTGTCCGTCCTACTATAGGGTTGAGTCTGATGGACTAGATTTAGACCGTGGCTTATTGGTAGAGCCACTGGACTTTGCTCACCCTGAGTAGCATAGTTTAGATAGGTTTGCCTGGCCTGCGAGCCAGCTAGTACATTTCAGTTTGTAGTATCTTTATACTTATATTATCTGAGACTCTGGATGTTGTGTTAGCTATGACTTGTGGATTTTGGACTCGCTTCCTGTTTTATCTATCGTATCTCTTTTCATGCTATCTACCTTAGTTTTGATTATGTGATTGAGACTGTATTGCTATGTCACCTCCATTCGGAGTGTATATACTGTACAGGTACATTTATCTGTTTTAGTCGTAGTATTTATAAATCCTATATACAGCGTTCTACCGTCGATTCTGCGACGTAGGCTGGACGTAACCACGTGCTCGTGCCCCTCTAAAGGGTGCGGGTCGTGACACGTTTTTGTGGTGGCCCATGTAGGTCAGTGTCGCAACTAGTGCAAACTCATAATGGTGCTCGACTTAGAGTACTAATTATGAGCCTACAATTAGGACATAGGATTAGGGTATGATAGGAGTTACTCAATCACATGTTAGGAGATTCTGATCTTTTGATTACCATGACAAATTCTTTTTGCATTGAATTTAATTGTCCGTCTTTGATATTTCTATCATGTGCCATATTGATCCCTTGTTTCAACCTATCCTCAGGATGACGATCACTCGCTCTCAGGCAGGGGGTTCTAGCGCTGCACCAGAGAGGCCCGATCCGGCAGGTCTTCCACCTCTGGCTGCGGGAGCAGCAGTGGCAGATCCGGCAGGTCTTCCACCATCGGCTGCAGGAGTAGCAGTGGCAGTCCCAGGAGGTTTTCCACCTCCGGCAGCGGGAGCTACAGCTGAGGGAGCTGCCACCTCAGTTCCTGTCCTTCCGGCGGGAGCAGCAGCAGCAGCGATGGTCCCAGGAGGTCTTCCACCTCCAGCAGCGGGACCGTCTATGGTTATTCCTGATGTTCTTCCACCGCCGCCTCCGATACCGACAGATGCTCATGGTATAATGGTCCTACTGCAGCAGATGCTGCAGACGCAGAGAGCACAGGCAGAGGCACAGTACCGTCAGACAGAGGTGCTGCGACAGACGATGGAGAACTCACATCAGTTAGCTATGGCAGCAGTGGAGAGAGACGCGCCGGCTACAGCTCAGAGAGCACCAGCACAGCAGCAGGGCCAGAAGAGGCCCGGTATGCATCTCGACTTCAGGAAGATGAACCCAAAGGATTTCAAGGGTACCGAGGGTATCCTATACGCGGACGACTGGCTAGAGGATGTCCAGCGGAGTCTGGAGTTGGCAGAGGTTCCGAGAGCTCTGTGGGTGACTTCTGCAGCGAGCCAGTTCTTTGACATAGCGCTGACTTGGTACCGCACGGATCCGCGTATGTCAGTGAGAGGTATATCTTGGGAGGACTTCAAGAAACTCTTTAAGGAAAAGTTCTACCCAGATGTAGCCTTGACAGCTTTGGAGGGACAGTTTGCTAGTCTGGTGCAGGAGAACTCGTCGGTAGACGAGTATGCAACGGAGTTCTTTCGCCTGAGCAGGTTTGCAAC
The DNA here is from genome assembly GCA_029216955.1 of Iris pallida. Taxonomy (NCBI): domain Eukaryota; kingdom Viridiplantae; phylum Streptophyta; class Magnoliopsida; order Asparagales; family Iridaceae; genus Iris; species Iris pallida. The sequence continues at coordinate 1,082,958 of JANAVB010038820.1, forward strand.
CAGTTTGGTTAAGGATGAGGGGTACAAGGCCCAAAAGTTCAGGAGGGGTCTCATTCATGCAGTGCGCACTCGCACATCTGGGCGACGAGATGCGATATTTGAGCAGATCTTGATGGAGGCTCAGATTACGGAGGAGGACTTCGGCCTCAAGCCGAAGAGGAGCAGTGACGCTCTGGGATCCAGTTCGAGTGCAGGGCCAGCGAAGTGCCCACATTTCTAGCAGAGGCAGTTCCGGCAGCATCAGCCTCAGTTGCAGATCCAGCAGGCACCGACGCGTGCCCAGCAGCATCAGGATCTGGGTCAGGGACAGAAGCCAGCTACACAGTACAACTTCTGCGGGAAGCCAGGGCACACTAGAGAGGTGTGCAGGAAGAGATTGGGCGTCTACTTATACTGTGGGGCATCCGATCATCAGCTAAAGGACTGCCGTATTCGAGGAGTCCAGGACAGAGCACAGCCGACTAGAGGACCAGCGGTTCAGCAGAGAGGTCCTCCACTTCAGACGCAGCAGCAGCGTTTCCAGCAGCACCAGAGGGGAGCCCCTGCGGGCAGAGTGTTTACCCTGACAGCAGAGGAGGAGGCAGAGCCAGTAGGCGATGTAGTGGCAGGTAATGTTTTTCTCGATTCATTTCCTGCATTTACCTTATTTGATTCCGGTACCTCGCATAGCTTTGTGTCTGTCTCCTTTGCTCTGAGACACAATATTATTGCTGAACCCTTGGGTAGGACTTGCAAGATATTGACCGAGGGAGGCATCATCCTGGTCAATAATATCTGTAAGGAGTGGAGAGTTACTGTAGGAGGCCGAGTTTTGGTGTGTGCTTGCTCGTAATGCCCCTTCCGAGGTACGATATGGTACTCAGAATGGATTGGTTGAGCACGCACCATGCTACTATAGATTGTAGAGGTGGTAGGATTTTGTTTAGGCCACCGGGAGAGCCTGAGGTTGTGTTTTCCAGAGGAGCAGCTGAGCCGGTAGATGGGTTCTGCGGAGCTTTACTGGCGGGGCAGGCATTACCGCATCCATTGATTGCTGATTTCATGGATGTTTTTCCAGAGGAGTTGCCTGGGATGCCGCCGGATAGAGACATTGAGTTCTCTATAGACCTAGTGCCAGGTGCTGAGCCCATTTCACAGCACGTCTATAGAGTCAACAACAGCGAGTTGGCGGAGCTGAAGAAGCAGGTCGACGAGCTGCAGGACAAGGGATTCATTAGATCCAGTTCATCGCCTTGGGGAGCGCCAGTCCTATTTGTGCCGAAGAAGGATGGTACAATACATATGTGTATCGATTACATGGCGCTCAACAACCTTACTATCAAGAATAAGTACCCATTGCCGAGGATCGACGACTTGTTCGATCAGATGAGCGGTGCCAAGGTGTTTTCGAAGATAGATCTGAGATTCGGCTATCATCAGCTGAAGGTGAAGAAGGAAGACGTTCCGAAGACAGCTTTTTGGACTCGGTACAGCCAGTACAAGTTCACAGTGATGCCATTTGGGTTGACCAACGCCCCAGCTGTGTTCATGAACTTGATGAACAAGGTATTCCATCAGTACCTTGACAAGTTTGTGGTGGTCTTCATAGACGACATCCTGGTTTACTCGAAGATGCCAGAGGAGCACGAGGAGCATCTGAGGATTGTGCTCGAGACCTTGAGGAAGGAGCAGTTGTATGGGAAGTTGTCAAAGTGTGAGTTTTTCCTGGACCGGGTCGAGTTCCTGGGTCATGTTGTGACCGAGCACGGGATCTCAGTAGACCAGAGGAAGATTGCTGCGGTAGAGTCTTGGTCTACGCCCAGTACAGTTGCCGAGATTCGAAGCTTTCTAGGATTGGTGGGCTACTATCGGAAGTTCGTCCAGGATTTCTCGCGGATCGCAGAGCCGATGACTAGACTCACCAGGAAGGACGTGGAGTTCGTCTGGACTAAGGAGTGTCAGGCCGCCTTCGATGAGCTGAAGAAGAGGTTGACATCAGCTCCTATCTTGACATTGCCGTCTGGGACCAGTGGTTTCTCGATTTACAGCGATGCTTCTGGCCGGGGTCTGGGTTGTGTACTTCAGCAGCACGGAAAGGTGATTGCCTATACATCTAGGCAGTTACGTCCTCATGAGAAGAACTACCTGACTCATGATCTGTAGTTAGCCGCTGTCATCTTTGCCCTGAAGTTGTAGAAACACTATCTGTACGGAGAGCGGGTTGAGATCTTTTCTGATTATAAGAGCTTGAAGTACGTGTTCACTCAGAAGGAGCTGAATATGAGGTAAAGACGTTGGCTTGAGATAATGAAGGACTTTGATATCGCCTTGCAGTACCATCTAGGGAAGGCCAACGTAGTCGCAGATGCCTTGAGCAGGTATCCAGTGGCTATGTATCTGACATCAGACCGTCATCTTTTGGCTGACCTAGATAGTTTGGGGATTGAGGTGATTATTCCAGGCATGGAGGTACAGATATAGGGTTTACAGATTCAGTCTGAGTTGATGGACATGGTCAGATCAGTGCAGTTTGATGATGTTGCCCTGAGGTGCATCAGGGAGCAGGTGTAGAGAGGGTTGCTTGATGATTTCTCTATTGCCGAAGATGGGTCACTGCGGCACGGTGCTAGACTGTGTGTTCCGAGTGGAGAGCTTCGGGAGAAGGTTCTTCAGGAGGCTCATCGCTCTCAATACTCTATGCATCCTGGTGCCAACAAGATATACAGAGATCTGAGAGAGCACGTTTGGTGGTACGACATGAAGCGCGAGGTATCTCGCTGCTTGGTTTGTCAGCAGGTGAAGGCCGAGAGGCAGAGGCCTGGTGGATTGCTACAGCTGCTACCCATTCCTGGGTGGAAGTGGGAGCACATCACCATGGACTTTGTGTTCGGACTTCCTCGCTCTCAAGGAGGGAAAGACGCAATTTGGGTTATAGTTGATAGATTGACCAAATCGGCCCACTTTTTGTCTTTCAAGGTGGGATTGTCTATGGAGAGGTTGGCAGAGCTGTATGTTCGTCAGATCGTGCGATTACATGGGGTTCCTGTGAGCATAGTTTCAGATCGAGATAGCCGTTTAACTTCCCACTTCTGGAGGAGTTTGCAGGCTAGCTTGGACACCACGCTCAAGTTCAGTACTGCTTATCACCCCCAGACAGACGGACAGTCGGAGAGGACTATCCAGACCTTGGAGGATATGCTTCGCACGTGTGTGCTAGATCTCGGGGGTTCTTAGGAGGATCATCTCCACCTGGTAGAGTTTGCTTACAACAACAGCTACCAGGCCAGTATAGAGATGTCGCCATTCGAGGCTCTATACGGACGGAGATGCCGTACTCCCTTATCTTGGGACGATGTTGGCGAGAGGGTGTTGCTTGGACCAGAGATGGTGGTGGATGCAGCTGTGAAGGTTCGGCTGATTAGAGACAGACTTCGGGTGGCTCAGGATAGGCAGCGGCATTGGGTCGATAGCCACCGGAGACCGTTAGAGTTCGAGATTAGTTTCGATTCCTGTTTGTGCTTGTTTGTGTTTTGTCTGTCCTGTGTGCTGAGTTTGTTTTATGTCTAGGCTGGCGCTTGGGTGTTCCTGAAGATTTCTCCGACACGGGCACGATTCACTTTGGCGGGGGCGGAAAGCTTAGTCCGCGCTACATCGGACCTTTCACCATTCTTGAGAGGGTCGGTGCAGTGGCTTACCGGCTAGACTTGCCGCCTACGCTAGAGGGGGTACACAACGTGTTCCACGTGTCGTAGCTGAGACGGTACATGGCGGACCCCAACCATGTATTGGATCATTCAGCGATCGAGGTGGGGCCTACTCTTCACTATCCAGAGCAGCCAATTGAGATTCTGGATCGTAGGAAGAAGGTACTCCGGAACCATGTTATACCCTTAGTTCGCGTTGCATGGAGGCATCACTCTCCAGGTGAGTCTACCTGGGAGAGAGAGGACGACATGCGGGAGCGTTTTCCTTATCTCTTCGAGCCATGAGGTATAATTTATGTTTCTGCATTGTGATTCATTGTATGTTTATTTTAATTTTGAGAACAAATTTTTTTTAAGGTGGATAGATTTGTCACTCCCAGTTTTCATGAACAGGGGTATTTTGGTAATTTTCCACTTTAAAAATTATTTTGAAATTATTTATTTATTATTTGTATTATTTTGGGGTTATTTAAACCGGGTTCGAATTTCGACTCATTCCGACTTGTTTTGACTTGTTTTGGAGACCCGGGGTAGTGTTGACCTTAGCGGGCCCACACACTAGTTAGCCATGGCCCACATGTTAGATATTTTAGTTAGTGACTAGACTAAATTATTTTGGTTAGTATTGATTGAGATTAGTAATTTTGGATTGACTAAACTACCCCCGACTTAACCCCTTACCATTGTATTAGCAAATAGGCTAGAGAGGGGCTTTTGGACCTTTCCCATATAGGACAAAATAGCCTATAGTGGCCGGCCATGACTAGGAGGAAGGCCCCCATCATTTCAATCATTATCCACTCATCCACTCTCTCTCTTGTTCTTCCCCAAATTGATTGAGAGCAAACCCTAATCAAATCATCCCCAAATCCTTCCATTTCTTCACCAAACCTTCATCCTTCCTTCTCCATTCTATCCAAGGAAGGGGCTCCTCAAGTTTGAGAGGATTCGGAGCTTGTTCGTGTCCGTTTGAGATTTCTACGTGTCGGTGGCATTTCGGGATCGAATCGAATCACCGGGAGGTATAAATCCTTTCCCTCTCTCATTTCTCTCATGCATTAGATTCATTTTGACATATAGGAATGACCCCCTTGGTTTGGTGCCCATTGGTGTCCATTTCATGTCCTTTTGGACATTTGTAGAAGTGTCCATTGTGTAGGATCGTGTCCTAATAGGAAAAACCCCTTTTTGGACACATAATTTGTTTGTGCATTTATTTTGGTGTGTTCTATTACTATTCCAGATTTTTATCGTTGTTTGGAATGTTTTGCCAATGTATCTTAAAGTATCATATTGTTAATATCTATATATATATATATATATATATATATATATATATATATATATATATATATATATATATATATATATATATATATATATATATATATATATATATATATATATATATATATATATATAGTGTGGTTTATATATGTGGATATATATTTGGGAATGTGGTGTGTACATTGTGTTGGATGGGGGAGAGGCTACAGTGGTCGGCCTGTGACATGGGAGGAGTGCATGTGTGAATGTTAGTGTAGGTGTGGTGATTGGATAAATGTGGAGAAGGGAATGTGAGAGGATATGAGATTTTGTGAGTGTGTGAATGAATAGAAAGGGGGGGGGGGACCACTGTCTAACCCAAACCTGGCTGCCCCCTTGGACTGCACAGGACAGCCAAGCAGTCCAGGTTTTAGCCATTGATAGCCATCCCCTTCCCTCCAGGTCTGTCCAGTTCTTAGCCCTTATATGGCAGTCCATACAAAGCCCTACACTGCTGTTCCAAAAACAGTCAAGGATTCCCATAGATGGGCTGTCCTTTCTCCACAAATCAGTCCATTCAAAACCCTCATATCCAGTCCTGAACCTGGCACTAAATGCCCTACTAATCCAGCCCCCTTTACCAGTATAGAACAGTCCTAAGACACCAAAATCTGTCCACAATTTCAGCAGGTTGGCAGCCCAGATTTTACTTCTTGACACCACCACCAAGGCCACTTCAAACCTGTCCCCTATACACCTTATTTCACCCCTCATTGCTGTCCTAAAAATCCCCCTTGGACTGTCCAAGAACAGCCCAGTCCTCCCCCTCACTTGCTGTTCAGAAATCCCCATTGGTGGCAGTCCCTTGGAGCCATATGGCTGTCCTTTGTTGCTCTTCATTCAGTCCAGATTTTGGCCCTATAGGTGCTGTCCACAAATCAGTCCATTCAAAACCCCACTTTACAGTCCAGTTTTCACCCTTTCATGGCTGTCCTAATGGTCCTAAAATAGTCCACTTTATTGCCCTTTGCAGTCCACAAAAATCAAGCCACCAACACTCAAAATCAGTCCACAAAGGAGCTTGTGTGTGTGTGTGTGTGTGTGTATTTTGTGAGTATGAGACTATGTGAGTGTAGTTAGTGTCTATAGGATAGCCTATAACTAAACTAGTAGGGAAACCTATAGGAGAGCCTTGTGAGTGTGATATAGTTGAGTATTTTGTAAGAGTGAGTGGTGTAGATGAGTGTGGTAGAGTAGAGGGTAAAATTCATGATATAGAATAGGGTAATAGGGTAAATCAATACCCCGTATCCCAACATGGCCTAGATACCTAGGATACCCAAATTTCTTGGTAGGTAAACCTTAGATAGGTTGATATCTAGCTACCCTAAGGAGCCTAGGCTGGTACCCTGGGTATTTGCGAGGATTCATTGGTATTGGGCAAGGTATCGGGATTTACCTTAGAAGGGTAAATACTAGTTTTGCCTAGAAATAGGATATTGGTGTTAGAAGTCTAAGATAGAGTTAGAACTTGATTCCCGTGGTTGGTAATGATCAAATATGGTACTCAAAGACTAGTTTTGACGTCGGTTGACCTTTTTGACCAAAAGTCAACAAAAGTCATCCGAGAGTCAAACTTAGTCTTTAAGCGACCCGATTTGACCGAAACCAACCCAGAGTTGACTAGTTGACTGAAAGTCAACAGTTGGTCAACATTAGACTAGTTTGACCTAGCGTTGACCTAGAGTTGACCAGGGTTGACTTTTTGACCAAAAGTCAACTGTAAGTCAACCGTTGATCCCGATCGACCTAGTTTGACTTGGATTGACTTCCAGTGACCTAGTATGACCTAGTATGAACCAGTATGACCTAGTATGACTCAGTTTGACCTAGATTGACCTAGTATTGTCTTAGACTTGCATTCATGGCTTGTATTTGTTTCCTTTTTCAGTATTAAGCCATGTTTGACTCATAGTATCTTATTTTAGGTCTGTGATCACTCTTAGCGTCTGTTCACCCTATCGGCTCAGGACCACAGGCAAGTACATTCACTGATAGTTTTTATTGTCTTGATATCTACTATATCCGATTTAGTCGTAGTGTTTTACTTGATTCCTGACACGACGTTTCACGGACTAGTATACGTCGGATCCTGTCATGAGATATTATTCCTAGACTCTCTTGGTATATGAGTATGTGATGTTCCTGTGTTCCTATACTTATATAGACACTGATTTGGGAGTGGGCTGGCCCCCTGCTCTTGAACCCCGTGTCATGACGTGCCATGTCCGGATCCGTAATACTATTCGGGGATGGGGGAATTATTAGGGGTTAGTGATCAAGCCTTCCTGTAACTATACATTGCTAGCATCACCCTCGCCTCACGTAGGGTGTTGTAGACACCCCATTACCAGTTATCCAGGTTGGACGGCATGGCTCTCCGTTGAGTACACCGCGGATTGTCGGGCCAAGTGGATAACCATCTCTTGCTTCCCTAGCCGAGAGAATTTTTTTTCTTTATTTTAAATTGTGTCCTATGATTGAGGATTTACAAATCTATTTAGATTTTTGGTAAAAAAAATAGATTTTGACTGATAAGATTATTTAAAAATTTAGTTTAATGTGGGATTGCTAATATTAAATTTTTTTTTGAAGAATTTCGAAGGATGTGATGGAAAGTTATTTTGATTGATTAAAGGAAGTTATCATTTAAAAATTATGATTTTGTTGGAATAACTTAGCATGAATAGAAGTTAAAATTGATGAGAGCATTGAGCTTAAATTTTGAGATTGCTTTTAATATACTAAGAGTTTTATTATGAGTTATTTGAAAAAATTTAGAATGTTAAAATTTTGATTGATTTTGAAATTTTTATGGATTCGTAAATTATGAACTCTTGAGTTAAATAGTTGAATTTAAACGTTAATTTTGGAAAAGGTTAGTAGTAACGTGATAAAATTTTGCTTTGAGATTTAAGAAAGTGATTTAAATTTTTATGATAAATTTGAACGGCTTGGAGTGAATACAAATTTTGGGTGGTTTATTTTTGAAAGTTTAATTTTGGAACTTTTGGAGGAAACACGAGTTAAAATATTAATGGTAGGCCACAAATGTAGCCCTAATGAGTTAGAAGTATTCCACACAAATTGCCATATCACTCATGACCATGATGGTAGTGTGTACACAAGTGTTGTTAGTCATCTACCCAGCTATGTGACGGTATTTCCATCTTGACTGACTCGACCTTCCTTCAATTCCAGATCTTTTAATTGCGACCTCCTAACCCATTTGCAATTTGAATAATGAGTTAATGGTTCCTTAATTGTATTCATCTAGGAGACTATCTTCTCTCCGGAATTGTGTTTCTAAATTATTTTTAATGGATTCTTTAATTAATTTTATTTCACGCTTTAACTTGATCTTCTTTATTTTGTGCATTAATTATCACCTCGTGAACTCCCACTTTTTATTTTTGATCTTCTGGCGTCCCCTACCGTGACTTGTATATTTGGAGTACAACACTATATTTTTCCTTCCAACAAATTTCATATGTAAGACCTAGACAAGTCCACCTTCATGTAGATGTATCATGTCCCACTAAAACACGTCTCCTTGTACACTATTTTCATGATAGGACCTTCTGGTCAAAATGGCCAAACTATAACCTCTACCATGACACCAAAATACTTTCCGACTTCAATTAAGAGATCCAACCTTGACTCAATCCCTTAACTCGATAGGTGAATTTTGTTCTACTTAATTCCTTAAATGCTTAAATTTGTGCTTTATCTTGATTGCTTAACCCATTGTCTCATCCCATTACTAGTTTAACTCTTGAAAGTTGGGTAGAATACCTCACGGCCCAATAAAGCCTTTGTCCTTGTGACCCATGTGGATAAATTTACTTAGCCTATAAGTTCAGAGGACCCTAACTTAGCTAGTCAACCAAGACAACTGTATAGGCCCGAACTTTGGGCGAGCCTTGATCTTAAAAGATCTGGGACTATTTAAAATTTCCTTCATCAGTACCTCCCTTGCTCATATTTTGACTATCTCGCGCTGCTAACGTAGCTTCAGTTTTGCAAGCTTATTTCGTTATCAAGCTTGATCATGACATATTTTGTTGGGTGCACCCACTAACATATTATCTAATCAGAACCAGTGCATGATGGTCTGATCAACCTATTGCACTTTGGTTCGCTTATCACATATTATCCTACGTGGATGGGGACATAGCTAAACTTGTCCTCTAGAGTCCCATCCGCGACTGCCTTGACAACTCCTTTTGAATTATTCGGTCACCTTTGAACCACGTATTCGTATTCGATAACGCCTCCTTCGAACTCTATATTGCGTTCGCCTTCACCTATTTTAGAAGGACGAAAGCGTCGTACTAAAACTCCTCTAACTGTCCTATCACCATGACCATTACCACCCAATGTAACCATATCTTTGTCTTGAACTACTCGACCTTTTCTTCGACACTAAATTTACAATCTTGACTTTCTAATCACTTGAATTTAAGAGTTATTACAATCGTCTCTTAATCATACCCTCAACCTAGACTACGACAATATAAACTTCCTAAAACCCTCCTATCTACCGTTGTGCCTTCTCACCCCCTCCTAATTCTTAATTTCGAGGACGAAATTCTTTTAAGTTGGGTAGGATGTAAAATCCCTAAATTTCTACTATATTTTTTATATATATTAAATTTGGTACTGATTTAAAATTTTGTATTGTACGTCGCATAGTCGTATTGTACGTCGCGCATGAAATTTTATTTTTCGTAGTTGCTCGACGAGTGCGAATATGTGCGAGCGTACATATTTTGAGAAAAACATTTTTTTATTTTTATAGTTTCAAAATAATATATGTAATATTTAATTTAGCTATCAAAATTTCCTAAATTTATGATTTTATTTATGAAAGGCCTTTTATTTGGAATAAATAATATTATTCATGCATACATATATTTCATAAATATTTTCTAGTTTAATTTAAATAAAAATATAATTTTTGAGATTTATTATTCAAAAAGATATTTAAAAATATTTATTATTTTCGAAATTATTATTATTGGTATTTTGAAAAATATATTTGGAAGTTATGGTGGCCATTTAAATCTTGATTTAATTTTTGGATTTATTTAAATAGTTAAATATTCTAAATTTATTTATCCCATTTGATTTTGAGCTAAAAATTTAAATAGATTTAAATTGGATTTAATTGATTTGATTTTAAACTAAGAGAATTTGATTTGATTTGATTTAAATTAGATTTGGATTTGGATTTGGATTTGGATTTGATTACTTTTAAATTAAATTAGGAAATATCTAAATTGGGTTTAAAGGAATCCTAATTCTTATCTAATTGAGAATTCCCACATCCTAAAAATAGGCAGGTACTCCTCCATATTATTTTCACCATAAATCATCTTTCAAACCATCCTTGTCAAAATTTCTCTCTTTTTTCGTCATAAATTCAGCCTCAATTTTCAAAGGTTGTAGCAACTTCGAATGACCATAACTCCCAACTCCGGACTCCTTTTGACCTCCAGTTTTTTTTTTGTTGGAATCGTATTGAGGTATATTTTCTGAATGTAAATTTTATTTTCATAAATTCGAAACTTAATTTTCTGAAAAATTTGTGGAGTGTCAGTGGTCCAAAATCTGACACGTTTTAATGTTTTTGAGATTCTGGGAGAACCAGGAATCAGAATCACGATCCGTTTGAAGTTTCGGAATACTGACAGAAAAATACATATCATATATTTTCCCAAAAATTTTCTAGAATATTTTATTTTTGGTTTTTATTTTAGAAGTTTGTCACATCGTCTGAGTTATCTTGTGTAGCCCTATGACTGTTCTGTACCCAAATGGATTGTCGGTTTTACCAGCAAGGACCTCAGGCAAGACACCTTGCCATTTGCTGTTTAATTATTTTAGCTCATATTTCATGCATTATTTATTTTTTTTATGCAAAATAAACTGTGATACATGGCATAACCTGTTAGAACTTACTGTTCATTTATATTTCCTGCTATGTATTATTTTTCTCACATTAAATCTAGATTTAAGGGACCACCTTGTGTGTTGCATTCATTGGCCTTGACACATTGTACTACGAAGTTGTGTGTCGCATGTAGAACACGGAAGTACGTGATTGGCTGGCCATCAGTACGTACAAGCCATGCGATAGGAATAACCGCTAATAGAGATTGCATGTTAGTTTGACTTAGCGGTTATAGTGGTTTGTGTTGTGGATACAACACAGTAGGCATTGGGCGGGGAGGACAATTCCTTAGCGTATGGGCTTTGATGCACTTCCCTTGTGACCCGGACTCTCCGCTGGAGATACGGGGTTGATGACCCATGATTACTGACGGCCACTGACGATTCTGCGGAACGTCATGCTCTTACTGATGGGGCCTCTGGTGCCCAAAGAGGACTATGCCGATCCTATTCAGCTAGGGCCCATGCGTAGGAAGGATTTTTCTTAACTATATTTCACTTAGAACGGTAGGCACCTTTATCCGTTAGGTACGAGTACTTTTGGTTTGGGTACTTGTGTCTGACCGTGGCTTGGAACAATAACTTGTCGCAGATTAGTTCGTCACATCTTGTCCTTGTTTGGTTGTAGGTGTGACTTACTACTTCGATGAGAAGGTATTGAACCTTGTTGGGGTCCTGATACCATATTGGATTCATAGCATGGAAAGATACGTCGTCGTGAATTAGTTTACCATCTCCTGTCCTTGTTTGGTTGGAGGGATGGTACGCTCGTTCAGTAGGTGCGTATTGGACCATGTTATAATTCGATTTACTTATTTATTTGAGCAATATTTATTCAGTTTATATGGCATAATATTATGTGTCTTGTTACGTCCCTCTGAGGACCTGGTTATCTCTCCAGGTGTGTGCTATTGTCTTTCGCAGGTGTTCTAGCTCTAGCCGTGATCATCGCTATTTCTTCGAGGATGATTGCATTTGGATCGTCTTCGCTTCGCTCGCCAAATTCATATCTTTTCTTATGTATTTTTCCTTTACTTGTTGGTAGTGGATTTGTCTCCGCCCAACATATTGTATAAAGACAATTCATTATCTTTATATGATGTCTTTTATTCAATTATTTTGCGTGGATGAGATTAGTTATGGTTCTACTGCATTTTACAGCTTATGTATTTATACGAGACTTCCATATATTGGAGTATACTTCGTATGAATACAGCTGGCATGTCTACGTTCATAGTCCTACGTATTTTGGGACTGGGGAGTTACACTTTCATTCCAAAATTTCTCACACATAGCCTCCTTCTTCCTATTTTGGTGTTCTTCCCCAAATTGGAGAGTTCCTTTTGATTGATCTTCAAATCACCTCATTTCTCCATAGTTTCTTCCATCAATCCTCTCTATATCTTCAACGGAGGGTGCTACCAAGATTTGGGAGAAAAGTGCAAGGTGAAAGTGTCCTTTCTACGAGGATCTTCATATCAGAGACGTGTCGAAGAGCTTTTCATTAGGATTCACTCCTAATAGGTATCAATCCTTTCTCTAAACCATGTTTCCTTGTAGTTTATGTAATTTGGAATCCATAGGATCCACCGCCTTGTTAGAGAGACCAATCGATTCGAGTTTGAGGCCATTTGGAGTCCCATGGAGGAAGTTGACTTGTAGGCTAGTATCCTATTGATAGATTCCTAATTAGGAGTCCCCCTTGTGTTTGTGTAAATGTTTGTGTAGTAATTTTAATCTATTTTTATATTGTTATGTATTAGAGAGTGGTGTGTGTGTGTGTGTGTGTGTGTGTGTGTGTGTGTGTGTGTGTGTGTGTGTGTGTGTGTGTTGAGGATTTGGTAGTGTGGTTGTGATGATACATGAGTTGGTAGCATGTATCATCTTTCATTCTCTATTGTATATGCATTATATATCATGTGTTGTTCTCTTTATGTTTTAGGACTATTTTAGAGTTGTGAGAGTTGGTGTTTATTTGTGTTTTAGTGTTGGTGGTAGTGTAGTTGTTATGGTGTAGTGTAGTGTTGTATTTGGTGAAGGAGAATGGGGTTTGTGTGGATTGAAGAGAAGGGGATTGAGAGGAGGGTGGACTGCAGTAGCAGCCAACCCCCCCTCTCATGGACTGCCAACAACAGTAGCCCCCTTGCTGTCCCAAACAAGGACAATAGTAGCCCCCCTTGTTGTCCCAAACAGGAAGCAACATCAGCAGCTGAGAGCTACATTTATGCAGCAGTAGCAGCAACAACTTAATGCTGCTATTAGCAGCAGTAACAGCAGCTTGGTAGCTGCTATAGGCAACTATCTACCCCCCCTCCCGTTCTAGTGTATTGATTGGGAGTTAGTTGGTTAGGTGTGTAAGTGTTTTGGTAGTATAGCTTTTCATGTTAGAAGTTAGAATATGAGATAAATTAACAAGATAGTTGGATAATAAGTTAGATGTTAGAGTTTGATAGTGTTAGTTATAGTTAGATAGTGGTTAAGTTAGTTTGATGTTAGTATTGTATCCTAGTTAAGTTTAGAGAGCTAGTTAGAGTTTAGATGGTGTGGTATTCTAAGGATACCAAATTGGTATCTCATGTTACCCATTTATCTTAAGGTAATACGGGATATACCTTTTTGACTTTTAAGATATCAGGATACCATGATACGGTATCAAAAGACTAGGAGAAAGGTTAGAATACCATATTAGAGAGTGGGGAAAAACTTAGAATGAAGGTGGAGAGGTCTAGAGTTGGAGTTAGAGGCTAAGGTAAGGGTTTACCTTGGAAAGGGTAAGAGGGTATGTTAGGATAATACCTATTTTATAATATATGAGTTTACTACTTTAAGATATAGTTATAATTAGGATATTATGGTTGGTAATGGTTATGAATAGTAGACTTAGACTAGTTTTGACCTAAGTTGACCACGGTTGACTATTTAGACCAAAAGTCAACCGTAGCCTAGAATTGACTAGAACTTGGCCAGAGTTGACCAGTTGACCCAAAGTCAACTATTAGTCAACGTTAGTCAAGTTTGACCTAAAATTGACCTAGAATTGACCAAGGGTTGACTAGAGTTGACAAGTTAACCAAAAGTCAACTATAAGTCAACCTTTGACTTATATGGACCTAGTTTGACTTGCTTTGACTTAGATTGACCTAGTTTGACTTGTTTTGACTTAGATTGACCTAGTTTGACTTGCTTTGACTTAGTATGACTTAGTTTGACTTGCTTTTACTTTTAGAACATTGTATTGATACAACATTCCATCTGTAGGTCCTCGAGGCACTGTATTGGACTCAGTTGACATATTTTATCACAGGTCAGGCGAGTACATTCTCTGATAACTTTTCCAATTTATGATAACTGTTATAATTCATGTACTCAGTGTAGATATACTTGTTCTTGACACATTGGTCACACGGATTGGTATTCATGGATCCCGACATGAGATGTTATTCCTTGTTATCTTGGTATATCTTGTGCAAGCCCCTTGTAGTTCTTGTGCATTATATAGACACCGATTCTCGAGGAGACTTGCTCCCTTCCCATAGAATTCCGTGTCATGACGTGTCTTGTTTGGATCCACTCTACCAGCCGAGGGTGGAAAGTACTTGTGTAGATGTGTGGTCATTATCCGCCTTGTTTATTCTTGCAGACCTTGTGAATGCCAATCCTACACTCCACGTATGATTGGCTAGATCATTAGACCTTGTTCAGACCCAAGCCGGCCACATATCGAAGCTAGTACTCACACACCTAGATAGATGATTCTTGATTCTTGATTCTTGTATATGCCATGATCAGTTTTACTTGCCTTGTTCTAGCTCTAGTTTACAGCTTACCTTGCCATGATAATTACATGTACATTTCCATTTCTCTTGTATATACTCTCTATTTACGGTCTTGTAGCTTTTATCCTATCTTGTGAACTGTTGTTAGTTGATTGTGCTCGTTCCAACCTGACTGGATATGTTGATAAAATATTACATATGACGGTGAGGAGGACTGTTGTACTTACTACGGTTTACATGATGTAGTAGGTATTGACTTGGAGACCCTGGTTCAGCAGGGATTAGCCCCGGCTGAGGAGACATTAGCTATAGCTCAGTTAGAGTAGGTTTTGACTGGACTTTGTCTCCAGCTTGCTACTTATGTTTGTGATATTATTTTGATATTGTATAACTATATTACTTGTGACTCTCTTTCTCTCTGTTGAGCTGGATATTACACTTTGTGGTTTATATCTATCTTGATTTCGTGCCACAATTCTTCCTACTAGATTAAGATTATCAGTATTTTATATTATATCCTCCATACGGAGATGACAGGTTATTATATACTGTTTGTTAGCTAGCAGACCTACAGCGTTCTATGCTATTTTTACGGAGTAGGTTGGGCGCTGTTATGCACTTGTGTCCCTACCTAGGTTGCGGGTCGTGACATTTCTGGAAGGAGGCGATTGATAATGAAATTGATTCCATCATCTCAAATAACACTTGGGTGTTGGTTGATCTTCCTGAAGGAGCGAAACCCATCGGATACAAATGGATCTTCAAAAAAAAAGATGAAAGCAGACGAAACTATTGACAAGTTCAAGGCTAGGTTAGTAGCCAAGGGGTTTTCTCAGAAGCAGGGTGTAGGATGTGGAAAATTATGACACGCTGTCATTTTCATCCATACGCTTAAAGACAGATGTCAGTTGAAGCCATACGCTCATTCAAAAGCCATACGCTCAGTAAATATTTTATTATTTACTGAAGTGACAGCACAGCATATGTTTAAATGAGGAATGAATCTGACACTTCATCTTTCGTGCAAAGACAGCTGTCACGAGAAAAGTAACCGTCGTATAGGTTTTCGAAGAGCCGGTTTTGTCTTCTACGAGGACAACTCAGCAGCCTTCATAAATACAAAAGCCATCATTACTGTCAGTTTTGACAGTCTGTCAGCCGTCAAATCCGTAGTCACGACGCTCGAGAAGATTTTGTCAGTTATGGGAAGCTATGGTATACCAAAGAAGATTGATGATAGCCACGTGGCCACTTCTCCAGCGAGCGTATGGACCTCACATGACTCCTTCTTCATCCAGTCAAGTGAGCGTATCGACCTCACATGACTCCTTCTTCACACAGTCAAGTGAGCGTATGAACCTCACATGATTTCTTGTTAACTAAGCGAGCGTATGACCTCACATGACTCCTTGCCCATAAAGTGAGCGTATGATTTTCCTATGGCACTACGCTATCCAAGTCAGCGTATAAACTCTCCTTCAACAAGGCAGCGTATTACAACAACCATATCCAAGATTACAGTCAACACACGTTCTCACGTGTCCTGTACCAGTTATCTACTTCTCTAGAAGTTATGCAACGTGGCATCCAGGCCATCAATCTCTCCTGAACATGCTCCACTACTTTCAACCGCACGCTAATGTGTCTCCATCAGAATTCGCCACGCGTCCCTGCAGTTATGCACACGTCAAGTAACTACCTGAGCGTATGCTTAAGGACAGTTATCCTGAACTCTATAAAAAAGAGTTTCTTCATCTTCATCAGAGACTACAAGTTATTTTTCAGAGAGAACAGAGAGATTGCCCAGTTGCTGTCCAAGTTCTTCAAAGTTTGAGTTTTCTTTATCGCATCGTCTAAGGGATAAAGTAATCATCTTCTAGATTAGATTCCTACAGTTGTAATTTTCTCAGATACAAAATAAATAAAGTGAATTTATTTATGGAAAACAAATTGGCGACTCTGCTGGGGAAAGCTGTCTCCTCCAATGAGATAGCAACAACTCAATGCGATACTTCGTCGATCGGCTTGACGAAGAAGACGATGGTTGTACAATTCGACCAATCGGCTTATGAAGAAATGCTCAAGGCGAAGGAGGGCCGCACTGCTTCCTCCGCTCTTCCTGTTGCCAAGAAGAAGAGACACTCCGTCTATGTCCCTAAGTCTTCTGCAGCAATTCGAGACGCTTCTGTCACTTCTCATGCTGACAAGAACACGTCTTCAACTTCCATGAAGTACACTTCGGCTTCTCGGAACACGGCAACAGTGGTTTCCCCTAGTCACGCTGACAAAATTGGTTCTTTAACCAAGTCAGCATGTACAAGGAAAACCATCTCTGGACATGTCAAGGTCCCTTCTCCCTCTATTCTTACGACAGCAGTCGGCTCTTTAGCCATTGATGACTCTGAGCGTATAGCATTCAAAGGGCAGCGTACGGCAAAGGCAGTGTACAAAAGCCAACATCAGGCAGCGTACGCCGAGCCAAAACCAGTGTATGCTAATAAAAAGACAGCGTATGACCAGAAGTCCAAACTGAAGTCAGCATATGCTAACAAATACAGTCCTTTGACTGTTTCTGAAAATCAGATTGGGGGTTCTCTTCCACAGAACATACAAATGATTCCCCCTCAACTTGCTCATCTTGTGCCAACCAAGGAGAAAGACTCTTTAGTCAACTCCTCTACTCCTAAGGTCTTTACCTCTGGAGTTAATTTGACTAGTAATCTTACTAGATCAAACAATGGAAAACGCCTTTTGGCTAATTCCTCCAAAGATGGATTATTACCGACTCCTAGTCGGAATAATACTCATCTTCCTTCTCTCAAAATTTCTCGGTCTGAGAAAGGCAAATTACAAGTATCCAAGACTGATATCAAAGTCAAATCTCCCACGGATCTTCGTAATAAGCTTAATCAGAATCGGTTCAGTTCCACTGAGACAAGTATATTAGACCCTGATGCAGAATATGCCAAGAACTATGTGGCTCAAATTAATCAGTCTTTATACACTCAGGAACCAAGAAGACAGAAGAACAAAAGACAAGTTTCTACACAGAAACTATCTTCAAATACTTCCCAATCTGTTCCTATAGATCTCCGAGAATATTTGCAAAATAAACAGAGAATTGACACTTCATCTGGCTATGACATTGCCCATATTCGCCATGAAAAGCATGGTTGTGACTTCCAACCTCGGGTTGTCATCCAATGTTGTTGTTCACCAAAAAGATAATCTGTTTTTGAAAGGATTCAATATGAACCAATGTTGGATGAAGATGAACCTCTTTATGCTTCTATCAACATGACTTCCAGAAATATTGGGGGTAGCATACGGTCTGATGCTATATCAGACTCTGAAGATGGTGTTTATCTCGGCACTCGATCCAGAACCGGAGCCTTGACCAGAGCTTCTTTTTCTTCTCATCCAAGTGGTAATCCGGAGATCACAGAAGACTTCCTTGGAGAGTCCAATTTTCCAGTATTGACTCCTATAAAAAGCCCTGGGAAAGATACTGATTCACACAGTGATGATTCAGAACAGACTGTTTCATCATCTATTCCTCGAATGATTACCACTTACATGGCAGAAAGTGATCATGAACCTTCGACTAGCAAAGAGGCTCATGAACATAGGATTTCTTCTTTAGAACAACAATTACGAGCTATGGCAGATACATTGAGTGCTATGCACACTCTAAGCAGGCTCACAACAGACAGCACCACCAGTGGTATTGAATACCCCTGTTGTTCCAAACCCCGAACCCTCAACTATTCCGGGGGTACAATCTAATGTTCCTGTACAAACCACACCAAGTCACTCTGGAGCTGGGGGTGGTACATATGCTGCAGTCCCTCCTTCCAATTACACTCTACAAGCCACAACTCCACAATCTGCGGAGTTGT